>OX328123.1:67073624-67673624 GCA_946811695.1 Gonocerus acuteangulatus
TATATATATATATATATATATATATATATATGAATAGTGTATTGGTATAGTTATTATATGTAATAGAGAGGCTTGATGAGAAAGTGTGAACATTATGCCCTAAGCCCCACGAAGGACGGTGATTTTTTTTCTTCAAAAAGTAAAGAAATCTATTATAAAATGATATTATGTGATACTTTCAAAGATTATGTTTTACAAAATAAGAAATAGTGAGAGAAAGAATGTCCTAGGAATAAACAATGAAGGAAACAATGAAAACAGAATAAAAATAGGATTACAGCCCTCCCCGAAATCAATAAATATGTATCATAAAAACCTTAACAGTACATGACCCGGGTAGTGTCATAGGCTAGGTTAAAATCGTCTAGGACTCACTGTTCGGAGGTCACGGGTTCGAAACGGTGAACCTGAACAGCTACTGATTTGCATTATTAAATTGTATATTACTTATTTGGTTTATAATTTATTTTTGTTTTTCTAGATGCATAAAGTAGGTGCAGTATGGCACCAACCCGGGTAACAGATAGTTACATATACAATTCTTAGTTAACCACTTTTTCAATTTCAATCAATCCAATAATTATTTGTTGCCTTGTATTTAAACTTGAATGTTTTATTAGAAAAGGAGATAAAAAAAATCAGGTGGATCATCAGGCTTTTGGCAATGGAGACTCAATTACACGAAATTTCTTTCCATTACGGAGATTGACACTAGCCGAATTCATTTTATACTGAAAAAACATAAATACGCCTCTATTTGCTGGCAAATTCTGGAATTATTTGGAGGAAAGCCCATTAATAATTAACTAATTAATGAAGATTTAATTATATACGAATAGGGCTTTAGGGGGGTTTTTAGCGGCCGTAAAAACTTTTTAAAATTACCCATGAAAATAGTTCTAATAGTTGCCATGGCAATAACTTCATTAGCACATGAAACTATAAATGCTCCCTCTAGTTGCTATGTAAGCCATAGCAATCGCTGCATTTGGGGCTCAGACTATTATAGATCTTTAGTTAGTATTGTAGTATTTTCAGGCTAGAACAGTGCATTTAGTTAACATAGTAGCACTGTAGATCGTTTCTATCAATGATGAGTTATGGCTTATTTATTAATCAAAAAATAAATGGGCGCCGTTCATAATAAACTTCAGCCGTGAGCACTCCGTGGTCGTGAGTACGATTCCCACTTTGGGTTTTTTTTTTTTTTTTTTTTTTTTAATAAGTAATAGTAATCAGCCCTGTCCTGCCTAGAATAGGGTAATCACCTGTAGATAACCCGTATCAGATGGGGTAAATATAAATAAATAACTTATCTTCATAAAGACTTATATTTAAATATAATAATTTATTATTATATTTAAATATCTATTATATTATAAATAAATTATCTATTAATTCATTTGTCAGATATTTATAATAATAATAATAATAATTCTTGTCCATAAAATTATTAACTACAAATACAGGAAAACACACACACACAACATATCGGTGTTATATAAGCGGTGCTTCCACCATATCTTATAATGAGAAACTTGTTTCTTATATTACATACAGTTTTTTTTTGTTTTTTTTTATCTTTTTCTTTATTTATTAACTTAATGAAATTACATTCTGTAAAGATAATAAATTTTGTAATGTGCTTACATAAACATATAAAAATCACGAACGTCTGCACCAGCTGCCCCCTTGTCTCCTCAGGTAAGCGAGATGACTAGGGACAGCCGTACTCCACTCCTCAACCAGCAGCAGTACGAAGTACTGGAGCTGGAAAAGGGACGAGAGAACTGCAGACACTCTAGGGGCTTGTGGGGAGAAGATAACCACCGTTATCACTCCCTTGTAGCAGATCGCGGGGCCACATCCTGTTCAACCGTCGTGCTGGGGAATAGGAATGGTTGGGAGGGGACAGTGACTGGACAGCAGGATTAGGGTTTAGGGATAATTTGTGATGAAAATTTGCAAATCGGATGGGGATAAGGTCTTGTATTAGAGGAATTTTGAGGTCGTTATGAAGATTCTTATTGGTTATGTAAAAAGGAGCATTGACTATAGTTCGGAGGACTTTAGATTGGAAGGTTTGGAAGCGTCTGATGTTCAATGGTTTTGCAGTTCCCCATAGCTCTATTCCGTATGTCCAAATGGGTTTTATAATTGTGTTGTAGGTTATGAGTTTGTTTTCGAGTGAGAGAGATGAGTTTTTATTCAGTAATCTGTAAAGCTGTCCAAAGCGTCTGATGAGTTCTTGTCTTTTCAGTCTGATGTGGTCGTTCCAAGTGAGTCTAGAGTCTAAATAAAAGCCAAGGTAACGGACTGTGTTGACGGGAACAAATTACATACAGGTAAAAATATAA
This sequence comes from Gonocerus acuteangulatus, assembly GCA_946811695.1. Lineage (NCBI taxonomy): Eukaryota > Metazoa > Arthropoda > Insecta > Hemiptera > Coreidae > Gonocerus > Gonocerus acuteangulatus. The sequence goes on from OX328123.1 coordinate 67,075,982, forward strand.
ATTATTATTATTATTATGGGGGGTGTGTTCTTCTCTTACAACATCCATTTTTCTCTTCGAGAAGGGGAAAATTCTTGTAGAATTCTAATATAATGGCTTTAAAACTCTTATCTTCAATACTCTAAAAATTATCTAAATGGTCCGGCGTTATCAGCAAAACTACAGAGCGATTTTACAAGGGATTTAAATAAATATGTCTGTTCAAAAGTGATGATGACAGTTGATGCTCCTCCCAAATTTGCTAGTTATTCAGTAAATGTGAAGTACACGCATTGTCATACAGAGCGGATCATTGTCCCTCGAAACGGCGAATGAAATCTATGTCAAATGCCAAATATCTTTCAATCCAAAAATCTTTAATCGTCTTCAGGTAAGTCAAAATGGAGTAGCTTCTAGTAAAACTCCTTGGCACAGAAATTCAGTTAGGTAGACATTCGATATCAATTTATCCTTCACTGTTTTTCGCCGAATATTTTGCAGCTTTGAAATATTTGAACCATCGACTTTATGATTGCTTTTCTGGATAGAAGAATCGAAAAAAAAAAGGTTAATTCAGTGTTAGAAACAACAGTTAAAATTTTCTCACAGATTTTATCTCACAAATGATTCATGAGTAATCTTCGGCTATTATTTCTGAAGAGCTAGACTTTATTTATCCTCTTTATTATTGATAAAGTGTTATTTATTTGTGAATTATCTCGTCGCAGACTCCTCCCCCCAGAGCTGGACTGGAGTCCTGGAGGCTGAGAAGAGGCTGGAGTTGAATATTTCATCCATCCTGCTCTGGGGCGTATCCTCAATTATACAGCCAGCTTTTAGACTGTCAACTTCTGCCTGCTTTTACTGCCGTCACGTGCCCTCTCTCTTTCTCTTATATACATCTATTAATATTTTACTCTCTCTTCCTCGCACAGACCCCTCATTCTGTATATTCATAAGTCATTTTATTATTTCATACGATATTTATTTCATTCTAAATGAGCGTAATCACTGAAAGACCGTCCTACCTGCGCATACATTGCAAACTCTTTAGTAATATTATAACATACATAAGATAGAATTGTAGATAGACATGTGAAATCTCGTCCCGCCCCATATATATATATATATATATATATATATATATATATATATATATATATATATATATATGTGTGTAGATCCTAAGTTGAAAACTAAGATGTTCTAGGTAGTTGGTAACAGCATATTCAGTCTTCAATTATTTTGTATTTTATATTAAATTTTTGTTGTGGAAACGTTTCGGGTATAAGCCATTTTCAATTCAATTTTCTGTATGTTTTTGCATTATTATTTTTTTTATTTAAATTATAATCTTCAGATTACACTGTTCTGCACGAAAATCCTCCTTCAAACCAAAACATGCTTTCTTACTGTTTTCAAATGTGCTGAACACGAATTTGAAGTCAGATTCTGTCTATCACGCACAGTTTCTTGAGAAATTCTAGTTTTTTATCCAAAAATGTGAGTTTTTTTTTGTAAATTTGACGAATTTTTTTTGGCATCAAAACATAGTGAAAAAAATTCAAAAGTCCGATGATTTTGAGCGCAATGAAGTATATTTGAACGAAAAAAATATGATGGGAATATTACAATTGGTTGAAGAAATATGGGTAAAAGTGTTTTTTCAGTTTTTGATCTTGAGGACCTCATCTACTCAAGGACCTCACTTTTGAAGCAAAGTTAAATACTACTGAGAAAAAGGCTTGGATTGCTTTTCGAGAGGTATGTGCTAAGTTTTTGGGAAACGAAAAATCTAGAGACTACCGAAAAATAGTCCAAGAACTGCTTACTTCATATAAAACATTGGGATGCAATATGTCCTTAAAAATACATTTCCTGCATAGTCACCTAGACTTTTTCGCCCCAAATTTGGGTGCACTTTCAGACGAACATAGAGAACGATTCCACCAAGACATATCCAGAATGGAAAAAAGATATACTGGCAAATGGAATGAGAAGATGCTGGCGGATTACTGCTGGACACTGCAGCGGGAGACAGAGGAGGAAGAGTACAAAAGAAAAAAAATACTCATTGACGATGTGTGTATATTGTATGAGTTGTGTCATATCTAGTATTATACCTGATAGCATGCAGGATTCAATTAATTATATTTTACCGTTGAAAAAGAAAAAAAAATCTGTCATAATAAAGACAATAATTTTCAAATACAATTTTTCATTTTTTCCAAGTTTCTCCTCTTTTCTCTCAAAATCAGAGGGTGATAGAATTTTTCTGAGTTCAGATTCGGACTCAGCACACCTGAAAACATGAGAAACAGGCAAAATTGTTCAAGGGAGGGGAGAAAAGTTTTTTTTTTTGCAGAACAGTGTTATGTGCTTGTAACTTTGATATTATTTAGTTTGAGGTGGAAATTTTATTTTTTTAATTTGTATGGTTCGTGTCTCAATTATTACATATTATTTTATATATTTGAGTCTGCTTCTGTAAAGGAGGACTAGATGTGCAAGTCTTGCGCCTATATTTTAATTTATATAAAAAAATAATGCAAAATCATACAGAAAATTGGGTTGAAAATGGCTTATAGCCGAAACGTGTCCACAACAAAAATGTAATATAAAATTCAAAATAATTGAAGACTGAATAAGCTGTTACCAACTACCTAGAAATATATATATATATATATATATATATATATATATATATATATATATATATATATATATATATATATATATTGTGTAGATCCTAAGTTGAAGACTAAGATGTTGTAGGTAGTTGGTAACAGCTTTATTCAGTCCTTATATATTTTATTTTCAAGTTACATAGGGGGGACATGTCACACACAATTTTGTTACAGAAAAGTTTCGGCTACAAGCCATTTTCAATCTGTCAATCTGCATGATTATATCTTATATTATAATCTTGAGATATTGTTTTTATAGAGCATGTGCTTGTTTAAGATAATGTAATTTAGTCTGAGTTAGGAGCAAATCTCATTTTTGGATTGCATTGTTAATGTCATGTTTTGAGTCTTTTGAAAAATGAAAATCAGCACTAGCAGAGCCACTATATAATGGCTTTTATTTTGTAGGAAATTTAATAAGCAACCCACTTAAATAATTTGTTTCTTTAATTTGCAAAATCGTGTAGAGAGGCCAGATTACTGCTTTAGTGGTTGTTGTTATAATTACATACACATTGTACGACAGTTTGAATCATTAAATCTATTTACAAGCGTTATAAAGTTTCGGATATTATATTTCGATAAAATATTTACAGGAAACTTCCAACTAATTCGTGAGTTTCGTATTATTCCACACGTAAATGATATAAAAAGAAACAATTACTATTTTACATCGTACGGAGTTGTATATGTATAATTATTTGTCAATTAAAATATAATATCTATCGGAAGAAATGACAAGTCTTAATTATCTTTTACTGTGGAAATAATATATTTAATTATAGAATTGTTAACTAAATTAATGAAATGAGGTATTTCCTAAATTTGAAACTATCCGAACCTCCGTTAATTTTAATTGCTGATGAGTTAGATATACTTGTACAATTTAAGTTAATTCTTGTACCAACTGACACAATCTAATATCATAGTTATGAGATGTCAAAGAAAATTTTGTAGATTTTTTTTTTCTACGGTGGATCGACATATAGGCCTTCAGTACCGAGATATAAATAGGTTTTCACCCGTCTTAAGCACCTATGGTGAAGCAGGCAGTCTGCCTGATAATGGTGCGACTCGAACCTGGGTCTAGCTTACGAGAATCCAAGGCATTAGCAACTGGTGGTTTGTTAATAACTGAAATATTGTTTTATATATAGTGGCTTCTGTGCGCCCTATAATATTGGGCGGCTTCTATTTTCATACCAATATTCTTGTACAAATCGCTTTATTTTGAGTTTATCTTATTTATGCCCCGAAGCACAGTACTGACTACACGAGACAGTCGATGGTGAACAAGAATTACAACATTATGTAAAATTATGTTTATATAATTGAAATATGTATGCACTTTCTAATAAACTACACCTATATTTTAGAGGTCAATATTGGAAGAAGAGGGATTTATTTATACTCAAATAAATAAAATATATTACAAATCCCAGACGAGGAATCCTTTTCGAGTTTCGAAAAGGATGACTTCCAGAAGATACGCAATAACTTGGACGTTTTATTTTTCATTTGGACACAACTTGTTGGGCGAATGGTACAGGACTTGGCTGTAAGATGTCAAACAGGGGAGAGCTGCAGTGAGATATAAGAAATAGAGAGGTAGAGAGAAGGTGAGCGACAGGAGAGCCCTTGTCGGACGCCGGAGGAACCTATACATCCTTGAATAATTCAAGCCCCACTCGGAGCGAGATTTTTCTCTGACAGCGGCTCTCAATATTCACGGATAGAGGTGGCTCCAACTCCCGCCAAATCTCTCCCTTCCTTCAAATATTCAACAGCTGACTTGTATTCTTCTTCTGCCAATAAATGACATATTTTTATCATGTCCTATCCTCTTTGCCGAGAAACTATTGCTTTCAAGTCAATAAAAGCCGACACAATTAAAGCCAATTCGAAATACATTCGCCAAATCCAGGCAGGTTACTTTACATTATAGAGGAGAATAACCTTTTGTGCATATAAGACCTACAGCAGTTTGTATATGACTCTGAAACTGCAAAGACAAGAAATGAACTAGAGACAGGTGACACCAACGACAACTCTTGGGACTATCTTGAAAATCCACAGCACAGAACAAACTCTAATAATGATATAATTAACCATTATCTAACCTATTTGGATTTACAGACACGAGGTGCAACCTAATATTCAAACGTACAGAGAATTTTATTAATATTATTATTTTTATGGCCCGTTGACATCTGGGCCATTAGCGCCGACATCCAAGGGGCAGCGAGGAATTTTCTCAACGAGCCGTGAGATGAGAAAATTCCTTCCGCCGCGGGGGCTCAAACCCACCATCTCCCGCATGAGAAACTAAGGCGTTAGCCACTAGACCCCATAATGAACTCAATATCAGTTTCATATAATAACTGGCAAAATCTCGTTTCCTAAATTTTTATTGCAAACAAACTTTTCACCCCAATCCCAAACGTCAAACGCTTTTCTCCGCAACTTGCCCACAAAACCCACCATCTTGGCCTCGTGATCATTTGTTTCACGAATGGACAAAAACGTATAATGATTGCCTTCTTGGAAAGTTTTTTTTTTTTTTTTTTTTTTTTTTTTTTTTTTTTTTTTTTTTTTTTTTTTTTTTTTTTTAAATTTATTGTGGTTTATTTATTTTTTGGCAATTTAATTTGGGAATTTTAATTATTATTTATTTTCACATATTTTTTCTTGAAGTTTATCAGCTGCTGAGCTATTAGTGGGGATTATCTGTAAATTTTAGCCCTTTCATAATGGCAATGGCGTGTGGTTTTCTCTCGCGGTCACCCATCCAACCACTGGCCACGCCCTACGATGCTTTACTTCGTTGATCTATAGGGCTGAACTATATGATAATGGTGAGTTTATCTTGTCTTGTAGTCTTCAAAGACTAACAGCTGTATTTGAGCCTCTATTTAGTAAAAGAAACACATTGATTATTTTTAGAGCTTTAAGAAAATTAACCTCTTTAAATTTGAGATATATAATAACATAAAACACAAGAGACAAGAACTGAACAAACGCTTCAGACTTCTCCGACGACTAATTGGACTCAAATCAAAACTAGACACAAAAAACAAACTGACAATATACAATACCATAATAAGACCGATATGGACATACGGCATAGAACTTTGGGGATCAGCTAAGCTATCAAATATAAAAATTATCCAACGTTTCCAATCCAAAGTCCTTCGTAAAATCCTCAACGCTCCTTTCTACGTTTCAAACCTAACCATCCATCGAGACACTGAAATACCCTTTGTCTATGATTTAGCCAAATCCCGATTCCTGACCTTTTTCTCAAAACTCCCAGCCCACCCCAATCCTCTTGGTAGATCCCTCCCTCTCTTCCAATGTCATCCCAGATAATCCTCCTCGACGCCTTCGCCGCCATTGGCCACGAGACAAATTACAACTGGTTAATTAGCCTGTCTTATAAAATAATGTAAATAGTGTAAATATTGTAAATAATGTATATAGTTTAAAAAAAGAGACAAAGTTTTAATTAAAATAAGAAAATACCATAACTTTCATTGGGAGTGGCAGTAATGTCTGCCTTCTCCCCTCATCTTATTCACTGTGTTTTATGTATAGTTTGACCATATTTACTTATTGTACATAACTGTACAGATTGTAAATTTTCAATAAAGATCAATTTAATTTAAATTTGAAGGATGTGCCATGTTTTATCCTATCTCATATTCATGACAAGTTTTGTAATTATTTGGTTACAATACTATAAATATAATCAAAGACTAACATTATCCATACGAAGACGTACATAAGTGACATCATTCATCCCAAATATCATTCATTTTATATAATTTCACTAAAAATAATATTTTTGTGTCCGGGGCGGTCACCCCATTCGTCCGAGGCGTCTCATTAAAAACATCAAAAATAAGAATTGCGTACAGGGTAAATTTGAAAGCATAAAATATACCAATGAGGTCTTCATTGTAGAAAAGAAGCATTTCATTTTAGATTTCTTCAACCGGAAGTCAGCAGTTTGCCGGCCTGAATTAGCCAAGAAGTTGAATAGTCACAACCTCGAGACAAAATTACTCCTGTCTGAGTGTCTGCCACCTGTTCATGGAAGAGTTATATTCAAAAAAGAACATAATGTGGGCCTTGAAAATCATTCTGTCACTGAAGAGCTTAAATCATATTAAAAATCATCCAGCACATGGAGTGGATGTCCGTTAATGTTATATATAAACAGGGTGTCCACAAAATAAACGGCAAAACTTCGGGAATCGATGCCGGATGAAAAAAGAAAGAAGAAAAAAAAGTCTTTTAGCATTTTTGATCGTTTTTGCTTCTTTTCTCGAGAAAAACGAAAAAGTCGAAGCAGTGAAGGGAAAAATCAGGGGGCCGGAGCATAGTACTGACCACACTATCTCCCTAGTGTGCCGTATGGTCATGAATCAGATACCTCTATAGTATCTGCCCCTCAGGGCCCTCGTGGCGTGTTATGGGACTGATTTTTTTTTAATTATCATTATGAAGGTTTTAATTATTAATTATAATTAATAAAACTACATTTAAACATAAACAAGTAAACATGAGTTTTCAAGCAGCAAAAGCTTAGGCTTGAATTTTTTGCCTTCATCAGGGCTTTGAGGAGAGAAAGAACTGATGCGTTTGGCAGACGCTACATCTCTGAAATATAACTGCTCGTCGGAAATATGGGGAGTAGCGCTATGCTTCGGCCGTCTGATCCCGCTCTCTCCAAAACGACCACGTTAAAAGATAAAATATTATTTTTTGGGGGGAAAGTCTATGCGGGATCTACGTCGTTCAACTACACAAATACAACATTGTACAAATGATCTACACTTATAAATCTTGATGAGTTTATTTATCTATTCAATGCTGAAATCAATTACTTAATAAAGATAGCTAATTAATTTTTATCCTAAACGTCCTTATGTGAGATTATATTTGTTAATTTCTACTCGTGTTCTCAGAAAAAAAGGCTATTGCGTCCTTTGGTCGGCAAAACGACACCAAAAATATTCAAATACTCCGAAAAAGAAAATAATGATGTTTCCGACAAAGAAACGAAACGGCCGATAATGATTTTTGACAATGTTTATCCGCCTGACTAGAAGAGAAGGTTGTAGAAGTTAATAGCGCCTGAAATGGGTAGGGTTTGTGGTTCGAGGACCGGGAAAGTGGTTAGTTTTTATCGAACATCTACAGTTCCAGCTCCAGCCAATGGAACGCTTTGATTGAGAGTTACACTCCAGCTATCATTGTCACCTGGGCCTCTTTAACCCCTTTGGTCTCTCTTTCTCCTGGGTGATCCACCTCAGGTCGTTTCTTTTCATACCTACTAATGAGACAAGGAACTTACAAGTAATACAACACCTGTATAGGTCTAAGAATGATAAAATGAAGCAACCAGTGGGAAACTGATGGAAGAAGGATTAATGAAGGACTGGTGATTACAAAAATGGAAATTTTGATAAATATGCTTCAAATAAATTATTTTAAGTATTTTAAACATTTAAATAATAGTAAGATGTGAAGATTCGGGTATGTTATATGGCGGTCCACGGCTATAATTCTGACCGGTTAACCTTTTTTAGCGATGGGCTCATTGAATGTATATCCAAAGTAAAAAATCAGCAATAAAGAAGATGAAGGAGTCAACACTCCCGCCAAAGAGGTATGGGATCAGCAACAAAGGTCCTTGAGTATTCCAACGACTCTATTAAAGCAAGCACCAAGGAAAGCCTTCAAAAAGAATTCTACCATCTACTTTTACTTTATTCATGGAAGCGTTTATTCTGTCCGTTCTGCTTTTTCTTTTTATTCCTATAAAAACATTTCCAGAATTGCTGAGAGGGTTTTTTCATGAGATGAGGGGGATTTTCATGTATCCGATACCTTGTTCCTTTTAAGGGGCTATAACCCTCTTCAGGCCTAACAGCGGGCTTTACCTGTTGGAATCTGTAGCTCTACTGCTCGCCGGGGCTCAAGCTGATATGAATAAAGGATTGGCTACCTTTTATTCCACCAAGAATGAGAAACACTTTTCACAATGTTTTATTGTGCTTTATTTGATCCTTTTCTTTTAAGTTGTGGTTTTATTTCTCTCTAATAGGTTATTTATCTACCAAACATTTTAGGAAATCATGACAGTCCAGGCAACCAACCTGTATGGAAATGTTTGGAATTTTTCACTTCTTAACTTTGTTTGGGCTAGTTAGGAGGCGAACTAGATTCCTACGGGAAATCTCGTAAACTAAAGATCTCTCGAGAAACTTTATTGAGAAGAACTTCTAGCAAATTTAATCAGCTTTTATTTGTTACAGAATGGTCATATCGCTAGGACGCTTCGTTTCAAAGATATAAGCGAAAACCCGAAAAATCGGACCTTCGAACACCCTCCCCCGCGTCACATAAGCTAGGGGCGGGGACTTTTGATATGTTGACGTCCTACCTATTCAACACAAATTTATGAAATAAAAAATTGTGTTCCAACCATTTCCACACGGGAAACCGGCATTTAAAAATATCGGTTGAAATGGACAAAAAATTGCTGAACAGCAATTATCCTATTGCATATATTCGTAATACTAATATTGAAGAAATATATGATTACGCCCAAAATGTTTAGTCATCAGAGCGATTGCATTGACGAGAGGCCATTCTAAGAAGAACTGTTCCAGAAAAGATGCACCAAACATGTCGGGCATAAATAAGACATAAAGTGGCCAAAAACTACTATTAACCCAAAGCCTTCAAAGAAGTGAATACTACTTAGACATTTTGGGTCATTCCTTGCGAACACTTGTTGATAGTTCATGGCCAATAAAAATAATGTTTCTGATTTCATTTAAATATTTTTGATAGAATATTAGCATGAATAATCGGTAAATTATTCTAAAAACAGGAAAAGGAAAGAGGTTAGATATTTGTATAAGAGAAGGCTAAGAGGTAGGGAAGGTGGTAAATGAGTATAATGTGAATGATAGTGACGTCATGAATAATTGGAGTGAATTGGATTGAGGTGGAGGAAAGTTAATTCCCTTGCTCCTAATTTCCCAACCCTCCTACCCCCTTCCACAGGCCTAATTCGCTAATTGGTTGAGGCCCGACGTCAGACCTTCCCCTCCAACACAACACTTTAGAAAAGTACCGATTTAACTCGCCCTTTTAACAATTCAACCCCATACCATTCCAGGCTAATGTCTTTACCAACTTTTCTGTGACACTTAGGAATAATATATTTTGTATACAGGTTGTCCCGCATTGAGATGTCATAACTTTAGGGGTTTATTCTGCATATCATTTGTAGTTCAGGGGCGCAAAAATGAGCGTTCTATCTGAAAATGTAGAGGAGCTACTCAAACCCTTGGCACGGTGTGCTCACGTCTTAACACTCACGGCCACCGGGCCTCCAGTTGTATATTTAAACAAAAGAACATAATTAATCCACTTCCCAAATGAACCGTAATATCACCCTGTCTATGTGACTTTATATTAGATGTTTAAATGATTCTATGTACGTCTGATGTAATTAATTCTGTTACTGAATCAATATAAATATCTGCTAGTATTTACATATTTTGAATGTTTGACGCAATGTAAGATTTCTTACCTTCTTTGATATTAAAAACTGTGTTTAAAAAGAATAGTACCTATATGTAACTAATTTAATTTACCATTTTGTTCTGAATCTGTAATATTAATATTAATTAGTTTGAAAGTTTGATACTTTCATAACCTTAAATACTAATAATGAACAGTTTTACTAATATATTTGAATATCAAACACCATTTGGATTGGTAATACATTTGCTGTGGAATACATATTGCAATGTATTAAATGCAACCTCCATCAGGCTAATGTGCCGGAAAACCATTTAACTTTTTTCTATAAATGCCATAACAGGTTGTCAAGTATTCCATTAGTAGAGCAAAACATCTATAAACAATTATGTAACCTTTTTTTTAGAAATTCTAATAAAAAAAATTGTAGAATTTATTGTTCTCGCGTTTTTATTTATTTATATGTTCATTTTAATTAGCCATTACGATCAGAGGAAAAATAAATATGCTTATAATCAACTTTTTGATAATACCATTGTTTTATAGTGTTAAACATTTCCTTTTTTCTTAGCACACAAATGTCTTCAGTAATTTTGTTTTTGATAAAATTGATTCTAGAATATTCTTTAGTAATTTAAGGATCAGTTCATTTTCTTTTGCGTAGAACGTGGAATCCTGAAGTGTAAAATCTTTCAATGAAAAATGAAGATTTGCCAATTCGATTAGAAATTTTAAGGTCATCGTCCATGTTTAAGCTCCATTTTTTTTTTTTAATATCCTAAAATGTTTTTAGCATATAAAAATTTGTAATTGTATTCATTATATTTTCTTTTAAGCATTGATAAAGTAGCTGCATATGACCGCACTGTTGTAATGACATCCATATTACTTGAAAGAAACTTAATTAAACGTTTTTAAATTTCAAAAAAAGAAAAAAAAAAAAAAGAAAATATAATTTTATGTTAATATGGTGGTGATAATCTAATTGAATTTGAATTTATTTAGCTAATTGAAATGTTTATTACAGTATCTTTGTGAGTTTTGCGGGGCGGACGGTTCTATGTTATATATTAGTTAGTTCTGGGCTATTTCTATCATAAACATCATCCACCCCCAAAAAATTGTCATAGTTTTTTATCTCTTAAATCAACCGAATTTAAAATCAAACAAAACCGTTAACGTTCCCTTGTATGTCATTGCTGGAGGTAGTTAGGGAGCTAAATGTTTCAACAAGGACTGAACACCAGGAGGAAGCTGCCAGTTAGAAGCAGCTGTATAGTGGGAGAGGACACAGCTGACTGGCTGCATGATCTGAGGGAGGGGAGGGAATATGGCTGCTATACAGCATGGCGGACACTCGCTCCTTAGCCCTTCAGTTCTATATCCTTAGATAATTTGGATATTTCTCAAGTATTGATTAAACTAAAGAACCTATCAACAAAACTACATGTTTATTTGAAATACCAGCAAAATATTTTCTTATCCTAATCTAAGTAACTCTAAAGACCTGGATTTCAGATGAAATAAGAAAGAAGACCCATTCAAAAAGATAGCTGCATACACTGGGCACTCTTCCAGCAAAGGTAACTATAAATATAAAAGAAAAGACTCTTTTCTTGCTATAGGATGGGAGAAAGCATGCCTAACATTGGCTATAATCAGCTGATAAGTATGTTAACAAAACCCTACAACAAATCTATATATATGTGTATATATAAATAACTATATATATATATATATATATATATATATATATATATATATATATATATATCATGTCTATCAGTTTGTTCCTTATACAAATCCACACAGTTCGGCCGATTTTGATCAAATTTGGCACACACGTAGGTCTTGATTCGGGTAGTGTCTATAGGCTAGGTTAAAATCGTCTAGCACTCACAGTTCGGAGGTCATGGGTTCGAAACTATGAATCCAAATAGTTACAGATTTGCGTTATTAGAATTTAATATTACTTATTTGGTTTCTAATTTATTTTTGCTTTTCAAGATACGGAAAGTAGGTGCAGCATGGCACGCCGGGTAACAGCTAGTACTATATACAGTTAGTAAAAAAGTCTGCAATCAAAAAAGAGGGTTAAAAGCGAAAGAGAAAAAAACATGAAACAATTTATTTATTTTTCCTTTTAAACATAAGCTCTTTTGATTTAATTTGGTACATTTAAATTTTTTTTATAAAACCAATAAAAAATAATATAGAAAAAGTAACAATAAATTTCACAAAAAAAGTCTGCGTACGCGGCAAATAAGATAATAATTATCAATGTAAATATTTAACAAAAATTGTCTAATGGTCTGTGGAACCTTCCCTATTTTGTATTACCTCCCTCAGTCGTCTCTTCATGCTAACTAGTTTTCTTGTGAAAGTTTGATCGGTTTTCAGCCATTCCTCCTTAAGGGCTTCTGAGAGTTGATGTTTATTTTGTGATGCCTCAGTCTCATTTTAAGATCCTGCCAGAGGTGCTCTATGGGGTAAGGTCAGGCGATTGTGGTGGTGTTCTTAACTGACGTGGAGCATTGTACAGAAACCATTTTTCGACCCTTCTGGCACGATGTTTAGGATCGTTATCTTGTTGAGATATAAAATTTAATCCTAGGTCTAACTTGGTAGCACTTGGTCGCAGATTTTCTTTCAGTACATCTACGTATGCATATTGATCCATTATTCCCTCGATTAGGATTAAGAAATAAGGGTTGACGCTCAACTACTAGGTTATTTCCGTCTTCTAGTATATCGGTTAAAAAGGTTATGGCTTCTAGGTTCTGTCTTGGGCTTTTATCAATATTTTTTTTTAATCTACTAATTTAGTTTTTTAACCTAATTTTACTTATTTCAATAAATTATGATCGTCTATGGGTTTGACAGATAAGTGTAGTTTTTTGGAGCCATTTATACAAGATATCGCATAACATCAAAGAACGACACGTACAATACATACAACATCATTAGCAAAGATTGTTCTAAGGTATATATTGGAGTCGGTGCAGTTGCTTCAAACGAAAATTGTTAACGATCAGGATTATAAAACTGTTCTAGCTAATCTTTTCATAAAATGTAAAGGTGTATCTGTTCTATTCGACAAATCCAGAAATTATAGAAAAAGTCCGTCTCGCAGGAACTGCATCATCTTAGCGCGGTTCCGTTCATATCCCTAGTCTAATTTGGAAAGATTAAAATAGAAGCAGTTATTATTTTGGTTCCACCAGTCTTTTTTTTTTTAATTAATTATTATAATGGCGTGTCAAGCCTTAAGGTCACTAACGCCATTCCCATGTGTAGTAAAGTCTTGAAAGGTCATGATTTACAATCATACCTGGAAGGGTCGGCTAACACTAGAAACGGACCCGCTAGTGACAAGGTCTTGGAATCCTGGAAATCTAAGCTTTCGAATGGTAATCTTCCGCTTCACAAGATTGTCAACGGTTTTCGAGATACTAACGAAAGTATACAAAGTTACCAAAACTTTTCTTGTCTGTTAATAAAATATTTTATTCTAACCCTTCCTTTACTCTAAACGTAACAAAAAACATTTTAGTGTTGATGAAATTCGAACATGCAGAAAATGTTTCAACTGTATCCCATGATTCTAAGTAACCAAACCAAAAACGGTATTCAAAAACTATTTTTCCAATTTTCTCGAAAACGGTTAAAGCTATCGCCTGGAAAATGGTTTCATTCGTTTTCCTAGCCTAGGAAGCATATAAAACGAGTACTTACAAGCTTATGAACTCAAAAACGTAAGAGTTACGTTTTTTTGCGCGAATTCTAATTTGAAATGTATTTGACCTTTCAAATTAGACGAAAGATTTGTGTACCAAATTTCATCAAAATCGGACCATTCGTCTGGGAGCTACAGAGCGAACAGACAAATATATATATATATATATATATATATATATATATATATATATATATATACAAATCCCTATTCCTATTATAAAAAACACAAACATGTTATAAAAAACTGATAAAATATTTGTAGTAGGTACCTATACTTATTAATTTGCTACACACAAGTCAATATTTTGTTCTTTATATTTTATTTTTTAAATGATTATTTGGCAATATGATCGACTTTTATTTTATGTTTTGGAGACTATGGATTGGATGCAGCTCTATCTCTGGACGTGGCTACTGTGTTGAAAGATTAGTCTTGGAACAATCTGGCTGATTTAGTTTATATTTAGCATAGTTTATATTTCCTAACGAGGCACCAAAAGGATTTGAATCATATAGAGGCAGTAAAAAGAAATGAATCAACTATGTTATTTCCTATTTTATTGAACTTCCGCGTTGGTTATATATAATATAGTTATTATTTTCCAGAATTATGACTAATGTACTTGGATAAGTATTTTAACCGATTGGCGTATTTATATTGAGTTTCTGTTTTATAAATAACACTAATCTAAAAATATCCAATAAATATCACATCGAGGTCAGGTCGTTGCTAGCAGATCATACTGTATCCATGGGAGATAAAAAATGTATCCGACACACATCTCCGACAACGATATTACATCCGAAAACCAGATCAATGTAACAAAACCCTGCTGTTTAAACGAATAACATGAATGTGTTTAACTTCAATCGACACAAATAGGAATCTGTTTATTTTAAGCGTACACGATTAGCAGAAGTCTAGCGAACGTAGTCAATACTCCGGTAGCCGTTGGTTTTGTGCCGTTTGCAACTATATATGGACGCCTTTAAACGCCTGTTGTTTAATTTAATACACAATAGCGGTTATTATTAACAGAATTACAAACGGGAAATAGTATGCAAGAATAATAGCAGATTTGACTACTAATGACATTTTATGTTGATTTTGAAAAACATTGTACACGAATACAATACTCATATAATACTAGTTAATGGCAACATTTCCGTAGTAACCATATGAATTACACGTCTATATAGTATATTTGCTCTTCCACTTATGCCTGAAACAGAGTTTTGGATGACAGGTCATCGCCCTTTCCCAGCCAAATTAGGGGTAGCACCTTCTATTTTATTTTTTAAATAAAATCCACTATCCATAGTAGGAATCTAACCCACGATGTATATATAATATAAGTATATGTATATATATACATATACTTATATTATATATACATATATATTTACGTTTGCAATCATTCAAAATAAATGTTCATTTTTTTAGCCCAAGGCGGTAGCACACATGAAATAGCCGTTTAAAAAGTTTTCTAAATTTCTGTTTCTATAAAAATGTAATTGAATCTAATTAAAATGTTTGTAGGTATATATTTGTATTACTTACACACGTTAGCAGAAATAATATTTGATATTTTGCAACGGAAATGTATTTACAAATTGTTGACAAGGAAATCAGCCGAATCGTGTACCAAATCCTCGCTTGTATAAGGTCAAAAGTAGTATGAAGTATGTTACCTTTTAATCTTGCGTAACAGTGAAATTCAAATATGTGTAGTAAATCTATCATATAAATACTTAGTCCATTGATCCGAATTAACTGATTTTCACGAAAAATCTTTCTAACTCTTTTCATAAATAGTATGATGGAAATATGATATAATTGTATTATTTAGTAAGATATAGTTGCTGCATAAAGTCCCACTTTGGTTACGTTTTGTTAAAAAAAAACATCTTGATTAAGAAAATAACCTCCATGAAAAAGTATAGCAAAAATGTTTTTGTTTTTTTGTATCCGGTGAATCAGCATAGTGATCAAATTCATTTCGGCGTACTATTGGACAACGCTTGGATGGGGCACATAAAATAGAACAAAAATTACATAAACATTTTTTTCCCGACCCTCCCAATTTATTTTATGTACATAGAGAGCTCCAGGCCCAACGGATTAGAACCTGGAGCTGGACCTAAAGCTACACCTTATTCTACGCTTACGTACTAGAAGGGGGATGTATTTACAATAGGGGGACTTAAGCCTACTTAGTCTAAAATACTAAATCTAGGTGGACACAGAGTCGTATAGAGAGGAACTATACAAGAGATAAACACCTTAAGATGTTTTTATATGAAGGAATGGCTCAACGCCAAAGTTGACTAACCCACAATTAGAAATAACTGATCTTAATTGGAGTTAAAGATAAGATGGATCTGAAAATAATTATTGTTGGCGACAACAATTATTTTAATTGGACCAATTGAAATTATTTCTGTTGGCAACACTAATTGTTTTCAGATTCCTGCTATATTTAATTTCAATTTTCTCTGTTATTCCTATTTGTGGGTTAGTCACCTTTGGCTCTGAGGCCTTCATATGTAGTCTGATTTTTTAAAATGTATAACCTAAAAGTCCATTGAGTATTGTAGCAGCCATATGCAGTGATTTGAGAGAAATGACCATCACGTCACGGTCAGCCGGCCCTTCGCCCTTGTAATGTGGATAATGCATCGCAGAGCCTGTTAACTCCTATCAATATGTAATATCTCATTAAAAATAGTTCGACTCTAGGGGAAACTGCCGGACAACTGGACTCCAGTTCCATTAAGTCCAGATGTTTATTCTGCAGAAATGTTTGATGTAAAGCAGGCTTGTCAATTAGAATTACTGACTTTCATTCGTCCCAGTCATTTAAATAGATGGGGAGGCCCGGTGGCCGTGAGTGTTAAGGTGTGAGCACTTAACACGTTGTGCCAAGGGTCGTGGGTTCCATTCCTACTAGGGGTGGTTGCTGTACTTTGATAAAAAGAAAAGGAAACAGGATGGTGGTCCATAGATAACCCGTCCTAAAATTCGTAGTTAATTATAATGGGCGTTAAAATTTAAATAAATAGATTTATATAGTGCTAATGGCCCCAGTAGCAGATGCACTTCAAAAAAAAAAAAAGAAAAAAAAAAGAAAAAAAAATAGATTCATAAAAACTTAAGACATTCACCATCACATTTTTTCTCTCGATGGGGTTTAAAATCAGTAAATGTATTCTGCAGAACATTATTTCGACTTGCCCATTGAAACCTATTTATTCTTAATTAATATCACCCTGACCCTTCCCTTAAATCTCCGAATTTTCGTTACAGGCGAAAGATCAAAAAATAAAAACTTCACTAAATATTTTTACATCTATATTTTTTCTAAATATTAAACACCCTTTTGGCGCCTCTTCAGGGAACATAAAATAAATATAAAAACTTAGGGCCTCTACTTCATGGGGAGAACATTCCACAAGTAGACTAGGAATGGACTATACGTACTATATTAGAGGGGGGAAATACATTATCGATCAGCTGATTTCTCTCCACCATATTGGATTCTTTCAGTCCAAGACCAGTCTGGACGTTGCCCTACTAGTGGAATGTAATCCTTCTCAAGTTGAGGCTATATGTTTTTATAAGTTTACAAGGGACCTTCAAAAGGCACGAATAAGGTATGTAAAACTATTTAGTGGAGCTTTTATTTTTCGACCTTCCGAATATTTATTTTTAGTTCCACCATTTAAGGATTTTGGTCAATGATGTCACACATCTTTCGCTATTTTGTTCAAAATGTTTGTTAACTAGACAAGACTAAATTAATTTCAAGAATGATTTTTTTTTTTTTCGAATTTTATTATAAAGAAAAGAAATGGTGTTAGCCAAAGCCTAAGTGTTCTAATCTTTAGCTATAAGAATATCTACCAATCGTTTAGCAGGATCTTCTGTCTTTGCTGTAAGATCTCCGGTGAAAAATCTCATTACCTTCAAGATTAATTTTAATATTTCTAACATGCACATACTATGATACTATTGGTTAAATGAATTTTCATATATATATATATATATATATATATATATATATATGTACACACATATTGTTAAAGATATTATATATTCTTTATAAAAGTCTTCTAGGTCAAATAATTGCAGAGGCGTGCAAGGCAATAATATTTCCCTGGTGAGTCTCTACCGATTTTTGGGATTTCTTAATTTGAAATGCACACAGACTCATGTCACATTTTCACAATAAAACATAACATATTTTTATAATAAAATACAAAAACTACCAGCGATGGCTCGTGTAATAGGCGTGTTGATTAGTGATTTTTGTATTTTATTACTTTTAAAATTATCGAAAAAATTCTTACATCATTTTTCGGAAAAGTGACATGACTGCGATTGCAGTTAAAAATTTAGAAGCCCATTGATGGTTAGAGACACGACAGGTATATAAAAATCGTTAAAACCTTTAAATATCTTTTTATAAACGTGTTCATTAGGAAATGATAAATATATCTATCTTAGTCAGGATACAAGATAAACTTTCATTAATCAAAATTTATAGCCACACTCTATCTTGACTGAAATATATTTTAAATTGCTGCAAACGCTTTCCACCTCTTTTGGTTTATTTTTTATAAACAATCAAGTAAGTTTTTATGAGACAGGGTATACATTCCATTTGAAAAATGTCGGTAATATTCCACCATTTGTATAAAATAAACATTATATACATATATATTTGCAAGATCTGCAATTTTCCATCAGCGCTATCGCACCTCATTATGGAGGCTTTTAGTTAGAGCAACACCTCTTTGAATCTCTTATACAATCTCACACTAATGTAATTTATGTAAATGGGACAGGAGCAGATATGTAAATTGTACACCTTGAACTCGGAGCCCTTGTTCCCAGTTAATTGTACATATGTCTCAGCATTAAGATAATATTCATTAGAAAATGCCTTAATTAACACGTTCACTTCTTCCAGAATTTCCAGTTCTGCAGATAATCGCCAAGAAAGGGGGGGAGAGGATACGTGTGATGAATTTTAATTCAACGATAACAAATAATTTACTGCCGTCTGTATTTCGTTTATCAGTGAAATTTGATGTCAAGGTGCGAATCTTAAACCTTTTTTTTTTTTTTTATTTTTTTTATTTTGTGTCTTATTTTAGTTTAAAAAAAATATTGGAAGCCTCAGAAATAACTTCAGTTCTTCTTTTGACAGAAAGATGTAGACAATACTATCCTTTTAACCTTATTCAAAAGAACGAAATCAACTAAAGTAACAAAATTATAAAATTTATTTGGAGCAGTATAACCTAAGCTAAATTCTTATCAAGGAAGACATTACAAAAACAAACAGTCTGAAATTTATAAATGTAATAAACGTGCTTTAAATATATACAAATCATTGGCATTTTCGGTATATTACAACGAAACGTGGTATACCTTTTGGTCAATGAAGGAGAAAATGTGTAGTAAAAATAAGCAAAATACTTTCATTAGAAATGAAAGGTTTCTCTAAGATCATATTATTAGTATGCCCGTACCCGATTTGTTATTATTTCCTTGCAAGGAAAATCAGTAAATATCGTGTGAAATGAATGGGAAACGTATATTGTAAAAGCAAAAACAAAAAAATAGATAAGCAAGGTCCATCAGAAGTTGGAGTTTACTTCAAGAAAAAATTAAGTAAAACAAGAACTGCGTCATATTAGTGCGTTTCCGTTCATATTCCCAGTGACCCTTGGGAAGCTTAGAATAGAAACAGATAATTTTTTTTCTTGAATCATTCGCAAAAACTTTAAACACTTGTAAAATATAATCCCAAAAAGAAGCAAGATCTTAGGCACCACAACAGGAAACTGACAGTATACTAAGCAGAAATTACTCCATTTAAGCATAGATTTCTCCGAATGAGATCGCTCTATCTAAAATCGCCAACTTCCAATTACTGAAAAAAACGTGTACGTGGAAGACTAGTAACGCAAAAACGTAAACGTTGCGACTTTGTATGCACAAATTTCGCTCAACAACCATGTTCCAGTGGATGGACTCTGCCCCTCAACGAACTTAACGTTCCCAATGAGAATCGCCGTTATTTTCGTGATGAATGGTTTCTGAAACGTGACATTTTCTTGCATCATTAGCGTCCATCCTATGGAGGAGGGAAGCGCGATAAAATAATAATAATTTAGTCAGCTTTCATAAATATTAAAGAGCAAAACTATATATATATATATATATATATATATATATATATATATATATATATATATATATATATATATATATATATATATGTCACAGAGTCTACTGTATATATACAGTAAACTCTCCCATAGCCGGCGTTCTCTTATCCGTCGCTCTGTCTAATGACTAATGTCTAGTGACGGATCTCGGAACTCGTCGAACCTAGACTTCCTCGAGGGTTTATAGAAAACATTCCCTTTCTAGCAGCCAAACATTTGTTTCGTGGTATTTCATTGACTGGAATTAAAATAAGGCATATATGTTTCGTTTTAGATGCAGGAGCTTGTGTTTCTACTAAGAAACTAAATGTACCTACTAAGGCACCTACAGCTGAAACGCCAGATTTTCCAAGTAACTAGTTTTTGATATTGTAAAAATATATGCATACATATATCATTTAGTTAGTAATTAAATAGTTTTAATTTAGTTTAGCAGTCTACATATATTTATTCCTTGAAACGTTTACATGAATATGCACTTTTAAATAACACACCAGCAAGGATTTTGAATTTTTTTTATAATTCGCTACCTAAATTTTACTTAAATATGCAATACCAAAAATGGCACATATTATTATTCCCTCGAATAAAAAGGCTTTTCAAATACTTAAGTGACCACGTCTAACTGAATTCTCTAATCCCCGGTGCTTTCTCTAGTCAGACTGTGCCCTGGTCCCGACGGCACCGGATTAGGGAGAGCCTACTGTACATATATATATATATATATATATATATATGTGTTTGTGTGTGTGTATTTAGGTTAGCCTAAACACATTCTTGAGGAAAGCGGTATACTCCTCCTGTGTGTAGAACTCATTTGATTCGAAGAGGTTTTAGTAATGAAGTAAGGATACCCCGATGTTTAAAACGGACTCGTAAAAGTAGAAAGAGAGGACAGCTACTGAGTAACCAGTAGCGTTCAAGGATAATGCAATTATATCAAGCACACGATTTCTGTAAATTAATGAATCAATTCTCCTCAACTCATGGCAACGCGAAAGGGTGAAATCGCCAAAATATAATACAATTGCATATTAGGCCCCCCCCCCCCGTGGTTGATTGCTAATGACTTAGATTCTCAAGCGGGAGATGGTGGGTTCGATTCCTACTGGTGGGAGGAATTTTCTAATCTCACGGCTCGTTGAGAAAATTCCTCGCTGTACGAGGGATGTCGGTGCTAATGGCCCAGAATTCGATGCGCCTCAGAAAAAAAAAATAAAAATAATGGCATATTAAATAAATAGTACATAATTGTTAATGTAACTATGACCAATCAAAAGGTGTTTTTCTACTTCATACATAAGCAACTTATACAGATTTTATATACTGTAATCTGCATATACCTATTCATTATTTAAATAAAACGCTATCTAGGTCCTAAATTTCTTCTAATTAGATAGACATAAGTTACAAATGTCAGGAGTAATTAGGTTGAATATAATATAAGTATAAATAATGTTAATTTATGCATCTATAGAGAAGGCATTATTAAACAACGGTCCAGAAGAGGAAATAGACTAATGTGATAATAAAGTGTTTTTCAAGGCCATGTTACGCCCACATATCTATTTATTGGAGAACATTTTATTTTTTGCGAGTAACAGAATAAAATTGTAGCTGCAACTCACTATTAAACCCACATTGATCGGCTGAAAAAAAAAATACGAGCATTGGGGGGGGGGGATGTACATGATAAGTTATTTTTGATTTAATACATATAAAAAGTTACAAACGACAGAATTGTTATAAATAATCTAAATTACAATCAGTATTACATTCCTTTTTGGAAAAAAACGTCACAACTATCAACGTAATAACATGTAAGTAGGTACCTATTGCTAAAGATTTCGGGTCATTCCATGTCAAATCAACACACTTTTTGACCTCACCCTTTCCGATTTTAATGAAAATTGGTACACGCAAAGCAGGTGTTGGGATAAATAAAAATACCAAATTTCAAATTTTTATCTAAAACGGTTTTCAAAATACGGCCACGTAAAATTTTCAAAAAGCGTCAAAATCTCGCTTTTTCAAAATATTTAAATAGTCATAACTCCTCTCCTGTTCAAGTTACAAACATGGGGAAGGTGTCAATGTTTAGCTCTTTATATGCCCTTTCAAACGACATGCAACACATGATAGGTTATGAGAACATAATTGTTTTCAAAATCAAAAATAAATTTTTGAATCTAAATATTTTCAAAAACGCATCTTCAAAACTTTTTGAAAAAAATATATATAATAGGTCATATTATTACTAATTTGTATAGCAAATTGGGTCATGGGATGGAAATGGGTTCTAAGTCAAAATAATTTAAAACCGGAGGTGGCTTTGGACTAATTTTACGTATTTTTATATTTAAAAGCTTTTTAATACATAATTGTATAATTTAATCCAAACTTTACTGTTGCATATATTTTATAGACACTTCAACTTCATTATCTTATTTACAAAACTTATTTAAAAAATATTATGCCTTAATAATTTGTTGTAATAAGTTTAATTTAGAATATTGGTCTATAAGGAACCCGCCCTTTCCTAATGGAAAATAGCTTTCGGTCAAATTGAACGAAACTATGCTCGTTTGATAGAGAAAGTCTTTCTGAACAAATCTCCCCATAGGGAATGGGTCTCTGAAGTTTTCCATTTGATTTTTCCAAAATCTCGAGATCTCTGGTTGAAAGGTTTCCCAAGCCTTTTGGCCAGTAAAAAGAAATACGTATCAATTATTTTTCGAAGACCTTTCGAACGACACCACATTCAACACTTCTACCCATGGGAGTGGGGGGGGGAAGCTTTTTTTTTGTAATTATCGCGTATCCATTTTCATTTGAAGATCTTTTCGAAGGCAATACACCGAAACCTTGCCTCACACCCTTACCCCAACTCCACCCCACCTCCAGCTCGTATGTTTCAAAAGAAGGCCTTTTTTCGCAAAAAAGTGTTCTGTTAGCAGACTTTAACATTAGTGGCCCTGAACAGGGCCGCTTTATGTCTCTTGGACTACTGTCAACTGTTTTGACTTAACGTTTGCTATCGATCATCTACATCATGATTCAGCAATTAAGAAGTCCGATATTTGATGTTTTGATGATGACGAGCATATTCCAAGGGGTGGGGGTGGGGTAAGGGGGGATTTTTATCTATTACTATGTTCTGTGAAAAGTGAAAATCAATATACAATTTCAAGACAGAGGTTTGGATTTCACGGAATGTTTTAATATCAATACTAACGAAATTGTTGGTTGTAATCCTAATTTCGATTTGCCAATCATTCTTAGGCCTCATCCAGGCAAAAGGATATAACATCCACTTCTGAAAAGGTTAGAAACAATCAGAAGTTAGATATAAGCGGCAGTGGTAGGAGAATATCCCAGCTGATTAGCTGTTATTCAGTTTAAAAGCGGACTGTGGAGTTTAGATAAGAAAGAAGAGACAAGGGAAGGATAGAGATGGCCGCCTAATGTTATAAACTCTGCCCACAGAGGGCGGATAATACCATTAGGAGCAGCCACTCCAATTCACTTAGCTCGCAACCAGCGCGCTCTGTCCCCGCTTCTGCAAACCACTCCCAACACTCATAGGCTTTGTCTGCAATCCTCCCTCTAGCTATTATCTTGTGTGAACTTGGCTAGTATTTGATATTTAGGATTTTTATATAATGGTCAGCATGAAACTAATAAGCTGGTTCGAATAAAGTTTGGGAAGGGTTGTTTACATTCAAAAATTGGTTCCCTTGCAAGAGCTCCCTACGTCAACGTGGATGTTGATAGTACCAAGTCAGTGGAACTCCAAGAATCGTAGATTATTTCCTAGAAAATGGCGTGTTTAAGCACCAAGAAGAAGAGCAACTGAAGTGACTCCTTTATTTTGTAAACCTATGTTTGACAATAAATCAACTCCATATTGTCAAAAACAAGGTACCCCATCGATCAAATACTTCCTATGAATCGCAATACGTCAATCAAAAACAGCATTTGTCACACCTCAAAACAAGTAGTGATGGTTATGAGGAACTGAACTTCCTTAGGTGTCCTGGTTAACAGTTGTCTCAGAATTATTTTTGTATTAGCATTTATTCAGGAAGAACATATAATTACGTTCTCTTATTAATAACACAAAAAATTTCTTAAATTAAGAAAATAGTGTACACCCTATTATCAGGAGTACATCTAAATCCGAGGACGCCAATCTATGTTACTGGATAAAAACAAGATTTCCATGGCGCCTTTGTACGTAAGGATATATTATATCGCAGATGTTTCGTAACTGGTCTCAGCATTCATTAGGCGAGAAATTTCTTTTAACCGCTGCCTAGAAATGTTGGAAAACTAAATTTTCAGAACCTTGTTTGGAATCCGATTATTTTCTACTAATGCGACTGTCACAACATGAACATGTCGAAGAAATTTCCTGATATACAAACTTCATATTTTTTCAGCCCCTTCATGATGCTAAACCTTCATAAGAGGGCCATAGCAATACCGTTATTTATTATTATTATATATATATATATATATATATATATATATATATATATATATATATAGAGAGAGAGAGAGAGAGAGAGAGAGAGAGAGCGAGAGAGAAAGAGAGGTTGCTGAGCGTGATCTGGAAATTTGATGATGCCAACTAAATAAAACTTTACAGAACAAAAGATCCTTTTGCCGGAGATTTTTTAAATTTTTACTATAAACTTAAAATATGTCTTGAAGTCATGAAAGCTTTAACATATGAAAGGGTTGTAAAAAGAATCATACTATTTATCCACAAAGAACATTATATTTTTTATAACGTTTAATAGCATTTACATGACATTTATAAAATAAATATTTTACGAATAAATATGAATTTCATATCTGAGAATTAGAAGAAAGCCTTTTACCACAATGTTGCTATTATTGTGACAGCAAAACGTAATTAAAAAATATTGAATATTGAAGTAGCTACAGATGCATTATTGACTGAAAAAAAAACCGTAAACGATTTAAAATCATTAAACCGACCGCTATAAATGTAAGCTATTAGTTGTTTTTATGAGCAGTTGAGGCCATCAGAATCGCTAATGAATATATAACAAAAGTGCTTTTATGTTGAAATTTAACCATTAATTAATTATATCCATTTCAAATTGACATAAAAAAAAAACAACTGAATCTAACAAAGAGGTATTTAATATCGAATTCGGTTTATTTTAATAACTTTGTATTTAATGAGAGAAAGTTTTGGCTTAAATTAGATAAAATGATTGAATTAAAGCAAATTTAAATTTGCAATTAAAATAGAATGCTCTGAACACTCTCGATTAAATATTGAATTTCATGGAATTTATTAAATGTTAGTGGATAGAGAACATCATCATCATCAATCATATGGAGTCTTCTTTGAACCGCTTTTTGCAATGTGAAGATGAAGTATATAAAGCCCTACACGATTCTTTGTCTGCCAACAGTTTTTTTTTTTTTTTTTTTTTTTTTTTTTTTTTTTTTTTTTTTTTTTAACGCCGTATCAACAATTTGGCCAATAACGCCGGGCTATCTACTGGTTGCCACCCTATTATAATCCCAACGACACGTGGTCGGTCACCCATTCAGGTACTGGCCACGCCCGACGTTGCTTAACTTCGGTGATCAACGGGAACCGGGTGCATTCAACTCCCAAAATTGTTTCTAAGTAATTACGAATGGATATGAAGTGTTCTGGTTTGCCTAGTTAACAATAGCAAAAAACCCCTTTTCAGCAAAATTACCTCGAAATCATCTTAGCACTTTGGTTTTGCATTAATAGAGTTCCACGGACAATTTTTATTGGAAATATGGGGAATCGAATATAACTATTTCCTAGGCCATACACTTCGGGTTCGCACTCTTCCAAATGCTGGGGGGAGTTGAACATTTTTTCACACGTTTGTTGTTTTAAAAATTAAGATATTTAAATCTCGGTTACATTTGCAGTGAAGCAGCAATAAAAAATGGAATTTTATCAACAAACGTTAGCTGTTTACAAGAGCTTTTCGTTTATTTTCTTAAATATCTCGAAAGCACTCGGAAAATCATTATTTATGGAACGTAGTCAATCGAAAGGTTTTTAAAGATAAATATATTAAGACGTAAAATTCGAAAGGATCGCCTCAGTCGGAGGAAACTAAAGTGTCCTTTTTTTTCAAATGTAGGCAAATTATTAGGTGTTTTAATTCATTGCAAATGATTGAAAGAGAACGTTAACCAGCAAAATTAGTCCACCTGGAGGGGGGGGGGGTTACTCCGGACCTAGAGTAGTTATTGTAACGAAACGCGGGACATATCAATTTCTGAGTAACATTTCAGAATTCTTATCACTTTGGAGAATATTAACGGACAGAAAATTAAGTAAAAAATCAAACTTTACAGCTGTTCTACCAAAAAACATATATATCCTACGTCATAACTTTGTTAATAATTTTGGTTAATAATTTGGCATTATTTTGTCTCGGATACCACGCCGTGCAGTTGTCAACCCATATGTGTCACAATATATTTGAAGCGTTTAATTTGAGCAATGACCATGTAGGCCGCATTAATCACTCAGAATGCACTTTTAATTAATCATCACATTGTCCCGTTTAGCCAATCAAAACCAGCGGCTATCTGTAATGTTTTGTTAGTTAGTCAATTATTCACGATTGGCCAGCTGCTAATCAGCTGTAGAAATGTTTTATTTTCACATTAATAATACAGCTGGTTAATAGGTTTTCAGACAATTGAATGGTCAGAACATTCATTAATGCATACCAATATCTTCGTTCAATTAGTAAATGTAATTAAATTTATACAGATCAAGAGTTGGGAGTTAATTTAATTTAATTAGGATCAAAATTCGGTTTATCATTGATTTATATTTAAATATAAATTTAAAAAAGATATAACTATGTTAGATGTACAAGAATATAATCTCAAAAATTTTACTACAGAAAAATATACAATTTTTTAACAACTCTATAATTCTCCAAACCTACATAATACCTATTATACTGAAATTGAACGTTATATAAATATATACAAATTGATAATACATGTTGTGGTGACCGTTCTAACTATACAGGGTTACTGGTAAGTCGACCCGTATCGGGGAAAACAAAACAATTTTTTTCTTTTTTTTTTAAATATAAACCTAATAAAAAAAGACCCTCAAGCATAAAAATATAATCGGTATTTATTCTGTTAACAATAATTGTAATTATTACCAATATGTTCTGCCATGTTTCACTATCAAAGTGTAATCCTTAATCAGATGAAAAAGTGTGAGCACTTAATGTGGGAGGGATGGGACATCACCGTAATCGTGTGAAATTAAATAATGTGTTCAGAATGGCTTCTTCGCGATAAAGGAAATGTATTGGTTTTGAATTAGAAATAAAAAAAAAATTAGAATTAAATACTTTTTTTTTAAACAACGAGGTACGATTTTAAAGCCTATTAAATAAAGCAACTTTTGAGGCCGAGGAAAACCTCTAAGTCTACAAATAGCTGAAGAAAATATTGAATAATTTAAGAAAATACTAATCCCAAAGAAAACATAAATGTGAAATAGAGGCCAAGTTCCTCTCCCCACAAAGAAACCCCCCTAAAAATATCCCTCCTAAACCCCCCCCCAAAACGCCTTACCATCCTACACTCCAAAAAAGTAGTATGAGTTAGTGTATTAAGTGCACCATATTTTCAACCAAAAATATTTGCCAATACAAGAGATGATACAAGAAAGAAATGTCCAAGTTCATTACTTGGAAGACCTCATAGTTACTTACTAAGAACAGTAAAGACACTTCAACTGACCTTTAAAAACAACAATAAAAATACTTATATCCAGTTACTAAAATATCACTTTCCTCAACCAGGTATATTCTTAAACTTGGCAATGTTTAGTTTTCTCTCTAAAGATAATTTCGGCACAAATAAACACGGGTAGCCGGCTTTATCCGGGTCGCCTATGACACTACCCGGATAAAGACCTACCTATGTACCATGTTTGGTCAAAATCGGTCAAATCGTGTGGATTTGTATAAGGAATAAACAGTTAGGCAAACTGCTGATAGACGATTTTGAACTAGCCTATGACACTCCCCGGATCAAGACCGACATGTGTGCCAAATTTTGTCAAAATCGGCCAAACGATGTGTATTTGTATAAGGAACAAACAGACAGACAGACAGCTGATAGACAATTTAACCTAGCCTATGATTCTCCCCGTGTCAAGACCCATCTGTGTCCCAAGTTTGGTCAAAATCGCTAGTATAAGATTTTGACCGAGCCTATATGCGTCTAATTGTTTCTTAAAACATCAAATAGAGGTTCTTCATACCGAGACGATTCATTTGATACCCCACATCATGGGTTTCGGACGGAATGACGGGTTTCCGAAGGAAGTACAAAACTGGCACGCCCCCGCCCCGGAAGCGGAGTCAAACACAACTTTTTAGGATTTTTCGATTTTTTCCTTTAATAACACCTCCATATCTATCATCATGCAAAATTTCAAGTCTGTAGCATCATGGGAAGTGCCTAATAATTTTGATGAGTCAGTGAGTGAGTGAGTGAATGAGTGCGTGAGTGAGTCCTATAAATCCCGATTTTCGATCGCTTATATCTCAGAAACTATTCGATGTGGAATTATGAAAATTTCCAGTTTAATCACATCTAGTAGTATAATACCTGTGTAAAATTTCATAACTTTATCTTTACCTGGTTGAAAGTTATGAGAGGGTAAAAATCGGCTCTGAGACCTCCTGTAATATACACACAGTATGCTTAGGCCGGAACTACCGTGCGCCTATATAACAATAGCTCACATCTATAAGGCTCTTAGTAGAGCTCTTAATGTACATGACAACATTTCAATGACGGGCGTTGCTTATTGGAAATTTAATGTAAATTCTAAAAATGTGGTCGACATGTGCGACACATTAACCAGGAATTCGGAAAACACAGTTTTTCATAAAAAACTCAATTCTTCAATTCTGCGCCCCTGAACTACAAATGAGGTGCACAATAAACCCCTAAAGTTTTGACATCTCAATGCAGGACACCCTGTATAAGTATACATAAAAATAACGCATGAAAAAAATGTGTTTATAATAATGTAAATTGATGTTAACATTAATTGTTGAGGTTCTAATTGAACCTCAAGAGGTGGCATAGAGCCCTCGGAGCATGTAAAAAAAAAGAGTCATTTTTCATTGAATTCCGTTATATAAAAGCAAAAAAGTGATCTCACTTAATTGGGTAAATGTGTGTGTGTGTGTGTGTGTGTGTGTGTGTGTGTGTGTGTGTGTGTGTATATATATATATATATATATATATATATAATTATACTTCCTAGCAAGGTAGGACTTAAAACCTTTTTTATACTACATTTAATATAGATATCATTATTTTAACATGTAGGGTAGGTCTTACATTTAATTTAGGTTTGTACCATTTTAATGCATTCAATGGAGCATTACATAATTTTTTATATCTATCTTCTAAAAATTGTTTCTTTTGGATGTAAAAAAAATTTTTTTGTAGAAGTGCCCCTAAAGAGGTGTGAAAATATGCACTAAACATGTCGGGCCTAGTAAATAAAGTAGTGTGAAGGAAGGGTTACTGCTTATAAGACAAGCCTCTAAAATTACACTTTCTTTGTAGAGCATTTGGTCTATTGGTCCTTTTATAGCTACCATATAATTAAGAGTTTCGATTGATATTTCGATTTCGCTATATTATGTGTAAAAATATCGATTGACTATTTATATTCACATATCGATTCTAACAACGATCTGAAGATCCTTAGAAGATTATCGAGATAGGTGTAGGAGCTAATTAGGAATGGGTATTGAATGACGTCACTAAAAGTCTCCTATCCTTATCAAATTGAGCTTTTAGTTGTAGGTTGTTGGTTGTAAACTGTCGGCGCCGGTCGGTATCAGCCAGACTCTAAATGGCCACCTGACTCCAATCCGCCTTGAGAGAGATTTCTGCTCCTTTTTTAGTTTTTAAACCTTTACTTTTCAATTTCGTTTCTTTATTTTCTTTTTTTATCTTTTATTTTTATTTTTAAATGTGGGACTCTGGAAATAATGGAACTCTTAAGAGTCTTTATCCGATGACAAACAGCAGGCTTTTATAAAAGAGCTACAATAAATTAAAGCCTGCTTTAATCTCTATTGGTGCTATTTGTTGGACACTGCCTTCTTGATTACTCAGAGGGAGAAAGCACTTGAGGAGAAGTTATTTAAACGATTAAAGCTATTTCTCATTGATCGCATATTTCCAGTGATATTACAACGTTTATGAGTGTTTCTAGTTTTTAGCCATTTCAGAATTTCCGATCTTTCGCTATTTCACCAATTTGGTATAGTTTTTCAAAAAAAAAAAAAAAAAAAAAAAAAAAAAAAAAAAAAAAAAAAAAAAAAAAAAAAAAAAAAAAAAAAAAAGGATAAATTTATAACTTAGCCAAATCGGCTAGACAATAGGTTGATTAATTTGCCCCCAATGGTCGTAATATTGTATCGAAACTCGCCTACTAACACCAGAAACTTATGATAAAAAACATTAGTTTTCTTATAAAACTAAGTAAAATCAGATTAATAAGAATGGGGGTTTACTTTGTACATAAGTTATTTATATGCTCCGAACGGCCTTAATGTTTTTTGCAAGAAAAAAGAATCAGTCCCGTAACAGGCCACAAGGGCCCAGAGGGGCAGATACTGTACAGGTATCAGATTCTTGACCTTACGGCACACTGGGGAGATCGTGTGGTCAGTACTCCAGTCACTTGATGCATGGAAAATAGCTTTAGAAAGAATTCGAAACTAATGATATAAGAGTATTGCGAAAATAAGAAAAATCGAAACATCAACAGTAGATGTTTACTTGAAACCCTCTTCTTGATCCTAGATGATATTATTCTTCTACATACTACGGCCGTATTTGTTTTTTTATTTTTTACCATGCCTACATTTGAAACTAGTGAGAAACATGAATTTTCAAAAGCAAATAAATTGGATCGAGAAGGATTAAGTATTTATCTATTTGACATTCATCCGTTTATTAAATAAGCTTATGGGTCGAGGCTAATCCACTCCACGCTTAAGGGTGACAAGGAGATCGAGAAATAAGAAGTTTATAACAAATATTTTTTATCCGAAGAAATGAAGCTGTGAGGTTGCACCCATGAAAGAGACTTCGAAACAATTCTTCAGATGTTGGCTACCTACTACTTACCAAAAATTACCCCATTAAAATTGATAGTCAGTGCATGCAGGTTGTGTTTGAAAAATGGAAGCAAATTAATCTTGAAGTAAGTATTTTAATTAAAACATAGTTATTTCCATGTTTTTACATAGATTGATAACGACGTGAACCAAAACGTCTCATCGAACAATAAAATAAGATTTGAAGACCCCTAAACTGGCAACATTTTATAGAAAAAAAAATTGTTACAACAAATATAAAGGTCTAAAACATTTTGTTTGTCGTCACAGCCTTGTTGGGGAATGCTCTGAGATTCCAAAAAGTATTTATATTAATGTGACAAAGTTTGGTGAAAATAATTCAAGGAATTGTTAAGATTCGGCTAAGAGTATATTTCGAATGTTCCGTCATGCTTTTGGCGGCTGTCTAAAGCTAAAGAATAAATATACATAATTACAAACGAGAATAATCACAAAAGTAAGTAAAATTATACATCATGACAATAGGTTATGAAAGAATTCTTTAAGTGTATATTTGGCAAATAAAGTTTTTTTTTTTTTTTTTTTTTTTTTTAAGGAATAAATTAGTAGTTTTATATAAATCATAGTTGAAAGATAAATATAAGTATCAGCACAATGGCACAGAAACACATAAGCACAGAAATAAAAGTATTTCTTTTATAAGCTAATCTTCAATAGTTTTTTGTTTGTCTATATATATTTTTTAGCTATGAAAGCTGACAGAGAGAATGTGGAAACACTGATTTTTCTCAAAATCCTACGTTTTTCTTAGCCGAATCCGAACCAATCCTAGACTTCTTACCACTTCAAAGGCTTGCTGTCTCCAAAATATTGGGTCTATCAAAGAGAGGATAATGATATTGTGATATAATACCGAAGTTTATTAAGTCCATCCCATTGATAACTGTAACATGATATAGTAATTACCGGTAGTAACTTTATATTGTGAGTTTAACGTTCCATCGGCTGACCAATGAATGCAGTAGTAGGGACGAGCGTGGAACCCTGTGGTACACCAGGACCTATACATCTACAGATATGGGCCGAACCCAGTCTAGACTACCCATTAGCTTTATCTCTCTGTTGGTTCCACCTTCTCCCTCTCGCTCTCTTCCACAAAGGATCCATAACACTTTCTTAGTGGTTCTTTTCGTTTTCAATGGTCTAAATACTAGGACAATGTGACATTTTGAATTGTGATCCACTGATAGCAAATATAGTCTTTCCTAATCAGAGGTTTAAGTATAAATATATATATATATATATATATATAGAATATGGGTGAAGGAGAGTTAGGCTCAGAGGTAGAGCACTCGACTTATGTTTTGGAGAACCTAACCTCGTGGACTGAGCGATTTATTGTTTATCTTTTAGAGTCGCAGTTTCAGGGTCGGAATCGGGGTCCCATACCATCCCTAGGCCCACGCACCTTATTGGTAACTGCAATGAAGGGAAAATCAGGCCGCTGATCGTAGTACTGAATGCTCCCTCTTCCCCGGGTCTTACCTTGCTCTACAGTATTTGTAGGCCCTTGTTGTATATTAAGGGACTGATTTACAAACACGCACACACACATACACACACACTCACACACACGATTATATATATATATATATATATATATATATATATATATATATATATATACTAAAATAATATGAAAACCCATTTTTAGCCAGGAAATTAACATTTATATGTGTTATTATTACTATATACGAAGCTGGAAAAAGTACGTGAGAATAATACTAATAAATAGCAATGAGAAAGTTATATAAATTTAATTAACTATTACTAATAATAAGGTTACATAGGAAATTAAATTAATTATTATTATATTCACAGGAATAACCGATATTGAAAATACATATTAGTAATAATTAATACACAATTGCAAATAAATTGATTAATGCTTTTATATAAGAGTGATAAGAGGTTATCATAATGTATTGAAATAATAGCGTTTCTTGAGGAATTCTACCAATTTGACAATGTTTACTTCTTTATACCTCAACAAATATTTTAATAATATGACTAAGTTGAAATAGTTATTAAAATTTTATTGGTTTTGTTGGATGCAAAATGACGCTATATTCAATGATACCGAATGATTAACTTACTATTTATTTGTAATTAGTCCATTGATTATATTAATACTTGAGGACTATGAGAATGCAAAATTTATAATGATATTCGGTCTAAACACGCCTACAGCGATAGAAAAGTCACTGACAATAAGCGAACAATAAATTCAGCTAAAACATCTATAAAGGTCGTAATTTTTAAAAACCGACAATGACTACAAGAACATTTTAAAATATTCTGAACTAGATTTTATATTCCGAAAGATTTTTACAACTAACTTTGTATGGCGTGACCAGAAATGTTTTCACTTATAAGCTCCTGAAGATCATGAAACATGTAGATAGTATTCGTTTGGTATTTATAAAAGACTTTGTGCCCCATTTAAGTAAATTTAGTAATATTTTTACAATAGACTAAAATTCTTTTTATCAAATAAATTAAAACATATATGCAAGAACGTTTTTACAGAAAACACTTATACGAGAATAAAGAATGTAAGGTATATGTAAGGCAGACAAAATGTAATATAAGTATATTATATTATACTTGGAACTGATTTGGCACAAAATAAAATATTTTTCTTCTAAGCGATCGATTTTTTTTTTCAATCTATTGCTTCCACACAGCTCTCAACCAGCAGCTGATTGACACTCTACAAAGTAATCTTACAATTAGTCTTAACGAGACAATCGCAGAGGTAGTTTTTTTTTTTTTTGCCCTCGTACAATTATTTTTTGTTAGTGTTTTAGTGAATGTTTTTAGTTTGAAAATACGCCCACTTTGGTGCAAAATGCATAGTTTTGTTTCTATAAATGAAATGACATTGCAGATTGAACTTTCATTGAGATTCCGCTTTTCTCCTAGATATTGTGAAAATTTCCCTAGGTTTGTGAATGTGTCCCATATATCAATTCATTCCTGGATTTCTATATTAAATTGTCATTTAATATAATATTCACCTAAATGATTAAAGTACAAGGGAGCATAGAAATAAATAATGAATTAGATTTTTAAAGTAGTAAACCTTCCACTATAATTACACATTACTCAACTTGTTTCTTGCCTTATACTAGTGCCAGAGGCATTTCTATATTTCATGTAAATTGATTTTTTGCTACACATCCAAGATACTTTTTTTGGGATCATCTGGAGTGTCTGCGGGTAGCGCGCTGCTATGTGTCCTCTTTTGCCGCATTCGTAACACGTTTTGGCCATTCTGCCCTGTTCCAAGGCCGGAGCTCTACGGCGGGGTGACTCTCGTCCCGGGGGCCGTCTCCCTCCCGCTTCGTTGGTCTTACCTTCAAACCCCCAGCTTCGTCTCTGTCGTGGATACACTTGTTCCTCACCACGTGTATAATCTGTTCTTCGTCGATTTCTCACTTGATTCCACCTCCTGGATTCGGGTTCTGCGCAATGGGGGTCCAAAGCCTTCTCGCTTTCGTCGATTAGCGCCTGGGCTGCAGCGACAAAATCAATTTCCGGCCCGATAGGTTTCCCCGTTTCTTTCGTCAGATGTACCTTCCCTAGTTTCTTGACGACTCGGAGCATAGTTGCAGCATCAGGGTCTTACTTCTGCTCACTTAGTTTGTCCGCTATTTTTTCGTACCATGCGACGAGCTTACTGGCATAGGCTCCATTAGATTCTCTCGGGTGTTTGGTCTCCTGGAGCATTCGACGGAGATCTTCTTCGGGTGCCCACCGTCCGCCGCCATAGGCCTTCTTTAATCTTCCTTTAACCGTCTCCCACACTGTCCCGGTATCGCACTGGATGTTATTAAGGACTGATCTCTTCACTCGTCCTACGATGGCTGCTTGGAGTGTTATTACATCAGTGTCGTCCAGCCATCCAGCATTCTTCTTGCTTTCAATCACTTCCGACAGCCTGTCGCCATCCTTCAAAAAGTGGGCAAGTTCCCCTAAATCGCCATTAAATTTGTCCACCTGACTTATGGCGGCGCGCATATCCTGCGCCACCGCTGACTTTAGCTTCAACAACTCAATAGTGGCTGTGGTCACCTGCAACTCATTTACTATAGGGGCAGGGGCTGCCTGCATCTCAATTGGAACCTCCATCCTCCCCGCGTTGAGGCGATCTTGAAGCGACAATCGCCCTGGTCGCGAACACATTCACTGAAACGCAAATACCGTAGAACACGATCCCGGGTTTCGGCACCACTTAGCGATAGCTTGGAAACAACTACGTTTTTAAAAAGGGTAGTAGCGCAAGGGTAGATGATAATACAAGCAAGTCTAGAAGACAACTGACTCCTTTAATCCTCGCTGAGCTTATATAGGCTCAGCATTTGTTTACAATATACCGGCCTTTCTCCCCCCTAACATATATATATATATATATATATATATATATATATATATATATATAAAATTAGCCATGAATGCGGACAGAGATTAAGCCATTTGTGGATATATAGTGACTGTACTGGAGAGCGAGGCTGGTGCTAGAAGCGACTGTACAGACACGAGTTCTCCATTAGGCTGTGTAGTAATTAAAATGTAACGCCCCGTGTAGCCTTCACCAATTAATACCTGATCCAGCTCCCTCTTTCCTTTCCATCCATATTCAAAATACTGATTTTTATTATTTTTGTTTTACAGTAATTTATTATTCATTTTTAAGAGCACATAATTATCGAATATTCGGAATGATTTGTATTAATACTAGCTGTTACCCGCCGTGCCATGCTACACCTACATTCTGCATTTAGAAAAGCAAAAATTGATTAGAAACCAAATAAGTAGGTAATAAAATCTAATAACCCAAATCTGTAACTCTTCGGGTTCAGAGTTTCGTTGTGGCCTTGTATAAGTAACAGACAGACAGAAAACCAGCTGATTTATATATATATATATATATATATATATATATATATATATATATATATATATATAATAGCTGAACTATGTATTTTATAGCACATGCATGGATGGAAACAAATAGCCTTACAAAGCTGAAGATGAATCTAGCGAAATATCGCAGAAAGAAGAAGGAGAGGAGAGGCGCCGCTGGAGGTAGAAGCCGTTCTTTCGTTTTAGAGAGACAGAGAAATAGAGGGAGAGAGTGAGAGACGATAATCATGTTTTAGATTAACATCGGATTCGCGTCCCGCCTGCATCTCCATCGTAAGCGACCTATAGACTTCCCGGCACTAAATGATTAGTCGCAAAAAAAAGAAAAGAAAAAAAAAAAAAAATCCCAGGGAAGAAAATTATTATCTTAGCACACATTAACGTTACCTAATGCCTAATGTAGGTAAATTTGTAGGGAGAACTAAACATTTTCACAGCGTGACGACTTAAAGAAAATTTACGAACACCCTTTGTGAAATTAACTAGGCCTATAGAAGTATATAAATTGGCAGTAGTCCTAAAAATATCACATACGACTTACTCACTACATCTTCTATGACGTTTTGTTGTTGCCCATTTATACGGAGGCACTGATTTCAATATAACTCAATAATGGTGAAATTATTTCTGTTAAAATTTTAATCACAGTAAAATAACAATAAGGGTTTTAGGTCATAAATGAAATTAAATGTACTACTTTTTTTTTTTAATCCCGCAGAACCCATGAAAATCATATTGTTGTTTCAACAATGCAAAAAAAAAAAATGTTGAAGTTTGGATTTTCTGTTGATTCTTTATAACCAATAATTAAAATAGTTGGAAGTAAATGTTCTTACCTCCATTTGGTCCTCCTGTTCTGGAACCATGTTTTAACTTGCGCGTCCGTCATCTTGAGGGACTTGGCGAGTGCTGCCCTTTCTGCGGACGCAAGGTACTTCTGCTTGTGGAACCTCTTCTCGAGCTCTGCAATCTGCAGTCTGGTGAAGGAAGTCCTCGGCTTCTTCCTCTTCGGAGGCGTTCGGTTCTGGTATGGGTGACCGATCCGCCTCGCCATCGGGAAAGAAGCTGCAACAGAAGAGGTATGTTTGAAGAGCAGTCTGTAATAATGAAATTTAGAAATATAAAAAACAAAACAATGTATGCTATTTTACCTGTAATAATCAAAGCAAAATTGCAAAAACATCCTAATTTTTAAATGCAACTGGGTCAAAATGTGAGCTTCGCGTCACTTAATGTGACATTTCCTGATGTAGAATGGCTTCTTTAGATTAAAACAGGTTTTTAACTAAATCTTGAATAATGAAAAAAGATCAACAGGTAGGCTGATATCTTCAAACAAACTCCCTTCGAAGGATTTTTATACTATGTTGTAACCAGAAACTTAATTAATGGAACAAGATATACTATTTTGTTCAATATTTTCATGACACCGTTAAAAAATGGACTCTTCAGGAGTTAGATCCTTTGATTAAAACAATTATGCCTGATGTATTGGTTGTTGTGGATCGTTTGCTTTCATTCGATTAGGCAGCATTATTAATGAAAGAAAGGGTTTTAGGTCCTAAATTCCTAATAATGTATATTAAGCGAAACTTCATAATAGAACTTTGCAAGTATGTTATATTTTTTGCTAATCTAACATTTCTCCCGAAACAATGTTCCAGCAGATATTATTTATTTTATTTTTTTATTTTTGGAGGAGTTTATTTTAACATTCTATGCGACCAGTTTACAAAAATTTAGGAGATTTTCCACGGTTTCACTTGCCATATTGCCCCTCAATGAATTTTAAGAATGTCCTTTTATTTCTCAACATATAATACCAGCGGTGCGGTGTTTTAAGCCACAAATGTTCACCGGCATAACAGTCGCCATCCTCAGCTGGTACATTATGCCTCTCCGTAAACATTATACCCAGGGAATTAAGAGTAGACGAAATCAGCCAAAGTGGAAGTGAAAAACAGAATGTTAGGAATTTTAATAACTTGAAATTTTTGCTTTTCTGGATGTTTCAGAAGCACATAAACCGATTGTGAGGTGGAAATATAATAAAGATGATCTTATTATAAAAACAAGAAAATGAACCGAAATAGATAGAATATAAATAAAGACAACGTAATGATCCTTAGCAATCTAATTTATATTTCACACCACAGTGCAT
The DNA here is from genome assembly GCA_946811695.1 of Gonocerus acuteangulatus. Taxonomy (NCBI): domain Eukaryota; kingdom Metazoa; phylum Arthropoda; class Insecta; order Hemiptera; family Coreidae; genus Gonocerus; species Gonocerus acuteangulatus. The sequence goes on from OX328123.1 coordinate 67,114,531, forward strand.
GGATGTAGTCTGGTTGTTGCAAAAACTAGTTTGGTCGTTCAGTTCAGTCAGCTGGAAAATGCACAACACGGTGACGGAAGGATGTAGGAAAACATCCCTCCAATAGAAGCAAATAGTTCATATTTGAACATCTTATGTTCAATCATCATTTGGCTGAAGGTATTGTTCCGCGAAAAGAATAGAATCGCACATACAAATTGATTTATTTGGTTTTGAGTCAAAAGGTTCTGAATGTTTGAAGTTAATAGAAAGAAGAACAAGTCAAAATCCTAGGGATTTAAGGATGAACCTTGTAGTACTCCGTTTGTATCGGGTAATCCAAGCAAGGGTAGAAGAGGACCCGATGAGTGGGTGTTGGAAGATTAATCTGCCGTGGTGGGGTGCGGACAGTGGGGATTACTGCTTGATTGGGGGGCAACCTCCCCTTTGCTGGACCAATGGCTGCCCTTCTTCCGGATAAGGCTTGTTGCTAGGATACAATCTAGTGTGGAGAATGTTTTCAGGGCTTAAATATTTCTTAGTACAACAGGCGGTAGTCTAGAGTTTTTAATTGTGGTCGTTAACCGTGAGAAGGAAACGATGCAAAATTGACAGGGGACAGATTACAGCCACACAGATTGTGTACTAACAAGAAAATAAATGTAAACAATAACATAAAGGCCTTTACCTCAAAATGTTGACTGTCTCAAGAAAACGTTTTGACAGTCCCTTACGCCTAAACAAGATAATTTTTCTAAATTAGTGAAATTTGGGGATTTATATAGCCCTAGAGGCTGCGATTCACAATACAAGAACAAACCCTGGTGGTACAATTTACAATAGGCTGACCCAGCATATGACCTATGCCATGACGTCATGATAACTGCCAGAAATGTGTATGCATTGTATGGCAGTTGAGGAGTTTGCACGGGCTTCGGAGGATCTCGGACTCCGAATCAGCAATGAAAAAACTAATTAAGTATATGAAATCAGCTGGTTCAATAGGGAGAGATCAATTTTCCAAGCTGTACGTAGCTTGTAGGTGTATTGACGGAGAGGAATAACATAGAAACAGACATCAGGGCCAGAATGCACAAGGCACTCAGGTCAAACTGCTGATATATAAGACAGTTATAAGGACACTTGTCACAACGATACGTGAATTCTGAGCAAGCAAACTAGCTAACCTACTACTGGTTTGTGAGAAGAGAGTCTTCAAGGACTGTAGTGTCCGACTGTAGTGAGTTAGTTATTATTAGGGATTATAGAAAGAATATAATGTATAAACTTACAACTGTCTAACACTGCATCTAAATAAAAGCTCACGAGAGAATTCAAGATATTAGACAAGGGAATTATAAAGCAAAATCTAATATCGCTCTTCCAAAAACTAACTCTCTGAAGGCTAACATCATAATCCTCATCACCCAAAGGATTCCTAGGATTTGCTTACATTTTCCATGGTTTGCCTAGAAGATAAACCAAATTAGTCCAAAATACGGGAGCAAGTTATAAAGTCGGCGATTCGTTTATTAAAAAGAGTGAAATATTTTAATGACTTCAGGATAAGATCGTTTCGATTTAGTGATACCCCACCTTTTGCCAGGCATTCTGTCGGCTTCCGCAGGCTTTCTTTTGAGAATCAAGATTAATTTCTGCAAGAGCCGTATTTATGTCAGGGTTGAGGTCGTAGCCCTTTAGCATTCACGGATAACGGGGTGATAATTTACTAAATATTTATTCATCTTCTATTTAATTTCTGGGGACATATTGCTATTTCGAAGATTTGAGGATAATTGTTTCGGTGTATGTGGTGCCTTGACCAGAAATATAAAGTTCTATAAAGCTTTTTCGAGTTATTGGTATAAATGAAATGTTCAGCGCTTTGTATGTGCTCTTGGAAACTCGTTTCCATTTTTCATATAAAGTAGACCATGGAAGTCTTCGTGTATTAATTCTAGCACTTAAACAAAAAATAGGACTGGATTCATTGTACTCTGGTAAGAGGAAAAGGATGGTAAGCCAGGTAGTTATTTGACGTCCTGGAAAGACACAATCTTCGGTTAAGAATGCTTAGTAATAATATAAACCTCATAAGCAATATTTTCCAAAACCACATTTAGAATATAGCTATACTGGAGCAAATACCATCTTAATGACAATTCGACAACAATCTAGTAAAAAAAAGTGTGGGATGATAGGCTGAATGGGTGTAGTCACGGTATTCCAAGTTGTTCACCAAGAATCTAATGTCCCAGTAACACGAGAGCCATGTTTGGAAGTCGTAGCTCTCTTGGGCAATTCCACAGGAAGGAGGAAAGTGGCAGTCAACTCAAGCACTTCCAACATTGCCATGCTTTTCAAATCGTTCCGATACTCCATTCTTAAGAACAATTCCTCAAAACGTTTTTCCTCAGCATCGTAATTTTACTTTATAACCCTTCAGTGAGGAATACTTTGTACAGAAGGAATCCATTCATGGCAGCAACCCTGTACATATATGGTGCAATCGTGGGGTCTCGGCAAGAAATATCGGCCCCAAAGAACGGTCAAATCACGAAATTCGAACGACTTTCTATTTACAAAATGTGACCACATTAGTACAGTGTGGTAATATTGTTACAAATCTATACTCCTAGGATATTATCATTTAATTGATACCAAAGGATCAAACACTGCCCAAAGAGTGCCAACAGATATGCCTATACGTATATTTGTCTGTTCGCTCTCAGACAAATACATAAGCAATATATGTTTGTACCAATTCCACCACACTGTGCTAATGTGACCTCATTTTTGGGCATAACATATTTTATTTGCTATACTGAGCGCAATTTTGATAGTACGCATACTTATAAGTAAAAAACTAAATATTTTTAACCCCAAAAAGTATTAATTTTCTTCATATCACTCATTGGTTTAGAGCCATCGTTCCCTCCAAGAAGAGTAGTCTAAAACCTGATTTGATTGTAGTCCTGTCGCCTTACAGATTAGGGGATAAAGCACGGAAAAACACAAAATAAAGTAGTTTGTTCGTAGATTTTAATAACGAATCGTAAATTTCGTATATATTTATCTTTGATACTTTACTTATCTCCTTAACTCCACTTTTGACTTGATTTCACTTATATTTTTATGAAGCTCTTATCCTTTCTTTTTTATCTCTAAAGAATATATCTGTTTATAATTTTTTCGCGTGTGCGTGTTGTAAATAATCCTCTTTCCAATTTCTAAGACTCATTTATTTATTAGAATATTTCTGTCTATTTGATCTATATAGAGTTCTTGTTATTCCTGAATAAAATCAATAGGCATTTTGTTCACTGAACACAGAAAAATGCTAAAATAAACAGTAATTGAAAAACTCAACAATATGGTCTTGTGAAGGCCAACGAATAAAAGCTCCAAGCATAATAATCGTCAATTTATTTTAAAACGCTCTACACGCTTTGCATATCCCTTCAGGAGCCTTTAAGGCTTTGGAAATTTATTCATCAACCTTCCACCTAAACAAGACAAAATTGTAAGGAAAATATTGAATATTGTCTGTTTTGGACACGTTGTTGATTGAGCATATTGTTTTTTTTTTTGTTTTTTTTTTGGTTGGATTTAAGGCGTGTCAACCGTTGAGATATTTGGTTTTAACTTTTAAGAAATATTTGTTTTTATGCACACGATTAACCAGGGAACTGGACCACAGAACGTTGGTGGTTTGTTAAATTTTAATTTAATACCCGAAGTAAGTTAGTTAGCTGGTTAATTTGACAAAATAGACTGTTTTTAATAAATATCCTATTATCTTGTCAACAAAGGAGGAAGGAGTGTCAATGTATACAGGGCTAAAAGGAAGGAAGTCAAGAGCCAGCCAAGCGACTATCCACGTCAGCTGAAAGATTCATCCACACTGCCTTGTCGGGGTAAGTGGGCTCCAATTGGCTGCCTTGTTACACGTCATAGATGACGTCATAAGCCCCAAAGTGAGGTAAGTGTCTCCCGCCAGCGAGGTACATTGCTGCTTATTACAATATGATTAGGCTGAGACCTCTCTGCTCCTCCCCGAACACGACATCCCAGCTCCCCCGACCGTGTAATCTAGATTGATGTCGTGTTGGGGCCGCGGGAATTATTAAACTCACTTACACCGCTAATTCATGATTAACTCGTCCTTAATACATCCCAGCTGTTCATAAGTTCAACATGATCAACTTATGACAACTAGGAATTACTTGAACAAATTGATTTACCATCTCGCCAAAATACAAAATACATTTTGTGTAATGTATATAACAAGAAAATCGACAAAATACTTTTTGACTTACAAGGGGAGTTACAGCGATGGGGTCACCGATCTGGACCAAATTTGTTTTGGTGATTCTACATCGAAAAATAGTCGACACGTGTCCGAGCGTTCCGTCCAATGCGCCTTAGGAGCCGATAAATAAAATAAAATAGGTTGAAAGTGCTTTATTTTTTATATCCTGTTTAGAAAATGATATCGACATGGTTCTTTCACCAATCCATTTATTTTATGGAGTAGATTAAAAGAAAAATATAATCGTTAAACAATAATTATTATTTCGTCAAATGTATATATGCGAAAATATGCTTACGTTTTCAAGTAAATTAGTATTATACATTTTTTTTACACCAAAAATAATATCAGATTTAAAATCAGCACCCCAAAAAACCCTAATGTGGTGAATATCATTGAAAAGAAAAAATAGTGATTTTTCCCAGTCTAGAAGAGGCTAAACGAAAAAGTAATTTGAAGTTTTGAAATTCAATATCTCCCCTTGAAATAATCCGATTTTTACGTCATTGAAATCTTTCAAAAGAAGAAAGACTCCTTTTCCTAACCATATAAATGGCATAGTGAAGATGGAGATAGTTAGCCGTTGCAGAGATACGAAGTCAAGGTATAGTTGGGATTCTCCTAGCCGAATTCCAACTATACCTTGTCTTCGCATATAAATGACTATTGTATTATCTCAAAAGGTACTTGCAAAAAATGGTTCTCAAAATAAAAATAAAATGTAAACGTTTTGTATATAACGTCGATCCCTGAACACGTAGAAACACCCCGATTAGAAGGAAATGTGTCTCATTAGAGCCTTTATCGACCCTTCAAGTTTGGTTTGAATCGGGTAAATATTCTGACACTTTTTATAATAAAAACAATTTTCCCCCCAGCGGTGCATCGACTTCTGCGGTCATTAGCACCAAATAAAAACAAATATTCTCTAAAATAAAATTAAACGAAGATTTTATTTATAAAGTAATATAAGTTTTAAATGTTAATTGAATCTGTAGAAAATATTCCCTTGCAGAAATGGGTCCTACAGAATCTACATCGTATAGCATCTATTTGTTTGCCTACAAATGGCTTATATCATGACTCTAAATATCTGAATTATTATAAAATAGTTTAATGATTACTAGCACTGACAAACATCAATACTGTACAAGAAGAAAAACTCACTATATGTACGGATTCTTTGAGTGCTTTACTCTCCTTGGAAAACATCTACAACACAAACCCAATCATAACAAGCATATTCTCACATCTTTACACTCTGCAAGAACATAACAAACTCATCACGATGCTATGGCTACCAGGACATGAAGACATACCACAAAGCACACGTATAGACTTAGCGGCGAAACAGGCGACAAAAAGACAGACTACAGACATTAACATACTGACAACATCAGACGTATGTACGGCATTACATGCACAGGTCCTCCAAGAATGGGAATTAGACTGGCAGAGATCAGCCACGAAATTACGAGAAATTAAAAACACTACCAAAGCATGGTCGAATGAACACCGCATCAGGCGTGAAGAAGTGATTTTGACTAGGCTTCGTATTGGACACTGCCATCTAACCCATTCGTACTTAATGGAAAAAAAGCAGAGACCAACCTGTGCAAGTTGTAATGAGCCTTTGACAATTAAACACATACTGACAGACTGTAGACTGCGTACTGACTTAGACATTCCTTACGACCTTCACGACTTACTGACTGAAGGTAGTCCATACATCAACACAATACTCGAACACTTTAAAAAACTCAACTTATATAACAAAATATAAAATTTAAAATAACTTGAATTAATTTACATCATTCTTTATTTTTTAACTTGATCCTCTTATTTCTGTAATGTTGTTCTAATATAATATAATTGTTTTTTTTTTTTTTTTTTTTTTTTTTCTTGTCATGACATATGCATATATATAACATACCAATAAGCATTTACTCGAGTAATTAAATACTCAAATTAGTTTATGTAATTCTTGCTACTTTTGTTTTTTATTTTATCTGTTTTTTTTTTGTTTTTTTTTTCTTCATTTTACTTTTTCTTAATTTAGTTATTAGTGTTCTTTTTTTTTTTATTTGTTTGGTTTTTTGGTTTTTTTTTACTAGACTGAAAACACTTCCTTCGTCATGAGCTCATCACTAAAATTGCGAAGCTCAAAATAAAATAAAATAAAAATAATGATTCATTACTAACTATTGTTAAGGATAATTCTAATTTATTAACCTGAATAATGGACATTGCCTGGAATAATATCTGGAGCAGTTTCTAGGAAACGACATGAGCGCTACAGGACATCCGAATGTTTCACTTAGCACACGGAATTCCTAATATTATAAATAAATGATCTGATATTCGACCTAGATGGCGCAGTAGGACTACTCCTGACATTATGTCAATTAGATTTGAATTTATATCTGTTGATTGTATAAATAAAAATAGTAATTTATATTAATGTGTAAGTGAGTGTATTTGTACAGGTCATTCTGAGTTGAATACTAGACTTTAAATAATATAATTCTAGTGGGGAATATCGATTCAACAAAGGTCAATACAATTAACTCTTACATTGTAATATTAATGAATTTAGTGGTGCGGTGAAATTAGTTTTCACTTTTCCTGTTGGTTGACGGATTAGTTAGATAAACATTTATTTCTCCAAATATGCTTTAAATAGCAATAGAATGCCGGTATAATTGTATCTCCTAAAAAAAAAAAAAAAAACTGTAAAAAACACAATGTGTATCCTACTGAGAAGGAACCTGCTTAGAGTATACGCTTGAGTAGTGTTTTCCCCAAAATGACCGACTCTCAAGAGCCGATATTTCGAAACCTAATGATATCTCGAAAAAAATTATAGAGTAAAACTTGTAGGAAATTTAATCAGCTTTCATTTGTTATAGAATAGTCATGTCGGTGGGACGCAGGGTTTCCGAGATATAAGTGAAAACCCGAAAAATGGGACCTTCTAAACCCCCCCTCCCCCCGGCACAAAGGCTACGGGCGAGGACTTTTGATATGGTCACCTCCTATCCAGCCCAAACAAAGTTACGAAGTCAAAAATTGTGTTCCAAAAATTTTCATCTATAACTGTTCGTTGACTGGACTGATGGTGCAGCAGAGAATTTTCTCAACGGGTCCTGAAATGAGACAATTCATATTGCTGGCGCGACTCCAATTTCCAACTCCCGAAAGAGTATCCAAGCCGTTAGCCCCTAGATCACAGAGAGATCCTGCACACTGTGTTATATCTTATTTTGTCATAAATATTGTTGTGAGTGTGCTAAGAGAGTATGTTAAATTCCTCGTAAGGACTACTTCTTCCTTCTCACGGCTTCTGTAGCTGGAGTTCCATGATTTTATGAATTGTTTTATCGAAACTTATTGTCATTCAAATGTGTCTAATCAGCCCGCCATCTATTGAGAACTTCTCCTCACCGTCTGGTTTTAATTAGATTCATAAGCATAGATTCATAGACAAGCAAGCATGGCTATGATCGTTGTTCTCAGAACGGGGGGGGCTAAATGATGTTGTTTTGTAAGGTATTTATTGTTTTAAGTATATCTGTAACAATTGTTTGAGATCCATAAATGTCTCCGAGGGAGAAAGAAGCACTTAATGAAAAGCAATGCTTGACACATTAAATTCGACATTATAAATGCTTGGAGCATTTGATTAATCAAGAATCATTATGATGTATGAAGGAGAAGGATCATGTGTAATTTAGTTGAGATGTGTTATAATTTTTATTGATTTTTCGAAGGAAATGTTCTGATGATTTAAGAATCTTTTTAATCAATTGTTGGGCTTGAAGATTACCGGGTGGAAAGATCTAAAAAGAATAAGAAGAAAAAAAAAAGTACTTAGCTAAAAGAGGAAAGAAAAACTCTCAAGCGCCGACGTGTTCATTAGAAGAACACCTTAATTGAAAAGTAGATTTTTATTGGGCGAGACTCTGGAGAAAAATGAAAACCCTAATTCATTTTGGCCCTTAGGGATCTGGGTGGGGCTTAACGGTGGAGTTTTAATGTTTTTTCACGAGTTGGGGGAAGAGGGTGAAAAATTCAACAAGAGGAGGGGAGTCTTAGGGGCGCGGCCAATTTCCTGCACTACACTCTACGCCCCCCTCTTAATTCCTACAGGCAATATTACTCTAAATAATTTTCTATCATAAATTTATGTAGTCTATATGGAATGTTATTGTAAAAATATCTTACTCTCGGCCACAAAAAAATCCTGATGATTTATAAAATTATAAACAAATTTCCGATTAAAGGAAGTACAGCCAGAGGGTCAATCGGGGAGTGCTAATTAAAATTACGATATAACTTTTTCATAACCCATGAAAGCTGAACTGGATTATTCTTTATTTGTTTAAGGTGCTTTGACTTATTTGTCCTTTATTGAGGCTCCAGTTACTGCAATCAATGATAGCCCGGTGAGGTATTCTTGTGGTGACGGAATTGACATAATCGTCAATTCGTTGAAAAATGGATCTACATGTATCGCATCATCAGATGCCTCTTCAGGAGACTAAAAACTAGTTACAGCCAAATGAACGAGAGTGAACCTGCCGCTAGAGTGGCCACAACTGAACATCATATACATTGCAACAGTCAGCTGTGTTATTGGTCTTCCGACTAGACAACAAACATTGTTGAAATTTGGGCCCATATTTATTTTAAAATGTCTTTCTTGCCTGGAAGGGGGATTATTTAAGCACATCTAAAAATGGTATGCCGTTGCCCCATTCATCCAAAGACAATGTTTCTGTAGTTTATCCCTGGAACAATATTCAATATGGTATGTAGATTTGCATGAATATATTACTCGTCTGATTCGTTCGTAATTCCGTACACGCGATCCGAATACCGAACCCCGCCTTCATCCGAATAGTGAATTGATTAAAGCAGTTACGCGCGAACGAATGCTGATCATAAGGCGGTATTATTCAAAGAGATAGCTAATATGAGGGATCAGCATGCATTAGTCTTAGAGACAGCCTGTTGAATGGCAAGCAGCTCCTGACGCTTCTCTTATAGGCATGCCGCTTCTAGGCTCTCGTCAGCAAAGTTTGGTATGTTCTTTTGGACGAGTTTCTGTCATTGTTTCACTAAGTTTTTAATTCCTTGTTTTTAATTTAATTTATCAGTAAAATTAGTATTTAAATAAGAGAAGGCAAGAAAATGAGAAATGTATTGGTAATAGTGATTTCCTAGAGCGAATGTTGAGAAGGGGGTTAGTCATTTCCGCATAGAATACTGTCAGTTTCCTGTTGTTGCGATTTAATTTTATTTCTCTTTGAGATTTTATTTTATATTTTTCACGAAAGATTAAATCCCACCAATAACTGCTTTTAATTATTTACTAATGCAACTAGAGATATTAACTGAGCCGCGCTAAGATGACACAGTTCCTGGGATTTTATTACGTCGTACTCATGAAAGGTTTTACGTACTCCATTATTCTAAAATTCAACAAAAGTCCGACTCGCAGGAACTGCAGCATCTTAGCGCGGTTCCGTTCATGTCTCTAGTGCCATTTGATAAGCTTAGAAAAGAAATAAACTTATTTTTTTTTATATATCTCGTGAAAATTGTCAAAATCCTCTCGAATATCTCGAATAAAAGTGATATTAAGGCGTCAGGGACACCGACAGTAACTAACTTTTACACAGATGCGGAAATTACACAATCCGGCTCTCATTCTAAAGCAAAGCTCTATAAATCAATACAAAATATGCCTAATAAAGCCTTTCTAGAGGGTACAGAAGCATGGGCATATATGAGGAGGGGGGGCTGAGGGGGCTGCAGCCCCGTCCCGAAATTTTGAATTAATGATGAAAACTTCTCGTAAAACCCTTAAAAATAAATTAAATAAGATCACTTAGTTCATAAAACATATTTTATTTTACGTGTAATAGCGTTTTAGTTGCCTAAAACTATTCCAAGCTCTAAATATTTAGTATTCCATACCCTGGAAATGGTCTCAGCCCCCCCCCCGAAATTGTTTTTATATACGTCCATGTACAGAACCTTTTTTGTAGAGCATTTAGTAAGCTTTCGAATGGTAATCTTCCGCTTCACAAGATTGTCAACGGTTTTCGAGATACTAACGAAAGTATACAAAGTTACCAAAACTTTTTTTGTCTGTTAATAAAATATTTTATTCTAACTCTTCCTTTACCCTAAACGTAACAAAAATTTCAACATATTAGTGTTGATGAAATTCGAACACGCAGAAAATGTTTCAACTGTATCCCATAATTCTAAGTACCAAAATCAAAGACAAACAACCCTCCCTAGGAATGACGCTAGGCAGTTGAAAAGCTAAATCTTGGAAATCCATATCTCTAACATTAAATTGATTTCTTATTTTTCTTAACCTGTTTTATTTTCAAATACATTATCCAACTCTAAGCAATTAAAAAATAACAAGGAATAAAAATATAAAATTTTAGGCACTTTCAACACTTGTTCACACTGAGTAAAACAATATAAACAGATCTAAGGTGTTACACGGTAGCTGGTGAAAGAATGAATGAGGTCTCGTATTGCAATTCTCTGTATGCAGGGTCTACTTCCAGGTAGTCATATACTTTTACTGCCCTTTACCGTTACTCTGAAAGCTCTTTGTGTTTACAAACAAAGGACTCGGTATAGACCACCCGTATTAACCCAAAAGTGATTATGTCAAGCTTGATAAACTTCCTGAATTAAATTAAGGAATTTAAGAGTGCTTAAAATAGGTTCTTGATCTAGTCAAAAAATTCAAGGAGAATTACACCACGAATAGAAAATTTCGGCCAAACAGAAGGAAAATAACAATAACAAGGATAGTTAAACTTCGTTTTCAAAGATTGTTAGTTGTAACACAAAAACGGTCACTCATGATTCTAATAAATTAACTGTGAAGGGTGATTACACAAATATTCCTGTTGAGGCTTTAAAGCTTCAACTCAAAAAACATATTAACCCACAGGTAATATCTAGATATTCGTACGGCATCTTCGAATTCTAACAAACAAAATATTGCTTCTAATTATACGTATCCTGTTTACTGACAAATACATTTGACTACTATAAGAAATTACAAAAATGACGAGCAGTGAAAAAAAAAACTGCGGGAAACACACAAATAGATCCGTTTAAATAAACGAAACTAACTAACTAAGTTTTAAGCACTTATTTCTCCTAATGTGACGACCCCATCAAACATTTCTTCAAAACATTTTTCCACGATTTCCTAACCCTTTTTGAGATATTAATGAAAATATACGAAGAGGGCCTAATAGATATTCATACGGGATCTGAGAATCCCAAGATTCCGCAAAAATAAAATATTCTAATTATACGTATCCTGTTTTTTTTTTTTTTTTTTTTTTTTTTTTTTTTGTTTTTTTTTTTTTTTTGTTTTTTTTTACGGCGCATCTACTTCTAGGTCATTAGCGCCCGTATCCTGTGTTATTGGCATATACATTTGACTACTATAAGCAATAGCAAACAATAGGGAATATGCCAAAGAACTCGGATTAGGAGCCTCGACAGTTTCAAGACATTTGAAGGAAATCGGCAAATCCAAAATTGACATTTCATACGGTACAGCCTGATATATTTCTAACAATGAATTGTTTTTCTTATTTTAATTAATCTGTTTTATTGTCAAAAACATTATCCAACTATAAGAAATGAAAAAATAGGAATAAAAACAGACCAAAAGAACCGTATGAAATAAACGAAATCAATTACTTCAAAGTTTAAGCACTTATTTCATCCGATTGACATCGCTTATTCAAAACTTTCCTCAAAACCTTTTTTGTAGACCATTTAGTAAGCTTTCGAATGGTAACCATTCGCTTCCCAAGATTTTCAATCGTTTTCAAGATATTAATGGAAGTATACGAAGTTCCCAAAATTTTCATTATTTCTAGCAACAGAAAATTGGTCTCATTTTTCCTATCCTGTTTTACATACAAATACATTTTCCCAACATAAGAAATTAAAAAAATAAAAAGCAATAAAAAACCAAGGGAAAGAGACAAAAATTACAAAAAGAACGACAAAAACCCGTTCATAAGAAAAAAACAGACGTATTTGAAGATTTAAGCACTTATTTCTCCGATTGACATAACCTAATCAAAAATAGTTTTAGAATCTTTTTTGTAGAAAATTTAGTAAGCTTTCAAATAGTTTCTATCTACTTACCACGATTTCCCAACCGTGTTCGAGACATTAATGAAAGTATACAAAGTTCCCAAAACTTTTCATGTCTGTTAATAAAATATTTTATTCTAACCCTTCCTTAACTCCAAACGTAACAACATATTAGTTTTAATGAAAGAAGAACATGCAGATAATGTTTCAACTGAATCCCGTGATTCTAAGTACCCAAACCAAAAACGGTATTCAAAAACTATTTTTCAAATTTTCTCGAAAACGGTTAAAGCTATCGCCTTGAAAATGGTTTCATTCGTTTTCCTAGCCCAAGAAGCATATAAAAAGAGTCCTTACAAGCTTATGAACTCAAAAACGTAAGCGTTACGATTTTTTTTGCGCGAATTTCGCCCCAAACGCCAACTTCTAGTGGGCGGATTTTGCTGGTTAACGAACTTGACCTTTCAAATTGGACGCCAGATTTTTGTACCAAATTTCATCAAAATCGGACCATCAGGGAAGCCAGAAATGAGCGAACAGACAAATATATATATATATATATATATATATATATATATATATATATAAATAAATATATACATATATATATATATACAAATTTGAACCACCATTATTTTCGGTCTCTAGGGGTTCTGAAACGCGAAATTTTCTTGTCGGCACTTCCGGATTGTTTCATTGTATCAACCTTATAAGCGGGGTTCCTCCCTATGGGGGAGGGAGGAACCGCGCTAAAAAGATGCTACTGTTCTCGGAAACTCCTGGCCTTATCATTAGCTGGAAGGTTATTCCACTTGGTAACACTAAAACATCTTCTTTTACTCGCTAAGCTAATTAATGCAAGAGAGCTGTTGGTAACGCTACATCTATCCCTTTTACTCAATTACATATTAATACTGGTGCTGTGTTACTCACGAGTATTTCGTCATGTTCATTTCTTCGTTAATAGTTTTTCAACCCGCAGATAAAATGTTTTTCTACGTCAATCATTACCGTCTAGTCTAAATTCAATGTATTGTAAATGTACCGAGGAAAAAAATCCTTCAAAGTTCTCTTAAATACTGTTGTTATTCAATGGTCCTGGAGACAAGTGTCGATTATTCAACGTCAAAAGTAGATTGATGCATTTATTATTAATTCGTGAGTTATATACCGCGTCAATCACAGCATTATCAGACACTATTCGGAATAAGCTGTTAAGTGTAATGACGATACATTGATTACAATTTATCCTGACAATTGATTGAAATTCAGCTTTTTAGTGTACTTTTTGTTAAAAACCCTATGCAATATTTTTTTTCTGAATACATTTTTACGATTATTATATGCATATTACACTGTCAATAAATATTACTATTTAAAATTAATGCAGAGAAAATTTCTTTCCGACGTTCCTTAAAATGTTTTCTAGGTATTAGTCTGAAAATTAAGAAAAATATACAACATATTTTTGATGTATTATGAGAACCAAATCATAAAAGGATTTGGACCGATAATTTAGTAATGTTTTGTTACAATTGAAGCTGTCATCAAGCCATGTAGATTACCACAATGATAGCATGGAAAGAATGTGCCCGGGTCACGTCATACGCTAATAAAGGACGTTCATTTTTATTTTTAACTTTTTTTTCTCTCTCTCTCTACCTTCATGTAGGAGAATAAACGACAATAATACGATCAGATGTCTAACCTAAGCATATACTAGTAAACTGTATTCTGTATGAATGAAAGATGCGTATATCTTCTGTACGCGATTTTTAATAACATTAAAAGCGTCAGGAGTCTTATATAATCTTTTTTCTTTCACATTCCTTCTCTTTCATGGTCTAATTACCAAATTAGTGCATTTTTCTTGTAAATTTGAACATTAATCTCTCTCCATCTCTCCCCCCCCCAAGTGTTTAGTATGCGTGTATATAGTAATATATACATAAATCTATTCAGTGTGATTCAGTGGACAAATTGTTCCATAACGATTTCACAAATCACGGAAATGTAAACTTTTATGTAAAAAAATACCTGTAAAAACGAGATAATTCTTTAACACTCACTCTGGTTTACCAGGTGCCACAGGACCACAGAACTCGCCATTTTAAACCCAATTTCCCCGGAACCCGTCCATCTAGGGGGGGGGGGAAGTATTGCATACCCACCGTTGGTCGCAGCCCCCCTCCCCCTCCCCCGAAAATATTTCCAGCACACGCTTCTGTTACCACTTCAATGTTATGTAGGCATTGGTGTCTGACATATATAATTTCTTGATCGGTCTAATATCTAGTAAGCTAAATATTAAAGGAAAAACGATCCTCTCAATCAATAGACGTTATTCAAAACGATGGGTCATAAAGTGCAAAACGAATAAACGGCTTATAGGATCATAAAAGCCTCGGGCGTTCGCAGCGAAATATAGTCTAAGCTCATAAAACGGTCCGTGCTTATGATCTTGGAGGGCATAAGGGAAGAAGGGAGAGCTCTCTTAAGGCAATCACTGGAATTAAAACACCTTCTCCTAGGGTGCACCAATATGGCGGATTAATATACAAGAACTTTTGGAGGGAGCACTTAGCAGTATTGGCTGAGAGGATCCGCCCTCCTTCGGAAAGGAGCTAGTCAATATCATTTTTTATCGATACCCTTCGGCTTTAGGCCCTAAACAGCCTCTAGGCCTCATTTTACCTCCCTACCGAACGGCATACCGGATTAACCCTCCTATCCCTTTCTCTACATGGTCCATATTTACCTCTATAAACATTTCAGGAGATTTTGTCTGATTCATCATTTCTTGGATGGCTCCATATAGAAAATAATTGTAAATGTTATGCTTTATAATAAATACATAGCCTAATATTGATAAAGAAATACTTTGTCTGAGCTATCAGGCCTCAAATGAGACGATGCCTTTCAAAATGGGTTAAATCCATTTTGTCATCAAATTAATTTATATTCTAAAATCTTTTTGTTTCTCACAGCAAAATTTTTTTTTTTAATTCATTAACACCTTCGCTGCAGATGTCATTACGGAAGGACACTAGCGATCCTACGCGCTTACGAGTATCTCTTCGGAAGGACACTCCTCCATTACTTTTCCCTTTAGTTTCAAAAGGCTGTAAATGGAGGGGATTCACTTTTACAGCTACAGGTAAAGATAGTTGCCTTTAGTATTGTTTGGGCTTTCCAACAGTGTTTTCCGTTTTCAGGAGGAGCTGTACGGACGATATAAGCTTGGCCATTTTGTTTTGTTTGCAAATTTGTGTTGCATATATATTTGTAGGCCTTCATATTCTATTGCTTTCACTATGTTTAAGCAATATCCCAGCTCCCAGAGATAGTTTAAATCCAGAAAATGCTGAGCTCGTGAAGGTCAGACCTCCAAGCCCGCATTTGAACTGAAAATCTTTATTTGACGCATTGAAGAGTTTGATTGAGTTTCTGTTTCCTGATGCCTAAAGGTTTGTGGTTTCTTATTTCCTCTTTTTCATGGAATACTGCGTCTTCACATTTCATCAAATGCAGCTTTCTCTAAAAAGGCAATACTCTCAATATAAGCACTTTAGTAAAACTCCATTCTATTGTTTATTTGATGTATATAGGGATGTTTCCAACTTGATGTTTCTATCAATACTTGTTCGAGAGCTATGCTGTTGCTACGAAAGACATTATCATGTGACCAGAGGTGAATATTGTGCGTGTTCTGCAAGAAGGCCAGTTCCAGCAACTTTTTTTTATCCTCGAACTAATTCTTTTATGTGTGTGTGTTTTTTTTTTTTTTTTTTTTTTTTTTTTTTTTTTTTTTTTTTTTTTTTTTTTTTGGTTTGTATTGAACTTTAATTTAAGACTTACTACCATCAAATATTAATTTCATTAAGAATAATTTTCATTTATTTCTTATAAGATCGAAAAAATTTACATCATATTAGTTTTATTTATCAATTGTTTTTCCCCCAAAATTTCCAATTTCATTATGGAATTGAGAGATTGTCTCAGTTCGTAGTATACCGTTGGAAAGGGAATTAAATTTTACTACTTTTTGTGAAGTTCAGCAGGTTTCAGAATAATTTTTGGAAGTGGTGATTCTGGAAAATATCACCACTAACTAATTTTTTATGCGTATAATTATTATTGCATTATTAATTTGAATAATTATTCTTCTTGAACAGTTATTGCGGTTTGAAAAAGATAATTGTGAATATTGAATGTGCTTCAACTTTAATGCTGATTTAAAAGAAGTAAGAAAACGTTAAAAAATAATGTGTACAAGCAGAGAAAATTCGAGCTATTCTACTAAAAACACGTTTTGTTTTTTTCAAATAATCTTTAGATCAGGATATCTCTTGAACAAGAACAGATAGAAACATGCGGTTAGCAGAGTTTGGCCACATTGTTTTATACACCCCCCCCCCCTCTTGAGTATTGGCATTTACTTGCGATAAACTTGGCATTTAATGACCAATTATATCAGTCTCTTTGAAAATGAAATTAATTCCCTCCAGGTTAAGTCATACTTTTATGCTGGCATAAAGAAAGGCTTCTTCATTCAAAGAAGGCTGGCTACCTTCCATATAGATAGCACGTCCAATCGAGAAGGGATCAACAAAATGGGTAGAACATTTTCTTTCAACAACCACATCAAGAAAATTCAGGATGGGGAATCCTCACTTCCAAGGTCTAAGCCTTCCTTCTGTGGAACTTCACAGTCCTGTATTTATTTTATTGAAGAGGATACTATGCCGATGAGGTCTAAGAAAAAGCATTAAATGCATACAGTATATATATATACATTTTATTTTTTGTATTTAGTATAAAATGATCTAAAAGACAATTAAATAATAAAAAACTATTTAGAATTAATGAACATAATAAGACTAGAATCGTTGGCCAGTAAAATCAAAAATTAAATTTGAAGGCACAAAAAGAGTATAGATATTACAATTTAGGGATTGGGAATGTAATTGGGACGAGTTTAAATGAATATCATATGGGGTGCTCATGAGAGCTACCTTCAGCGAGTAAAACATGGTTGACTATAACTATCCCAGGTAATAATATTTTAAATGATAAGAAGCCATAGGGCAAATCTTTCACCGATTCAATCAAATCAATTCTCCATAATTTGACCGTACTAGTCATACTTATGAGCCCCAGAGAAGGTGCGAAATAGAAATGAAATATGTACCTAGGGGTAGAATTCACATTTATTTTGTTCTACATTTAATTACTGATCGCCTTTGAAGTGTTCGAAATGTTCTTTTTTGGATTGAAATAGATATCTAAAGATGACATTTTGGAAATGTTTGTTGAATCATATCGATTGTAACCTGACTACTGATGGTCCCAACACTGATCTAAAGCAATTTTTTTAATTAATTGGTAAATGGCTATTGAATGGAAATTGAAAAACTAAAAATATCAGTAAACATATTTTCGCAGCTCAGTATGTTTTCTGCTTGAATATTCCAAGGATAACCGATAAACCATATTTAGAATTTTCAATTACCAGACATTGTTCATTCTAGAATTAAAAAGATTTATTTCGATAGGGTTTTAGTAGGCAAGATCGTTGAAGGTTTGTAGAAATTTTTCAAAAAGTCTTTCATCTTTGCAGCCTCAATAACCTTCAGAAAGTGCGAATCACGCCATACCTGTTCGAATCCCTAAGGTTCCCATACACGATGAGGAATATCTCAAGATTGTATGTGTATGAGACATCCTTGAGGCCTGAGTTGAACAGTACAGTCCATCGAAGAAGAACTACAAAACCAATAGATTAACTGTACAGAACAATGAGGCCGGGACTGTGCTATAGGTCTATAGTAGGTATAACTATAACTGGACTGTGCGGTCCCTGCCTTGAGGTTTATTGACTTATCGTGTGTGTACTAGACACGTAAAGTTCAAACCGTGAGGCCAAATTGTGCAGTCTCTGCTTTGGGATTTGAACTGAACGTTTATAGGCACCTTAATAAATTCCTCTTCGTGGCCGAGAAAGTGAACTCGCTAAAACCAAGCTAATAGAAAGTGACTCCATTATTGCCCTCCTGACAAGTGACCAAGTAGCCTGAAGGCCACTACTAATGGAATGTATGATAGGGTGTATATCTTGTAGAAACCACACATATAAAGAGAAACGAAAGAAGGAATCGTCTGGGATCTAATGCCAGATACGTGAGGGGCCTATTAAAAGCCTTTTCTCGCAATAAAACATCTTCAACAGTTATCTAAAACATTTCAAGGGCGCAGAGAAGCAGTTAGGAAAAGTACATATTCACATATTTCTGCCCGAAAAGAGGAATGAGAAATGTTGAAAATAAATTTCACGAATTGTAGCTCTGAATGGAGTTTATCTTTCTGGATGGAAAGGAATTGGAGGGAAGTTTGTATATTCCACATGAAATGTGTGCAGACTCGTCTCATGGCTTATTCAGAAGAGGTTAGTTCTGCATGCGGTCTGTAAGCTAGAGCTTTTTCATCCGGCATAAATACCTTCATAGGGGGGCTCTTCCGTTTCCCTCAGAATATCCCCCCACCCCAGACATTTCCTTTTAAGTCTCATATTCGTTTCAAGTTTCATTTTCAGGCATTTAAAACCTTTTTTTCCAAAGATCTATCAACTCGATTTACGAGTTATTACTTGAGCAGATTTACAGCTTGTGTATATGATCCACAAGATATTATTTTCTTCCTAGAGAGAATACCAAGTCCGTCCCTCAGAAGATGCGTGAATATTACACTTTCCCTAGTAAAGCAACTACTACAATAAACATATCGGTATTTGCTATTACATACTTGTTATAACTAGCTGGCTGATTAATATATTTAAAAAATTACAACTAACCACTAAGCTCTAACCTCTTGCTGTATTGGGTTGGAAACAAATGAGAAAGTTTTATTAGCCAAACCTGGAAAAGATGCCGATTTCTTTTCCAGGTTTGGCAAGAAAATAAAAATTTGTTTGAGAGATTCATACCTATTTCATTATAGTCTTGAATGTTTTGATTCAACATTGATTGATTTTGCTTATAATAAATATTCATCTTTCACATTAGCTCTGTAAATACTTTATGAGTTGCATTGTAAGGATAGAAAAATTACGTTCCTTAGGGCACATAAGTAGATCTGAGCTGGATATTTCTTATAGGACCGCGCCTCTGAAGTGCCAATTTTGTTTTAAAACAAAAAGAATTCATCAAAACATTTGCTATGGGAAAGCCGAGTTTCCGAGTAAAATAAGAAACATTTTGGCTGCTGTCATGTCAATAATTGTGCTAATACTAAAATTTGTGCCAATGGCGTTCCCCAAGCCATTGCTCTCAGCCCAACACTATTTTCAGTATCTATTAATTGTACTACTAATAGTTGAACCTCCATGCAAAATTAGGCTAACTGCTGATTACAAACCGCTGATGGCTTAGTGATAATCTGGTAAGGCTCAGCTCTTTGATTTAAAGCTAAAAAAATCTGTGATACCAGAAATCCTAGAAGAATTCCAAAATCGTTCACATCGCTACTAAAATTACCCCTACTTTTCACAACTAAGAAGAAGCCAAAACACTTAATCTACAAAAATTGCATACACTTAAATTACCTAAAACATATCAATAAAAATAAGCAATCTCCGGTGAAGCAAATATTAATCGTTGGGCGAACATTTCTTTTAGTTTTACTAGTCATTTCGGACTATATCCTGCGCGTATTGTTGCTTTTAGGTGAAAAGTAGAAAGTCTAGGAAGAAGAATTTACGTTGAAACGGTTAGAGTGACAGCTATTTAGAACATTTTAAAATAAATCCTAAAAAGAAAGGCTGAAAGAACTCCTAAAACTGACTTAAGTCTTTTTACAATTCCTGCAACCTCGATTGCTACTTTACATGGAATGTTCTAAAAATAAACGTAAAAATATGTTATCAATCTTAATCTTTCAAAAAACAATAAAACTTTAAACACACCGTAATACTTATCTGCATATTAACTAATTACAACTCAAGACTAATAGCTTTCCTCGAATATATGAAGGAGAAAACATGAAAAGCAATTTGCCAAATGAGAAGCATTCATTAAAAGCGGTCTTTAGATAACCTTATCAGGTTTAAATGCACCACTAATAGTGGTCGAGGAAAAACGAAGAATGGAACACTTGATTAGTGGTTAATGCTTTTCTTTTTGCTGATAGAGAAGAATTGGTTGCTAATTGCGAATGTGGAATTATTTCGCAGAAGTTAAAAGCGTCCATTTTGCGCTAATTCGTCAGCAAGTATTGCGTGCTATTAATGCTATCGCTTCAGAGCGCTTTGAAAGGAATTGCTTTTCTAGAAGCAATTACAGAATAAATTAGTGTAATGTAGTTTAAAAGAGAACTATTTGTTATTCTAAATATTTCTCAGGAAGTATAAGGAAAGTAGAACTCTCAGTAGACTAACAAAGAAATTGACACAGAAATACACGTGATGGTGACATTATCCTCCCCAACTAAAATAACATTCAGTCCAACCTGAGTCAATACCACTGGTTGCTTTCGTCAGCAATGAATACCAAGGGCTGTAGAAAGACCACATTTCAAGTGGAAAAGTGTAGTCAAACAATCAAGTATGTAATTATAGGCTGGATTTTATCACAGTTCTGTCTAATTAATAGATAAGAGATGGTTTTTATTTATAAACTAAACTTTATGTGTAGGGCCAATTCTTGTTTTTTTCTGTTTTTATTATTGACTGGATATTTTTAGTTTTAATGACATTGCTTTATCACATATTTAGCTGTTCCTTCATAAATGCTTCATACGTATTTATACATTTTACTTATAAGTCTTCCATAAAGAGCAGAGGATAAGGCATTAATTTCAACCCCACTACCTTAAATGAGAGACCATATTTTCACCATGATTACTTATCAGCTAGATTTAGTCTTCCTCCAACCCCTGTCATTCATTATCGACGAAGGCTACCAAGAAGTAGCCGAAAGGTTCCGAATATAGATTTATTTACAAATCTGACGTTTTCTCTCTTAGCCGAATCCCAACTACTCCTTGACGTCTTACCATAATTCCATATTGTTTGAAGCCGTATCTAGAGGTAATAAATGTCATGCTGTGTCAACATTTCTTTTTTGCTTATGTACATATATATCGACTAATGCTCTAAGCAATATATGCGCTTGTTCATATAAAAGTGACCGTGACGCTTAGTGTCCCTGAAGAGATGACAAAGGCACACCTGGCCTGCCGGACACGGCTATTAACTTCCCTACTATCGGAGTACAACAGTTAAAAGTAATTCCCGATACAGTTCCGTACTACCCGGATCCCCTGATAACACTCAAGGGCATATTGCTCTTACCAATCCTTATCTACCGTCTGTATATTTACAAATAACCTTGTGTTATTCAAGCCAGCCAAATGAAATTATTATTAGTCATTGATTCCTGAAAATATTTATTAATATAAAAGACCTTGAACAGAAATCCATAGATAAAGCTGCTCTAAAAATTATAAACTTTTAGGCCATTTGGAAATCTCTCATTTAAGGTAGTGGGTTTGAAATTATTGCCATATCCTCAGCTCTTTATAGAAGACTGTATAAATACGTATGAAGCATATGTAAAGGAACAGCTAAATATATGATAAAACAATGTTATTAAAACTAAAAACAACCAGTCAATAATAAAAACAGAAAACAAAAAACAAGAATTAACCCTACAAGTAAAGTGTAAAAAAAATCATCTGTTATCTATTAATTAGACAGAACTTTGATAAAGTCCAGACTAAACTTACATAGGTACTTTATTGTTCGACTACACATTTCCACTTTAATATATATTATGTATCGAATACATATTTCATATATATTTTTTTAATTGTACGTATACGTTTCTCACAGGCCACAGACGGTGTGTATTTTCTTTCTAGTATATAGATTTTATCAATTTTGTGTTAACCTTAAGATATACCTCCAACGTTCAGCTAATAATATTTAAAATAATATACTTTTTTAATTTTATATTTGTTGATAATTCAGTAAACATACTAAAACAATATTTAGATTTATTGCTTTTTGTGATTTATTATAATACTACTTTCTAGTTAGTAGGCAGCAAACACATATACTATGCATGTGTATCTTAGTATATATAACGACGATATCATTAATTATGTTTCTTCTATGTATTAAATTCTATAACAGAATTATTTTTTGTATAAGTATAATATTCTTAAGTAATAATGTTTTAGCTGCTATAAGCTACAACCTTAGTCAACATTTGGTTGATATCGAGGAACCAAAAATTCCATCTGCCAGCATCTCAGAGTTGAAAATTGTCAAGAATTAAAAAAAATATTCGAGAGTTCCTCAATATTCAAATTCACAATGTTTCTAAAAAATTCAAAATATTTTCCCAATATATGTATGTCATTTAAAAGCGGTCAAAATATAATATATGGGATACATTTAATAATAGTAGATACGTATTTTTTTTATTAACTCGTTTAAGCGACAACCGGCTGTTTTTGTTTAAAGCAGCAGTGAAAATTTGATTGTCCAGTGAATTATTTCTGAGATACAGCTTATTCAAATTTACATTCTGGGTAAAAGCGCCTTCTCTGCGTATAGACCTTTCCAAAATATTTGCTTATAATAATTTTCAAACCGCCGCTGAGAATGTCGATCAAACATCACGTAGATCCTTTCACATCAAATAGCGAGGGAATCGTAGGAAGTTCAGCACATTATTGAGTTTCTAGAAAACGTGAGAACGATCATCTTCAGCAGATATAGTTCGTAGAAAATGGAGTTTGATGGAAATCGAGTCTAGATCCTCTCACAGACTTCCGGCATTTAATGGGGAACGTTTAATAAAGGAATCCTATTTCTACGATCTATGGTAACTAAATGGAGTTTGATGGAAATCGAGTCTAGATCCTCTCACAGACTTCCGGCATTTAATGGGGAACGTTTAATAAAGGAATCCTATTTCTACGATCTATGGTAACTAAATCGGAATTATGACATATCCTGCCATTTAATTAAAAATATATTTTCTTATATATTATTAGTTTCATGGAACTGTTTTATAGTCATAAGTTCCATGGCCATATTCCGAAAATAGGTGCCGTTTTTGTCAGTATTTATTTTACTCTTAACAAGAGGCCGACATAGATCCGCATAAAATTTTAAAAATTAGTGATGAAGTAGTCACAAAAATAATGTAAACCTGATTAAAGAACATTTATACCATATCAGCACTACACCCTACTTACTTATAAACAAATATCCTTATGAATAGAGCCAGATATATAAGTCAATTAATATTAGCAAATAAAAACGCACTTTATCTCTGCTACCGCCGGCTAAGATACGAAATAGAAACTACCAAATTATGTACTAACTGTAATTGGTAATTGAGTAATAAACATTTCTAAATTATATTTTATTTAACTGTTTTTTACTAATTTCAAATGTATGTTTAAATACAAATGTACAAAATGTTAGTACTATTATGTATATAGTTAACAAATATAATGTTTAGTATCTAGTAGGAAAAATCTATGAAGATTTTAAAACATTTTCTTTCATGAGTGAAACTCAAACTTTCTTCAGAATGCGCACATATCTCGTAGAAAGGTATAATTGTTTTTTTTTTTTTTTTTTTGTTTTTTGTTTTTTTTATTCGACCAATCTTACTGAATAAGCAATAATCTTAAGTCTTTAAAATATATGTGGGGTCTCCCGTGGTCTAATGGCTAGCGCCTTGGATTCATAAGCGGGAGATGGTGGGTTCGATTCCCAACCTCCGGCAGGAATTTTATCATCCCACGGCTCGCTGGTAAAATTCCTCGCTACACCCTGGATGTCGGCGCTAATGACCTACATGTAGATGCGCCGTAAAAAAAAAAAAAAAAAATATATATATATATATACATATATATATATATATATATATATATATATATATATATATATATATATGTGGCATGCTCTGTATGTTTACTATTTTGTTGTCATTCATTTTTGGTGGGGACCGTTGTTACTGACAATCGTTGTAATACTAGACCCTTCAACAATCGTTATGAGAATAGCATATTTACATGCGGAAAGTAACTCCTTACGTGATATCTAATATTTCCTAAACATTGGCTTATATTCAGAAGCATAAGATGGATTGCAAGCAAATCATCTAGCTCATGTGAAACTCCTTAAATAAATTAATAAAAAAATAAATAAAAACAAAATGCCAAAGCCGCCTTAATGAGAATACTACAATTTTGATCAGATTTTTATCTATCGGTTTGACTAAATAATCCTTGAGTACAAAGTCGATAGAAGAAAATTACTTTAGTTTTAAGTAAACCTTTTTCAACGAATCCGCTGTCCACGAATAAATTTTAAAACATGATTTGGGGCTTCTATACTTATGAGGGAATAAGTTGTCAAGTCGAAAAATGGGAAAAATTAGTAAAATGCCTAATCTCCTAAAACCCATGTTTAGTGGAAAGAAGTGATTAACTCGTAGCTTTGATCGTTTGAGACTTGCTGTTTGAAAGAAGAGAGTTTCTTGGCATCTTGTAAAACATTGTGTAGTTTCTCTGTTTAAGAGCTGTCCCCAAAAGTTCATTTCTTGAACCAAGTTATTCCCTGTGAACATAGATATATCTCGTCTAAATGCCAGTAGTTCCTAAGTACAAAACGGGCGGGAACCATCTTCTCCCCGGAGTCTGAAGAAATACCTCCTGGAGTCAACGAGCCGTGTCGGGAGTATAAAAACTCCTTCGAATGTAACCATGACAGAAGCTAACCAGTCATGATGATGAATTACCATAATGGAGGATGTGCTCTTACAATGAGTTAATGTCTCCATGGCTCACTGAATACAGTTACAGTCCTACATCCGTCTCGTTAATATTCACGAGGAAGGTACAAGCTTCAAATAGAAATGGTTATTACACGATCTTACAGGAAATTCGGGAATTTCATGAATGACGATTGGAAACTGCTTAGTTCGAACTATTTCATTGTATTAATCTTTTAACGCGTTACCTCTATTGGGAGAAACCCGGCTTATGAGGCTGCCCACATGCGGCAATCCGGAAGTACCGTCTAGAAAATTCCACGTTTAAGAACCCATAGATCGCGAAACTAACAGGGGTACAAATTTATATATATATATATATATATATATATATATATATATATATATATATATATATATATATATATACATATATATATATATATATGTGTGTGTGTGTGTGTGTGTTTTCTCGTCACTGGGATCATATTTTTGGATGATGAGACGGCTCCTTTCTCCAGCGGTGCTTCTTCTCTCCTACCCCTGCGATATTTCGCTGGATTCCTCTCCAGTTTCGTCAGGCTTATATCTTTCATTCTAGGTGGCTGCCAAGGGAATGAGGAAATTACTGAGGATAAAACACATAAACCTGACGAAGCAGGAGAGGGTTCCAGCGAAATATCTCAGGAAAAAGTAGGAGAGAAGTACCAATGCTGGAGAAAGAATCCGTTACATCTAATATATATATATATATATATATATATATATTATGTTTTTAGTCTCATTTCCGCTCGTTTATTTCTATATATCATGCAGGCTAAAGATTGATGGTTTTATTGAGTAATGCTGATTCTATTTAGTTGCATGTTTAATTATTGGGTTGGGGTCTTGACACTTCATAAAACTATTTTTTTTCTCTAAAAATGAGCTTTTATTGCCAACATTTGGCCTTGAAAGTCAAGCCTTTATCAGACCTATGAGGATGGAAGGACTGAAAAGTTAGGGAGTCGCCACATCATGATTGAATTAAATAATTTCACATGGATTATTTATTTTTTTCCAGAAGAACCCAATAAAGGCTTGCGAATCTAACCGAAACTTTAGCACAAATAAAACCATGTATCTACCATGTTAAATGTGTTGCGACTTCCATAATTTCTAATTGTTTACTCAGCCGTTTATTTCGTTACAACATTAATTAATTATAATACCTTATACGTACTGCCTGTCGTTCCCAATCTTAGGATTGTACCAGGAAAGAGAGAGGGGTGAGTGGCTAACACAAGGGTAGGATGACTGATGAGGGTGCTGATGACGTAAGATAGATGCTGAGAGGTTAGAGTGGCTCTAGAATGACCGCGAAATTCATTACTCTTTGCCCACTTAGCCAGTATACTGACTTTATTAATTTAATATAACCTTCCCCTTCGCCAACAGCCATCTCCAGCCTCCAGATGGATCCCTCTAGTCCCGTATTTCACAGCTCTAAACTAAATACGAAATTATGTTAGCCATAAATGTTGATAGTAAGTTTTTTTTTTTTTATCATTATATATTATTTTTAATATTGAACCATTCTAATTAATCGATATAAAGTGTAATTTTAGTGTCCTATATAATAATACAGATTTTTGTGGATAGGGTTATCGTTGTATCACTAAGCTTTTCTTGCTAGGACAGGATTAAAGACATTATTTCTAAAATAGTGGGGATACAAAAAAGAAAAAAAAAAAAAAAAAAAAAAAAAAAAAAAAAAAAAAAAAAAAAAAAAAAAAAAAAGAGATTATGGGTGAGAGATATTAATACATCGAGAAATGTACTAAGATTGCGTACCACCTGTTTTTATGCTTTGCTCATATCGTCGATGCAAAAGCAAAGTATCGAATATGAAAATCACCACTTTCAAGAGTGAAAATACTTTTATTTATTACCTTGCTTTTAGGCAGGCAAATAGTCGGCAGATTCGATTTAATGACAGTGGTTACATTCCCCTTTCATTGTGTGAACTTAGATTCAAGAGTTTACCGTCCATCTGTCCAACAGCAATCAGCAAAGATGAAAAATGCGTTTTTTCACATTCGATACTTTGCATTTGTATCGACGATATCAACATCGACATGCCTTCTCTTTTTTTCTAAGAAAAGCCACCACCCCTAGTGGGATTCGAACCAACGACTTTAGGCACGGAATGTATACGTCTTAGCACTCACGTTCACCGGGCCACCTTGTAACACTCAATTTTATTGAGAGTTGGTTGAGTCCATTTTTTATGCTTTAGGTCGTAGATGTATGTTGAGACGTAGATAAATTGCTGACGTTTCCGTATAGACTTAATAATTTGCTGGTCGCCTCCGTTGCGATCAAGCAGTAAATAAATAAATAAAATAAATATGTTGAGAAAGATTCTAGTGTCAACTCCATTTTTTTTTTATTTAAATAAAAATTTATATCTGCATATATTATTCCTGCAAACTAAATACGAACAATATGTAATTACTGATGGGCGATTCTCGAATAAGAATGGATCTTTTAAATCGATTCGAATCGAAATGAACAGATCGATCCACAAAAAAGATCGGCGAGTTCAGATCGATTCAAAAACACGATCTTCTAGGATCGGAAGATCGATCTACGATTGCTTACAATTAACTACGAAATTCGTATTTCATTTCCATGAGAATCGCCCATCACTACTACGAATCGACCTAAATAAGTCGACTTGAATATTTGATCGTATGAAAAAATGTCTGTAAACTAAAAGTAGAAAAATTTAAGACTATTTTCGTCAAAAATAATACAGAATTAAAGAAATATTTCGTTAAATTGAAATTTATGGGTATTATTCCTTATATATGTTTATCAAATGAGAAAAAATAGAATAAAATAATAATAATAATGGAGAAAAATGGTTGGAAAAATTGAGAGCACAGTTTGAAACATTATTTTTCTTGTATTACCTTCTTCCCTCAGGCTGGAGAAAGTTAAGGAATTGAGTCATTGTATAATGTTATTGCTGTATTAGAAGTCGGAAAATGTTCTGAATATTTTTTCCTCTGTTAATTAATAGAAATCAGATTGAGTAACAAGATGTGAGTTTTAGTATTTGAGTATTTTAAATAAAGAAACCCTTTATTGTACGATTATCTAAATAGATCGGTTCTTCAGAAGATCGGCCCTTGGAGATCGTTTTCAAAAAATCGCTATTACGTTTTATAAAGATGGATATTTGAAATGATCGATTCAGATCGGCCATCTCTAATTGTAATGTACTGCTAAAGACAGAGAGTTAGAAAAGTAGAAAACTGTAGAGATTTGTATTGATCTGTAAGTTTGTAAAAGCAGAAGGGAGAAACAAGGCTTCCTACCGGAAAGACATCTTTAAATAAAACATTACTCCTCGCACCACTCTCCGAACTATTTAATAATTGACTAACGTAAACATGAAGCCATTTTCGAATATTAAAGAGGAGATTCTCTGCCCTTTCTACCCTCCACTTTCACAGTTTGTGGGTAGCGGTAAAGGCCGCGGGCTGGTGGGCTTTAGTCGAGGGACTTCATTACTTTAAGCACCACTTACCATTAAAGTTAGTTTATTGGTTTAATATACCGCTAGGTCCTTGGCTAACAGCTAGGTACCTAGCTCTTGCTAGGGTTATAGACAGAAATGATCGCTCTTCTTAAAGTCTTGTAGGAAATCTTACAAAAATCTTGGAGGGCTTGTTAATGTGTGTGCTGCTTTTAACGGGTAGTTATTGTTAGACGGAAATATTTTTTTTTTTTTTATTCACTGTTAATTTTTGCGCGTTTCCGTACTTAATCCTCATAATGTGCAACATCACAAAATACATCGATTTTTCGAATTTCACCCATAAGTAGATATCCACAAGGTAAATGTTTATTTGTGGTATATATATGTGTGTGTTTCTGTATGAATAGTTTTATTTATTAAGTTCGTTTACCAAGAGAATTGAACTTTCTTTATGTACATTTTAACGTTAGCTTATAAAAACAAAGAAAAAAAATCAGCCCCGTAACAGGCTACAAGGGCCCAGAGGGGCAGATACAATAGAGGTATCTGATTCTTGACCATACGGTACACTAGGGAGTACTATGATATGGTCAGTACTATGCTCTGGCAGCCTGATTTTTCCCTTTCAGGTACCCATTAATTAATTAATTATTTAATTAAAGGCTGGGTGAGCCTGGGGACGATCTGGGCTCCAAATCCAACACCCGATCGACAGCACTAGAAGATAAAATCTTTAGTGCGCGCTAACCTCGCCCCAACGTTAGCTAATGCATAACACAAATTTTTAGGAAGGGCCATCTACAGGTTATCATTCTTTTCTAGCCAGGAAATTAGGTTATTTTTTCGGATAAAAGCCATCACCCCTAGTAGGAATCGAACCCGTTGACCCTCGGCACGGAGTGCTCACGACCAAACACTCTTTTATGTTTATTTTTTTATGCATGCGCTCTTATATTAACAATAATTATAAATTTTATTCCCATCTGCATCCACCAAAAGCTTACAATTTTAGCAAATTTCAAAGAAACAGGGTACATTTCATACGAGAATAAAAGAATTTTCCTTAGAAGAGAAATACTTCAAATTCATCGATCCTAGGCAACAAAAATAACTCAAATTAAAAAAATGCATGTTTGTGTGTGTGTGTATACATTCCTATAGGAACGGGAGGAGTTATTTAACCAGTGAAAACCACCATTACAGTTCAATTTATTCGTGTGTCACTCACGTCTGTAATTTCTATTTTCATTGCAAAAAAAACTTGTCATATAGTATTCCACAGGTAACGAGAGAGATGTATTATATGGATCTAAGCCCAATATGAGGCAGTATTATTTTTTATTTATTAAGTAAATTTGATGTAAATTTTAACAAAATCGGTCGAGTGGAACTTGAGCTTTCTTCTACATAAGTTTGAAGAAGAAATGGTTCTAAAATATATTTTTGTCACATATTTGTAATCGTTAGAAGAGCCAATTTTTCATAACTTTTAACTGTTAAAATTTGTTTTTTTCGTTACTTATAGAAACACTTTAAAGAAAAATGTTTGTTGTTGACATCAATGTTACAACATTGTTATTGACATTGAAATAAATTGGAAGTATTCTTCATAGTCAAACAAAACCAAGTCCTCCACATGGTGTCTTCTACCTCTAATGAAAACGGATTTTATTTTTCACTGTGTTATCTCCGTTATTTATGGGAACAGGACAAATTGCCCTATATCATTATATGGGTAAAAATAAAGCATATTAAGAACATGGTGATAAGTCAATTTAATAAAAAAATGGACATGGTGTCCTTTATCTCCGGAGTACAGAAATATTCTTAAAACTGAAAACTATTTAACGTAACAACAAAAAATGGTGTTCGTGGAAGTCTCCATTTTTGTTCCTTTTCTTGTGGCTTGCAAATTAAAAAGAAATGTCAATAAATGCTACCCAATAACTGGCATTGTTAGATGAAAATAAACATAATGCCTCTTTTAGCACTATCTTTTCCTTGTAATAAAATCTTGACCTTTAAATAAAAACTAATGTCCTCCTTACCATTATCACCAGTGCCATATTATTAGCGATATTTTTAATTGACATCGTAAAGTCTACAAAACAAATATAATTAGCTGCTTAATTATTATGTTTCAAAAATTATTTTTCTTAACTTTATAAATATTTCAGTAAATTACGCCTTCCTCTAATTTTGAGAAGTAGAATAAGCAGTAGGAACATTATTTGTAATTAAGAATATAAACTTCGGGAGTAATCTTCAGTAATAAAATAAAATAATATTTTAAGTAATTCTTCAATGAAAAATAGTTTCAGATTTTCAGTGGCCCATTGAAAGTACTGAAGCTGTGTGTAAAACCCTAGTCGGCCCAAACAGCTGGTGGTATTGCTACCTGGATTGCGTGTTCTTACCGGCGCCTCTTCATCCTATCCTTGTGTGATTATCACGAAGTGATAGCAGTGTAGAAGTCACAGGTAGGACAGGAAGTTCGGAAGGACAAAACTGTTATCCAGACGAATTTCGAATAGCTTCGGAAAAATTCTTCGAGCCAGTGCTATTTACATTTTAGCGCGTTTGTTCCCCCAACACGGAAAACCGCATATGATGTCACCTTAATGACACGATCGCGGGGCTACCGACTTAATAAGGCCGTGAAAATACCGATGTGGCCTGTGTACTGATAATTGAATCAATTTCTATGATGAATTTCAGTACAAGAATACTTAGTCCATAAATACATAACTAGTTAACACCCCGCATCACTGAATGAACGGCGAAACCCACACGCCATTTCGTATTTATTGGGTAATAAGTAAAATATTCATATCCAATCTGATATCTGGAATCAAATGTAATGACAAACGCCGTTTTGGATTATTTGGTTGACCATTTACCATTGTCCGATTGACTTGAACATATTCTAAGTATATCCATTAAGTAACTTGAATAAAGCTTATGTTTGGAAGTAATTAAGTGACGAATAATATTGGAAACAATGAGCGTCTTTCGACTTTCCTCATATTATAATAAATATCCTGAAAATTCTAGAGAAATCAGAGTGACCATTATTGCTTCTACTATCGACGTGTTGGTGTGAGAAGAGAAGTTGAATTTTAAACTTTTATTTGCTATTTAACATTTAAAAAACTACAACAATTAGAAAATACCTGTGCATTAAGGGGGGTGTTACGGAGGTAATAAGAAACTGGCGTCAATGAACTCACTTATTGGGACTTTAATCTGCTACTGTTTAGCAGGGAAATACTTAAATTATCATTTTAAAGAGACAGAGGAATAGTGGGAGAGAGTGAGAGAGAAAGAAAGAGACAAAAAGTCCGACTCGCAGGAACTGCATCATCTTAGCGCGGTTCCGTTCTTATCTGTAGTCTAATTTGGAAAGATTAAAATAGAAGCAGTTATTATTTTGGTTGGACCATTCTTGAAAGGTCTTGATTTACGATCTTACCTGGAAGGGTCGGCTAACACTAGAAACGGTCCCGCTAGTTACAAGGTCTTGGAATCTTGGAACTCTATATTTCTAACAATAAATTGTTTTTGTTATTTTACTTAACCAGTTTTATTGTCAAATACATTATCCAACTATAAGCAATTAAAAAATCACAAGGAATAAAACAGTCAAAAAGAACCGTTCGAATAAACGAAATCAATTACTTTAAAGTTTTAAGCACTTATTTCTCCGATTGACATCGCCAGATTAAAACTTTCTTCAGAACCTTTTTTGTAGAGCATTTAGTAAGCTTTCGATTGGTAATCTTCCGCTTCCCAAGATTGTCAACGGTTTTCGAGGTACTAACGAAAGTATACCAAGTTACCAAAACTTTTCTTGTCTGTTAATAAAATATTTTATTCTAACCCTTCCTTTACTCCAAACGTAACCAAAATTTCAACATATTAGTGTTGACGAAATTCGAACGTGCAGAAAATGATTCAACTGAATCCCATAATTCTAAGTACCAAAATCAAAGACAAAAAGAACAGTTCGAATAAGCGAAATCAATTACTTTAAAGTTCTAAGCACTTATTTCTCCGATTCACATCGCCTAATCAAAAATTTCATCAGAACCATTTTTGTAGAGCATTTAGTAAGCTTTCTAATGGTAATCCTACGTTTACCAAGATCTCAACTTTTTTCGAGATATTAAGGAAAGTATACAAAGTTACCAAAACTTTTTATGTCTGTTAATAAAATATTTTATTCTAACCCTTCCTTAACTACAAACGTAACAAAAATTTCAACATATTAGTTTTAATGAAAGTAGAACATGCAGGAAAATGTTTCAACTGAATCCCATGATTCTAAGTACCCAAACCAAAAACGGTATTCAAAAACTATTTTCCAATTTTCTTGAAAACGGTTAATGGTATCGCCTTGAAAATGGTTTCATTCGTTTTTTCTAGCCCAAGAAGCATATAAAACGAGTACTTACAAGCTTAAGAACTCAAAAACGTAAGCGATACGATTTTTTTTACGTGAATTTCGCCCCAAACGCCATCTTCCAGTGGACGGATTTTGCTGGTTAACGAACTTGACCTTTCAAATTGGTCGACGGATTTTTGCACCAAATTTAATCAAAATCGGACGAATCGTCTTCGACCTAGACAGCGAACAGACAAATATATATATATATATATATATATATATATATATATATATACACACACAAATTTGAACCACCATCATTTTCGGTCTCTAGGAGTTCTAAAACGCAAAAATTTCTAGTCGGCACTTCTGGATTGTGTCTTGAGATCAACCTTATAAGCGGGGTTCCTCCCTATGGGAGAGGGAGGAACCGCGCTAAAAGGGGGACAAGGTGATTGGGAGGCAGAGATTTGGTAAAGAAACCCATCGGTCGGTCTCTTCCGAACCTAGCCGCACATGCAAAAAAAAAATAAAAATAACGTGTGAAAATGTTTTTTTAAAAAAAAAACGACATGACGTAAGGTTTGTAGTGGACCTAGCCAATGAATGTCATTTATTTTTGTACAATAATTCTTCACCAAACAGCTTATCAAACATTTTCAAATCGGAAACAGAATCTAACAGGGAAACTAAAAAAAAATAAAAGTTGATATTCGATAAAAGCAATGTATAGGAGAGAGCAGAGCAAAAGTGTAGTTTATATTTTCGATATATGAATATATACTATTAATATTTTAGAGGAGGGTTAATATTTTATTGGGTATTTACCCCAATGTGTCCTATATATATATATATATATATATATATATATATATATATATATATATTTATATGTGTGTGAGTGTGTCTGAATAATATTGCGGTCAATCTGCCTTTTTATTTGCTATAAAAACTTTTGTTTTTGGTTAAAATCTATTTTAAATATGAAAAATAACTCTGGCTGGATTTTTAGCCAAAGGCAATAAAGAGAGATGACTGTAAGAGCAAAGGAAGGAGATAAAAGCCTTCGTCAAAATTACGTTCCACAAGAAGAAGGAAGAGTTAGGAATGAACAACTTCTGAGAAAATAGTAAAATTGCCTTTAATGTAGGTTTCGTGGAGAAGCTTCATGTAATAAGGGAGATAATATCCTTAGAGGAGTTCGCTTCTCCTTATAGATTCTTCAGATGCAGGCCTCGATAGGAAATACTCATGTATAAAGGTGGTTTATTAGATAATTCCTCAATAAAAATGTTTTTATAAAAATAAATAAAAAATAATTTCATTGACTTTAATCATCTCTATAAGAACTACAAAAATACAGAATATATTTTAAAATATAATGAGTTGTAGATATGTAGCCGTTGAGTTGATAAGCAGTTAGGGAATAGTTGGGATTCGGCTAGGAAAACATTATTAAGATTTTATTTAAATCAGTATTAAGGACGTTTCTACCAAATTAAGGACGGATCCTCCATATTTCTTTATTGGTTTAATTATTCTGTTTTTTAATTCTGCATTTGTGTTTTGTCTATTAGTTGACGGAAGCTATCGTATTGATGTTTTCCTTGCCGAATCCCAACTCTTCTCTGACTGCTTACGACCTGGAAGGTCAACTATCCACACCTCATCTTATTTCAAAATGACTGGAGAAACTTGTCGACTAATAACAAACTGCGACAAATAAAGCGGAACACACGAGTAGGTACTTAATGACTAAAAAAGGAAAGTCTACAAGGAAAATATGTAACAGCGAACTAAACGTAAAACACAAACTAACAGAATGCCGAAAACGTCAAAATCTAGGCTTACCATATGTCTTGCACGTATTACTTACTGACAGGAGTTCACACATAGCAACAATCCTTATTCGTCTGAAAGGTATTAATATATATGGAAAAATTTAACTTAACAAAAAAAAAATCAAATTACATAATTTTATGTAAAACTCTACTATATTTAAACAAGTACACTAAATAACATAAGGAAGGTATCGCGTCACTTGGTAAATTGTAAAGAATGAATATGTAACATTGTCTAATTGTGTAATTCGATGTATAAATTTATATGTATAATCCCATTTCCTTATAAATGTATATATTTAATATTGTTATTGATGTTTATATGTAATAATTTTTATCGCCTTAGATGCGGATGATGCTCATAAATAAATTTTTAAAAAATATATTTTAAAATATACCTATTCCTTTTTTTTTTTTTTTAGTTTTTAGAAATTAATTAAGTCAGAGTAAATTAAGGGCGACAAAATCGTAGTAAGTAGAAGGTGGACATTCGGAAGCCTAATAAATATACTACAAAAAAAAAATTAAGTGCGTAATTACAAAAAGAATGATGCTTGAAATTTCAGATATGTTGGTGTGGTTGCATTCTAATTCACACCAAATATAATCATTATATAGAGACTCACTAGCATGTCAGACCATTATATCTCCAACGTTCTTTAATTAAATTTAAATTTAATAACGCTCCTCCGCACTGTAATCTGTTTAAACATTTCAATAACATACATTGTGGTTGATAAAAAAAAAAAAATTTGGAGAATCTCATACAGTGAGAAATATCTAAATGACTATATATAATC
Organism: Gonocerus acuteangulatus; assembly: GCA_946811695.1. NCBI lineage: Eukaryota > Metazoa > Arthropoda > Insecta > Hemiptera > Coreidae > Gonocerus > Gonocerus acuteangulatus. The sequence continues at coordinate 67,150,330 of OX328123.1, forward strand.
GCTTGTTACATACATACTGAAGTATTTGTGATTAATGTTTCCATGCTTCCATATCTAGTTTCATAAGTCAGAATGTTGACTAAAAGTCAAAACAGGTAAAATACTTCTGATGTTTGATTAAAGTCATTTCGCCGTATTGTCATGATTTGTTGTATAAGCCCGGACAAACATTTTGTGTCACAGCCGGGAATCGTGCTCGGCCCATCACCGATTGACATTTCGGACTCTACTTCTTCTTGTAGGAGGCAACGAAAGAAAGGACTTATACAACCGAGAGTATTGTCTCTTATATAAGATTGTTAGTCTGTTGATTTCAAACCTTGATTGCTTCGTGTAAACTTGCAATCTTTCATATTAGAGAACGTACATCAACTGCTTCATCTTAGTGAGATTTTTTAATTGCAATATGCAGGAGAATTTATGAAATTGTACCTAAAGAATCAAGACTAATTGGCCGTTAATTTGTGATATAACACTCTACATAAGGTATTCAATCGAATTGCGTGAAAACACCATAATGTTTTGAGCTTTTATCTTGCAAAATCTCCCGAAAAAAATATAATAAGATATTACAAACTCCACCTTTGATACAATATCCTTCTAGAAGAAATTATAGATGAAACTAAAAGGAAACAGAGACACATCTGCTCTCGTGTACCCTAACTAAAGCAGCAGTCCACAACGGAGTAAAAAAATGATAGATTGCACTCAATCTGTCCTCAAGAATTTTTTTTTTTTTTTTTTTAGGTTAGTTAATATAAACAACCTAAGCGAAAGCGTGAGAAGGTAAACCCACGGAAGCTGATGGTAAAAACTGACTAACAACTGGTAATAGTTGTGTGGCAAACGGTTAGATGAAAGAAGACAAATGTAAAAGATGAAATCTGAGAATGAAAAAATCCTATTATTATTATTATTCCTATCCTGTTATTAGTAAAGGAATAAAAACAGTAGGTTTTGGACTTTCGTGAAAAATATAAAATAAAATCTCAAAGAGAAGGAAGATTTAAGGCGACCCAAAAGGAAACTGACAGTATCCCAAGCGGAAATTACTCTTCGTACTCATTTTGCTCTTAAATGAAATTTAAAACAAAAATCAACTATTTAAAAAATGAGTTACACAAAGACAAAATCAAGTTGAAAAGAACTATACTAACACTTTCAAAGTTTTAAGCACTTATTTCTTGGATTGAAATCGTGCATCGAAAATTGCTTCAGAACATTTTAATGGAGAATTTATTAAGCTTTCGAATGGTCACCTTTCACTTTTCACCGTTTTGTAGATATTTTACAAAATAAACAAAGATCAGAAAAGGTTCTTTTAATATATTTTTTTCTAAGACTTCCTTAACTCCTTCTTTACAATACTGTTCTACTTGTTTGGCAATTCAAGGTTGATTGGAAGTAAATTGATTTAAATAAACAAATGTTATTCAAAGGCGATTCAGAAAATAATTCTATTGGAATTAGCGAAACCAAGCGAAACAATCTTCTTTCTGTAAAACTTTGAATTGTTGCATGCAACTAATTGCTTAATGGCTCGATATTCTAGAGAAGTTCCTTTTCAATTCTTTAAAACTTAATTCGCCAGACTCTAAATGACTTTACTATCATTATCCTACTTCGTGTCTTATTCATATCGAAAAGCTTTTGTTTCACTCTTCTGAAAGAAGGGCTCCAATTTGAGCCCTTAGATTATTCATAAACCTACGAGAGCATTGCCCAAAGCTTTAGCCGTGAAACCTAATGATTAGCCGACGATTGGGGATTATTGTCACCTTTCTCTGTGATAACAGGCTGCCGAGCAGTACTGGAGTATGGAGTGCAATTAAAGGCTTTGGATAATGGTAGAGTTGCATGCCGGAAGTGCGTAACCACAGCCTTTACCTAGGATCACTAGCCTTATGTGGACAATATCCTAATTGGGGTCCGACTGTCTGGAAGGAAATATGTCAATGATTTATATTCCATCAGGAAGTGCTGACAAAGCAGTCAAACTAACATGAAGTCATGTAAAGAGTTAAATTATACTTAGTATTTGAAATATTGCATTATTAGCACCTGACTTTGGTGCTCTTCATTTTTGTGACAATTCAGTTTATGAATTACTTTTATTTAGATGTTTAAAATAACAAGATTTTTTATTTATTTATTTATTAAGAGTACACAACAAGGTAATTTACTCTTTAACACTTTGACTGCAGCAGCGGTGAACCCCAAATCATCCAAAATATTGTAATTTTTTTTTCATTTTATGATTTTATTTGTTGTTTTTTTATGTGAAACAATAACTTACCCATTGGAAATTCTGGATAATTTTCTTCAGAAACATGGTTTTTACCATGACGCACAGGTGGTGAAGAAACTTCTGCAAAAATTCACAGAAAGGTCTGAGCCCGGAACGATTCCAGAATAAGGCAATCAAAACACTCCCTGAGACGACGGAGGAACCAATAAACTTTTTAACTCTCCCAGCTTGCCAGATAGCCCAGATGACGCACATGCTGCGGCGAGTGGTCCGTGATGACGCACATGCGGCGTCATGCCGCAGTCAAAGTGTTAAGCCTATGTGCGAACAAAGCTAAATACTTCTACTTTTTACTTACTTAAATAAAAAGTAGAAATATTTTTTCTAATTTTTATTTGCTTTTTGTGTTTGGAATTTTTGTTTGTTTAGCATCAAGGTAATATCCTGTTGCTAATGTCCAAATAGCTATTGACACCGGACAATTTATTTATTTCCAGACTTTCCATACATCCATGTTTAGGACGTTATTCAAGGAGCAACATCTCACATAATTTCCAAGAAGGCAGCTGTTGCTCTCAAACATAATAATAGACCAGCAGAGATTGTAAATTGATAAAATCAATCTTGATTTTGCTTCCTATAATTTCCTAACTCGTGGAAGTAATTACTGTTACTTTGAATTTTTAGCAAATTATTAAAACATTCAAATTGTATTAATTATATGTCTCGAGATTTTTTCTTTAAAAAAAAAAAAAAAAAAAAAAAAAAAAAAAAAAAAAAAAAAAAAAAAAAAAAAAAAAAAAAAAAAAAGGTTCCGCTACCTACAAATAATCTTCCATTGGTTTATGTTGTTATTCCTAAAGCAGGCTACACACGGTCAAGCAGGCCTGTCAGTTAGGTCTGAACAGTCCGCCAGAAAGCCAGTCGCCTGAACGTATATATATTCCGGCCTGTCAGTTATGACTGTTCAGGCGACCGGCTTTCAGGCGGACTGTTCAGGTCTAACTGACAGGCCTGCCTGAATCGTGTGTAGGCTGCTTAACAGTTAAAGTTCCATTGGTTGTTATTATTGCATAATCTTTATAAATCTAGTTTTATTTAAAACTAATAAGAAAATAGGATCATCATTGTACAATGGCTTGTGATATTTTCCATTATATGGTCATATAATTTAGCAATATTGCTCCATAAAATAAACTTTGACTTACTACTTCCACTGTTTTCCTCATATTGATAGACCCCTTGTTCGACAAAAAGTAAATCATAGATACTTTTCAATTTATTTTATTTTTTCTCCTCATATTATCTCCAAGACTCAGATATTGTCAGTTTAGGTGAGTCCAGCCATATAATCGTATATATTTGAATGTAATGTACCATATTTATTTTTAAACACCCTCTTATTTCTTTAGCAATTTATCAATAATTAGTTCATTACTTGGTATTCATTCTTGTTCATATATTATCTTCGTTACTAATCTTTATCCAAATTAACTCCATTATTTTATTTTCGGTAGAAATATAATAGTTGTTGAGAGAAAGTTCCTAACACCCTTAACTTTCATTAGCTCCGTTTTTTGCTAACTGGATACTCACAAGACAACGATAAATACCAATTTAGCGAAACTTTCAAAAATGTATTTGAATAATTATAAAGTAATGATAGATAAATACAAACAGGTTGTTTATAAAGTATTATAGTAGTTACACTGTTGTACGTAAAACAAGTTAAATAACTTCGTCATAAAGTCAATGATTGGATTCCCCCCCCCCAATATAATGACCAATAATTCTGGACTGAAATGCTCACCCTTCGGTCATTACTAGCTCCAATTCCCTCCAATATCCTCCTATCAATATTTCATATCCAAGCCGCCCCTTGATAAATGCTCCAATTATCTCTTACAAAATTCAACTCAATTCTTATAATCATATGCTTTATTCAGCATATGATACGGGAAAGGTTGCCTCCGATAATTGTTGAATTGTTTGTTTTTTGTTGTTGTTTTTTAATTTTCTGCCCGGTTCTAAGTATTGTTTAGCCCAATTGAGTGAGTGATATTTTCTGACCGGTTCTAAGTATTGTTTAGCCCAATTGAGTGAGTGATATTTTAAAATTAAATTTGTTTCATCAATAAAAGACCTAAGTAGCAGTTTATTGATTTATTTATTTACTAATAAGACCTTTACTGTTCCAACAAGCGTTCTTTCACTGACTGCATCGTAGATAAAAGAGGTTTTAGCGCGGTTCCTCTTTCCGATAATATTTTACTCTATAATTATTTGTCTATTCGTGTGTTCAACAGGGTTGAACCATGGCTTTTTAAATTTATGCACAAATACGTTTTTACCATAAGATGACCACGTTTTTAGCACTTTCCTCCGAAAGAAAGTAACTATTGAGGTTGCACTCATGACGGAATTTTTGAAAAATTTCTTCAAATCTTTATCGATCCTACCTAGTAAACACCGAAAATCACCCCCGTTAAAATTTATATATATATATATATGCATATACATATATATATATATATATATATATATATATATATATATATATATATATATAGATAGATAGATATGTGTCTGTTAACACGATAGCGGCCAGAGTTTTTGTTTTTTCTTCACGAAACATAGTATATAGCGTTCAATTAGCAAACGGTTGAACGAGTTCGTTAACCAAGAAAAACGGTCCACCGGACGGGGGGGGGGGGTTTACTCCGAACCCAAAACACTTATTTGACCGTGCCAGCCGTAATATTGGTTATATTTCAACGAAACTTGGTATTCGTAGTGGTAATCTAAAGAGAAAAGTGAGATGTAAAAATAAACTAAATCGGTTCATTAGAAGGGGGGTTTACTTCGGACCCAAATTACTAATATACTCATACCGGTCGTAATTTCTGCTGTATTGTAACGAAACGCGGTATACGTCTTGGGTAACTCATGGGGAAAAAGTGTTGTAAAAATGAGCTAAATCGGTCAATCGGAAAGGGGGGTTTACTTTGTAATATATTTCAATAGAATTAGCTTGCCAGACGTAGGTTCGCAAGGCCGCCACAAGGAGCGCTATCTCCCACTAGAGGGACTGTATCCTGTTCCTGCGTCAGATCAAAAGACGAAAATATGAAGTTTTTAGTATTTATTAAGTAGTGTAGTAAACATAACTCTGGAAGCAAATTAATAATTGAACAGTTACTCATTACAAAATTAAAAGAGAACTATTCATGTTTTTATTTCATTTATGTAGGATATTTTAAGCAAATCGTTCTGGAAACTAGTCTACACAACCCAAATTATTAGGAAAGTGCTTAGTTATGCAGCTCCTGCGTGACGGACTTTTACTTATATCTTACTGCGCTCCTATTAATAAGCAATGAAGAATTAAAAATTAAATAAAATGAAAGACTAATTGAATAAGAATGATACAATTTTACGGTTGAAGGTAGACCATAAAATTCTGCCACTACTATATATAAATGGTAATAAAACGAAATGGTTTCCACTAAAGCATGATAAAAGCCCACTAAAGTCATTAATTCTAACGACCCATTAGTAACTAGATAGATACAAGCTAGCATGTAAGTACAAACCTAAATATCTATAAATATATATTCACATTTATTATACAATACCGATGATAATACTTACTTTCTTCAGATAAGATAAAATTTCGGATATTTGTCATTTTCCACGCGAATTTCACGGACGGATTGAAGCACATTGCGAAGAAATATAGCATATGGAATTTTAAGACGTTTCTTCAAATGCCCATCAAGTTACAGGATACAGAAATCGAGCCCTGTTAATATCAATATAGATATTTACTGTGTCCTAACAGGCTACAAGGACCCAGAGTAGAGGTATCTGATTCTTTACCACACGGCAAACCAGGGAAATAGTGTGGTCAGTACTATATATATATATATATATATATATATATATATATATATATATATGTATATATATATATATATATATATGTATATATATATATATATATATATATATATATATATGTATATATATATATATATATATGTATATATATATATATATATATATATATATATATATATATATATATATATGAGCATGTGTGTATATATTTCCCCCATGAAAAACCTCATATTTGTCGTGGTGGCTTGTTAGATTTTTCATAATACCAAACAGGCGAAGAATAACCCTTCAAAAATTTTTCAAACTTTACATTTATTTCTCCATCACAACGTTTCGGACACACAGGTCCATCCTCAGGCAATCTACAATAGTATATTAATTTCAGATATTACATCCTCCAAAACCATTTACTAAATTTTATTGTCATAATTTTAAACTCACCATGTCCTGTTCATTACTATAGTTACACTAAAACAGTCATGCAATAAATAAACATGATTCCTGTAAGGAACCAAGTCAAATTACACCTACATCAATTAAACACTCATTATCACAGCCATATTAGACTTTATCAAGCTGCCTAGGCCTATTATATTTGGTATAACTAAAAATTAAATTAAAACATTAAAATTCAATTAGTCAAAATATATAATAAATTATGTATGACATATCACAGACAAATTGTGTAATCTCTACTTAACATTAGTTTTATTACCATATTTAATATACAATACACTGAGGTATGTAACCCAGATATTTATATATATATATATATATATATATATATATATATATATATATATATATATATAGTTTAAACCGTAATTTTAGTTCTCTGGCGAGGAAGCATTTCTATTACGAAGGGTTTCAATGATTTTTTCTGGAGACCAGAAATTCCAGACCAAAATATAAATGTTTCGTTTTCTTCTAACAACTAAACAAGCGTTGTAATATACGAAGGGAATGAGACCAGTGTATTCTGAAATATACAATGCAGATGAAATACTTATTGAGGTCTGGAAATATCGAAGATGAGAAACTATATGAACGTGAGCCGTGCCTAAGTGTATATAGTTACAACTTAGCACATCATGGTGAAGTACAGCTGTTTGCACACGACATTTCAACAGACATGAAATTTATTTAAATAGGAACGTTGAGGAATGCAAATTTCAGAACCCTAACATCAAAGTTTTACATTTTGAAATGGCTCGCCTGACCTTTAGCATTTGTCAAATTGATTCCGAACCACCATTTGTGTAGATGTAGTTTTGGATGAAAGGGGCCCTGTAATAGCCAAGTAGACTATTAGGTAGGTAATCGAAGAGGGAGGTAATACTAGGGCATCCACGGCTGGTATCGTGCTCCCAATCATATTCGGGCTTGAAGAACTGGGACTCGCCATGGGAAATAAATGAAATAGACATGGTACCAGTTGTTCACCATGTACCGCACCTCCGTCCTCCTATTTGGGAGTGTAATATGCTTATTATTAGGTGATATCTATTTCTAGAAATACTCATTTCGGCCAATCCTAGAACACTCCACTACTAAGAGAAACAAGCCGCACTGAGCTTATTCTTAGGAGTTTCAATTTTTTCCTTGAGAAATAATTGAAACAGATATAGGACATGTAGTGTACAATAAGAATATCAAGTTTTAAAAATTTGATAATTCATTCAGGGGCGATTGGAACTGGAAATTCACATTTCAAATGGATTTACCAACTTCAATCGGAATAAAAAATTAATATATCGCACTAGTATTTCTAAAGTGACACAAATCAAAATAAAACTCGAAAAATGCAAATGTGTCACTCTTGCCTATGAGGGGGGCAAAGCGTTAAGACAGGAAGGGTGAAAAACATCAGAGCTTCCACACCAGAGGGCACTGGTGTAGAAGCTCTGAAGCTAGGTAGATACAGTTTTGATGGTTGATAAAGAGATATTTACCATGTCTTTCGTAATCAAAATTGAAGAAAAACGTTTTTTTAGTTGTATCACTAAATAAAAATACTAGTGAGATATAAAACACTAGTAAAGCAGTTTTTCTTATCATCATTATTACCATTCTATTCTTGCTACATTGAAATTACTGACGAGACTCGTGTGTTAAACTCTCCAGAATAATTTTTGATATATTTATTGGGTTATATGGTGATCCTACCATGACACCAGGAACATGCGTTTGCAGAAACGTGCATAAACTGTTTAAACCACTGTAGGGCACAGGGCCGCCACGTGGGGAGGAGTGCTGGGTACTGTTTTCCCGGTCCCGGGCTCCGTGGGGGGCCGGGCCGGGCCTCGCTAATTGGAAAAAGTGTATAGGTTATGATCTTGTAAAAACAATGGGGTTTAGAACTAAAGGCGGGTGTAGCCTATATTTATTTGAATTGGATCTATATTTTTTTAATATTCATGAACGACAAAACAAGTGCAGTCCCAGAATAGTATATTTTAGTAGGAGTCGTTATAAAACTACAAGTACCGAAAGTGACCTTTGCTGCACCCTTTTTCGGCTTTTATTCTCATTTCGCTCAAAACTCAAGATGAAAATAATTTTAAAATGTCAAACTCCTACAGCCAAGTAATAAAATTTTCAGTCTTTCTCTAAGGAGTAGGGGCTCGTGAGCTGGTCCTGAACCCTGGTAGGGCATTAGTTTGCAATGCAGAGGGCAGAGTTTTCTTGTTTTGGTCAACGAGACTTCTTGTGGACTATTTGGACTATGAAGATCACACAATTTAGAAGGGACACAATTTAATAGGAACGTTTTGGCTTTCTCATTCACTCAGTTTTGGCTTGTAGTCCATTGCTATTATAGGAAGGTCGGATCAAGACGGAGATGCAAAATATTTAGGGTTCTATAAACAGTCTCATGAAATATGAATAAAACACCCTCATGGATCTATGGGTCTCTAGGGAGCAGCCGTATATTGGTCTTTGATTGTTTAGAAGAAGGGGGGGGAGGCTTAACTGCGTCAAATTGAAAAATCGAAGCTGCAAGGCAATTAACATCTCTCCCAGTGTATGCATTTTTTGTATATACTGTACACGGAAAGTAAAAGGAGAAATTGTATATTTAGCAAAAATAATACACTAATGTCATACCTTTTTTAACGTCGTTAATGAGGTCAGTGAAAGCGCATTTGAGATAACCACCTCAATCTCAAACCCCTGTTGAGTTCTACCTTAACAATGGCTAGAGAATAGCGTACTTCCGCCGTACGAACTGGTCCATAGTACACCAACCAATAACTGTGACGACGGTCTCCAACAAAAGGTATTAACACAGTATATTTATTGGCGGAAGTAACACCTTAGGTTATTTACATAAGACATTATTGTCATAGAGACGCTGTGCTTGGTCATGCTTTCCAAAGCTCGATCCCTTACAATAGATTCGACCAGGCCAACCGTTAGCCAAGATATTCTATAGCGTACGTACTACTGTAACTAGCGTAAAAGCGTACGTACTACTGTAACTAGCGTAAAAGCGTACGTAATACTGTAACTAGCGTAAAAGCGTACGTACTACTGTAACTAGCGTAAAAGCGTACGTACTACTGTAACTAGCGTAAAAGCGTACGTACTACTGTAACTAGCGTAAAAGGGTACGTACTACTGTAACTAGCGTAAAAGCGTACGTACTACTGTAACTAGCGTAAAAGCGTACGTACTACTGTAACTAGCGTAAAAGTTGCTACATTTATTTACCATAAATGGAATCAGTGATTACTTTAATTTGGACATTATATTGGCTCTTCAACAGCAAAATTCCCTAAGTATGTCTAATGCTTACATATTTGTTTTCAAGTTTCAGGACAAATCTTACACTAAAGATACATATGATATAAATAATAATAAACACACGAAATTCTCCAGTATTAGTTCATTTATCATCTTATGAATGATAAAAATATCCACACGTACAAACCACAGTCGTAAAATGCCGGATACAGCTGTCCAGGCGGCTCTGGTGTGGCCGTAACAACCCCAGATCATATGACCGCTACTTTTGATGGAGTATACATCAACTTCTAACGACTCCATGTTTTTTACACTTATTCCTTGTTTCCACTAATTTTCGTAGCAAGAAAATAGAAATAACTGTTGGTATTAGCAAATTAGTATTTTTACACTGTAGTAAACTTTCATTCCAAATAGAAGTATGGTATATCCATTCCAAATCATTTTTGATGGCGTGTATATATATATATACGCAGCCACACATACATACACACACAAACACACACACACGTTTTTTTATACCTAGTAGGCGGAAGATTTAAAGACATTTTTCAAACATGTTCATGATTGCACCTTCAATCTTCATTTCTTTGAAAATAACGTGTGACTTTTAAGTGTATTGTTACGAATTGAGTTATCTGAAAAATAAACAAAAGTAATATTTGAGTTACTTTCACAAAAAAATATGAATAATAAAATCTCGCTCATGAAACCAATATTTTAAGCCCAGGCGACAGTTTTACAAAAATATTCTATCTTAGCCACTTGAAATTTCCTGACGTAGTTTACTTGAGTTTACTTTGGGAGGTAGCTCGGCAACATTTAATTTAAGTTAAAAAAAATAATGAACTCATTACGAGACGTAGAAAATGACTCCTTGGACACAAATTGACATCATTTAGTACAATCTAACTAATTAGCCGCGGCGATTTCTCACTCCTGATAAGCCGTTTCGTTCTAGAAACGAGTCAATTAGAAACAACTATTAATTTTAAAAACAGGAAGTACTAAACTAATTGCATGTTCTACAGAAAATCAATTAAACTTATTTGTACAGTCGAAGTAGTTCATGGCCCAGTCGGAAGGGTCCACGAGCCGTTATATGTATCAGGGTCTTGCGTTTTGGCTTGGACTCAAACATTGACAAATTGATGGTGTTGCAAAATAAGTTAATAATGCGTTCTCCAAGAAAAGCGTTGCTGGAGGTTTTTGCAGATCCTAGGATAGTCTAGTTCGGTAGTCAGGGTCCGATTTGGTTTTTCATTTATACCCATCGCCCGCGCAGCCCTAACGGGCATATGGTTGGATGAAGCCGCCATTTAGGAACTAAATATCTTAGTCTTGTTCGGTAGTACTTAAATTTCATTTTAGTAACTAATTATTAGATCTCTTAAGAGTTAAGCCATCTAAGCGCATGTCTTATTACTAGCTGAAAAAATCAATTTGATAATAATACTTAATTTTTTTTTTTTTTTTTGGATGAATTTATGGCGTGTCAGCCGTTGGGGTCATTAACGCCAGTAGAGTATACTTTTTGATTTTGAAGTGCGAAACTATATGGTTTTAAAAATAAATTGTTTTAACCCGTTGAAATTGATAATGCCTTATTAAGAAAATGTTTAATTTTGAATGAGTTTTTGCAATATTGTTTTAGCGAAGACCGCAGCGTATACGCGTATTTATTTGCCAATTTTCTGTTATAACAGAAAATTGGCAAATAAATGAACCCTGTAATATGTTTGAACAAATATATCTAAAAACATTAAATGTAATTATGTTAAATTATATCATTATCAGTTTTATGTTTCCTAAATGAGAGTTGGTTTCATTATCTCATATTAATTCCATATAAATGCTGAATATCCGAGCCTGAGGTGAAGAATTTTTATCTAAAATGTTAAAAGAAAATATTTGATTAATGAGTTTTAAATTACTTTTATTATGACTACCTAGGTCATTAGCACAATATATTATACTTATATTTTGTTTTTCTATAATGATAGAAGTCCTGTTCACTTTCTCCTTACCAAGTGTTTAATAAAACAAAAACCTGAAATTTATATAATTTTTTATATGTATTATCAAGAAATTAAAAGAAAAAAATCTACAAAAACATAAGTGGATTGACGGAAAGTAATATTTTAAATGCCCATTAAAATGGATTGTAATAAACTCGCTTAGGACGGTTTATAACTGCAAATAATTAATTTTATAACCTCTATTTTCCAGAATTCTCCGGACTTTTATCATAAGGATTTGTCACATACTCATATCATAGCATGGCAAGTTACTTCATTCAATGGAGCTGAAGTTTAGCATTTCATATCTGACAGAAGCCAGACAATGTTATTATCAATAAATTCTTATTTGGTAGGTATTTGACATTACTTTATTCGAAACTCGAAGAATTCACTTTCTTCTGGGGAAAGTGTTTGCCCCGCTACAACATACTGAAATGCCTGCCTTTTTATTTCTTAAATTACATATCTACATTCTTGGTTTTCTTTAAGTAGTTTATTTGTATTTCATACGCCAGCATAAGAGAATTTTTTGTCACCAAAAAAATTAATAGACTAAGAAATTTGTATTTAGGGCACATTCAGTGAGACTACGAGACAAATGGGCAATTATTTCTACCATACATTATAGTGTAGTATCTTAAAAAAAAAAAAAAAAAAAAAAAAAAAAAAAAAAAAAAAAAAACCCGAGTCACTAAACATACGCCTGAGCGTGTTTCCGTAACGTTGTTGTCCCTTGTGTCATTTGGACATTTTTGAATAGATAAATATGATATTTTCTGATTAATTTAAACAATTATTCTTATAAGTTCTCCTTAGACACAATTTTGCATAGTATATGACAGTAGTGGATATTAATCACTCGGAATCTTCGACTTCCGCTCAAAGGCCTTAATTTTATTATTATTTATTTTTGGTGTTCCGCTTTATGGCGATGTACACCTTACATATAGTTATTACAAGCATTACATATATACATTACATTGTCTTATATACTTACTTATATAGATCACGAAAATATAGGTGGTTCAAATTTGTATATATATATATATATATATATATATACATATATATATATGTATATATTTATATATATATATGCTTGTCTGTTCGCGCTCCTGACGGCTCAAAAATGGTGCGATTTTGATTAAATTTGGTACAAAAATCTGTCTTCTAATTTGAAAGGTCAAGTTCGTTAACCAGCAGAATCCGCCCACTGGAAGATAGTTTTTGGGGCGAAATTCGCGCAAAAAAAATTGTAACGCTTACGTTTTTGAGTTCATATGCTTGCAGGCACTTGTTTTATATGTCTCTTAACGTAGAAAAACGAATGAAACCATTTTCAAGGCGATATCTCTAACCGTTCCTGAGAAAAGTGGAATCAATGTTTTTGTAAGTCATTATTTTTTTGAGGGTACTTAGAATCGCGGGATTCAATTGAAATATTTTCTACATCTTGGAAATTAATCCCAAATCATATGTTTAAATGTTGGTTATATTTGGAGTTAAGGAAGTATGCAAAAAAAATATTTTATTAATAGACATGAAAGGTTTTCGGATCTTCATACATTTTTCGTAAATACCTCGATAACGGTTGGGAATTCGTGGTAAGTGGAAGTTGACCATTCGAATGCTTACTAAATTTTCTACAAAAAAGGTTCTGAAGCAATATTCGGTGGGGCAACGTCAATCAGAGATATAAGCGCTTAAAACTTAAAAAGTGTTTGTTTTGTTGTTTTGAAAGGGTTTTTCTCTTTGTTTATCTCACTTTTTAATTGGTTGTTTCTTGTTTTAAATTGCATTTATCAGTAAAATTAGTATAGTAGTAAAATAAGCTAAAAAACGGTGAAAGGTATGGGTAATAATAAGTTTGGAGTGGCTGTGGTACTCAAGATGGCAGTGGCTAATCATGATGACGTAGTTTGTTTTGAATTCTCCTCTCTATATAACCTTCCTCATAGCCTCTGAATGAAGTTATCCTTATTTCTGATTTTATAGAAAGATTTAACCCACGACAGAATGGAATTTTATTCGTTATGAAGCACATATTTACAGTTGATTATAACAGTAAAACGAATTTTCCAGTAAAACAAGATACTTAAAATGACAACGAATTTTTGGTTGTTTAGAATAGAGCCTTCTCAGCAGTAGTCAAAGAGTAAGTACGTTTTTAGTACATAATTGTATTGACTTATACGGATTAAGAATTATCCACTTCTGTGTAAGTTGGCTACTGTCAGTTCCTGTGATTTGTGATGCTAATCTATTCTATTTCTTCGAGATGTACGTAACCCCGCTAAGACGACGCAGTTCCTGCGAGTCGGACTTTTCCAATACTTCCTTGACTCTAAAATTAGTTTAAATGATTGTCAAATATCTAGTAAAAGTGTCAACTAGATCCATCGTTTTCAAGTACCGGAAGCGTAAATTAATTATGAAAAATAGTTTTATTCACTTTTCCCGAAATCGGTTACTGATATCGCCTGAGACAATTTTGGCTCTTCCGGATTTCGTCAAATCTATGGAGGTAGGAAGGAAACGTGCTAAAAACGCACAAAAGTTGCTTTGATTAATTATTCTTATTAAAAAATTTGGTTGCCAGTAAATCTAGATTAATCAGAGATTAATAATATATATTTATTACTTGTACGATTGTAAACAGTCCTTACGACAAAATAAATAATTACCCCATGCATGAATAAAATAAGAATATTAAAATACAAAAACAAAAAAAATGGAGCAAAAAAACTATAAATTATTTGTTTATGTATATTATTGTTTACAATTATAAATACCAACACAAATATAAGGTAAATGAAATGTAAAAAAACTACAACTTTCGAAAGCTATTTAGTAATTAGAATTATGTTTTAAAAAATTTGCGTTTACATCTCTTACTACAGGAAATAATTGCTTCATTAGCAATGATATTTCATTAAAATCATATAATTCAGTGCACATCAGATAACTAATTTATAATAGGAAGATAAATAAAATTATAATACTATCAGCGTCAATAGTGCCATGATTGTTATAAAAATTAATTAGGAAATCATAAAAATGAATCATTAGCTCCCAGCATTGATTATTATATTGAAACGATTCATTGACCGGTGAACTAAACATTTCTCACAAGAGTAAAATAGTTTTTATTAATTAAGTCTTATAATAATTTCTTGTTAGTAAAGGATCATATTTTCAATTTTTAAATTAGAAATTACGTTTTAGACTTTTAATTATTTTTGTAACGTTAATTAAAGTAATAAGGAAGTACAAATTATCATTCGTGACATTAGATAAGTCAGTGAATAGCCTTAGTATAGGTTGAACAAAATATATAAAAATTATATTTATTCTATCAAAACATGCAATTATTTCATTTTAAACCAAGGATTTTATTTGTATGAGATTATAAGCCAATTTAAAAATGTATAAGGTATTATGTTTCAAGATATCCGGTTTACTGGTTCCTTTACTCAATATGTAATCAAAATACATTTCGAAACAGACAATCGTATTTCGATACATTTTTTCTATAACATATAATTTATTTTATCAATTTACTGAGATCCGAAGGGCAACAAAGTTAAATAAAAAATAAAGAGAAAAATCAAAACAAAATATGTTATAGGATGGATTGAAGGAGTTGAAAGTATATATGACATGAAATGAATATTGTAACTTGAGCTGTTATAAATAAATATTAAAAAAATATGAATATAATGATAATTATATTTATTATCATATGTAGATAAGGTCAGAGGATTAATTTAATTTCAATTTATTGATATTTATAGCAAATAATATCCTAGTATGTATTTCATAGTTTTTCATAAGTATACAACTTCAAAATAGGATATAAAATAAAGTATCATTTGCAGATAATAGGTTTTTGTTGTTTCTTTTGTTCATGTTAACTGGCTATATTTAAATTTGATAACAACTTAATTGAAAATATATTTCTTGAAGTTTAGTTGAATTTACTGTAACAAAACGTTCCAAAATAAGGTCAATATTATTTAAATTTTTTTTATTTATTTATTAACGCTTTTAATTATATCATAAATTATCGTCGAATTAGCTTGAACATTGACATTCATCAATTTTCATTTCCCATAATAATAATTGAATATGGTACTACTTATTAAACTAAATATTTGTAGGTATAATTAGAATTTGTATTTAATTATACTTTTTATAATATTCATGGAAGCATTAAGTTGTCAATTGGAAATATTTTTTTTATCTCTCTAAATAGTAAAAAGCTTCTATCTAATCAGATGAACTTTTTTTAAAATTTATATTCATCTCATTAATTGGTTATTAATAGATAAAATAGATGTACAAGAAGCACAATTTATGTAATTTTATGTATGCAAACACTTGTAAGAGAAAACATGATAAATTGCTAAAATATGCATATATAGTGAGCCAACACTAGACATTTTAGAACCCCCAACATGATACGGCTACAAGAATTTACCTCTAACAGTAAAGCGGGTTTGCCCGAGTAGAAAGTAGAATTTCAAGATTTTGAATTGTCTTGCTCAGATCTATTGTTAGAACCAAGTGACTTCAATTGATAAGAATGTTTATTCTTGTACTTTATACGTTTACTGAGAATTCCTGAAGATAGTTCTTTCCGTCAGAAGCCTGGAAATGCAGAAAGACCGATCGTTCAAAGGATAATGCGTGATTAGGAGTGCAATGGGCATCTATCGAAGACACAATATTGTGCAATGGGTGAACAAACCGCAACGGGTGGTAGATTCTTCAGTGCGCAGAAACACTAAGCGGTGTACGCTTCCTTGATGCAAAACAACACAAGGATCTTCCCTGAACAGCTGACCTTTTGAATATGATTAGTTGTGTATTCTAAGGAGGGCCGCGCCTGAAATGAACAACAAAAAAATGTTGGATAATAGTCAATCAAATTCAACGAAATTTGGACGAAAGCCGAGATATTGGCTAAGGGGATGATGCTTTTATCAAGCTTCTTCATATGTCAATGAATCAAGTAGAGCAGCGGCAAAACGTGCGGCCTAAAAATGAAAATAAAATTGCAAAGTCAGCAGGGGTTGTCAGAGATCTTCAAGAAATATATATGATAAGCACCCAAGTTTTTATCAAAGCACAAAACTTTTGTTAAACTATTGAGCTTTCAGTTAAGCCGTCATGAAACATACTTTTAACATTAGATTTGTTTTATGCACGGCCGCCAAGAGCAATTACTGTTCCCTGTCCAAATAACTTCACGGGCCCCTTAACCTCCACCCCCCCCATTTAACATTACCAAAAACTAATAATACAATTATTTAAAATTGGTATTTCTCAGAAAACAAAATTATATAGGTACATTTGGACGGATTGGAAAATTTACTTATTGTCTAAGATACATTGGCACTTCCTAAGGCTACAAATTTTTGGACTGGCAATATTTATAAGCTAGTTTATATATTAGAAATAGAGAAAATTATCCCTTTATTGTCCTCAATAATAATTATATGAATTATACTTAGGTGTATAATATTGTTATTTCAATTTATAATGCGAGTAAAGAAATTACGCCGGGCCTCCTTAAGACCACGAGCCTCAGCCCAATTCCCCACCGTGTCGTGCCCCCCTCCCCTAACATAGGCTCTGGTTTTATGTGGATTAAACATTAGATCTTTCAGGATGTTAGGCAGTTTTAATCCCTCACCCCTAAAATCTCGTTTTCTTTAATTCCTCTCAAAAAGAGTGTAATTTTGGATAATAATTTGTTTAGGAAATCTTCACGGACAAATCAGACAGGTTTTCCCAATGATTTCAAAAAATTGAAATAGAGCTTCACAACCGAAAGGGTAGCATATCTTTTTAACACTTAGTATTGCGAAAGCTCTTTTTATGAACTCAAGAAATTCATGACTGGTTTACTATTTAGGTTGGAATAGACTAGGAGCTAAAACTTACCGGTAAGTCGTTCCTTGATGGCATGGCTGGCGAAGGCAGCAGCAGCAGCCGCGGCGGCAGCACTGCTATAGGCCGCTGGATGTACCAGCCCCCAAGGGAAGTGCGAGACGGAAGGTGGAGGCGGTGCTCTCTGTGCAGGCACCCTGATCACTCCGGGAGTACGCTCTTCGCCGAGTAGTCTGGAGATGGAAAACGGCAAAGCCTGGGCCACTTCCTCGTCTTCGGTCCCGTCTTCATGACCCGAATCCACCTGTATCTCTTCGTCATCATCACTGGCTCGAGAAGACGTCATGTCACTAGCTCTGCATTACACCCACTGGCGGTTCCTCTCGGCGAGGGGGTGTGGCCTCCAACCCCACCACTCCTCCTACTCTTTAGGCCACGCCTATCAGTTCCGTACGCGACCAATGGGCGATCTCGAATTAATTAAGACCCTACCCCCTCACCATTAACCCATATAGGGGTTGTATTCATTGGAGTTGTGGTGGTGTGTGACAAGCGACCGCACGCACCTTAGCTATTGAAAACATTGATCACACAACAGTAAGCCCCCCCCCCCACCACCACTAGCTAAGGTCACAGCCACAGATTAGTATTACACCAACCCCTACTTCCTAATAAAGTCTTCCATACAAAGTTCTACTTATTAGCTCATATCCATTATACATTTGAAGTAATCCCCTCTAAATATGTCCCGGATTTCTCTAGAACTTCAGAATTAATAATAATTTTAATCAGGAATTATCGTTGCGTATTGCACTTTAATGAGATTATTTATTAAGCCCCTTCCTTCACTAATGTTATATATCTTTCAGTTGTCCCAATTAATTTATTTATAAAAAATTACGGCATGAATGAAATATTATCTCAATCAGTTGTTAAGGGGCCCACAGACGACCAACTTGGTTGTCAACCTTTTTGCCAACTTGCCATGTTGGAGGAGATGTTGCACGTCTGTGGGCAGGTTGGCGGTTGGAGTAAACGGTTGGTCCAACGGTTGGTGTAAATCAAACCCGTTTAGATTTTCGGTAGGCGGAGCCTCATGTTGGCAACCTAGTTGAAGCGTCTGTGGGGAAGTTGACAACACTGTTCACAACCTCAATAGTGAACTGCCTTTTGGTTGTCAATGTGAGGTTGCTTTTCGTGTTTTTAATACTCTGGTATTTAAGTATTTTTGCGAAAAGAGGGCATACAAGTAGATTATCTGTTCGGTAAATATAATAGGTGTGTACAATGTTTATACAAAACACGCCTACTTGGACTGAATTTTTCGAAAACTTCAAAGAACTGCCTGAGCTTTGGGAAGTTAAATCAGAAGTGTTTAAAGACCGAAATAAGAAGAAGAATGCTAGGCTGAAGCTGTTGGAAATTTACTAAAGAATTGAACCGGATGCAAATGTTAACAGTTTGAAGAAAAGAGTTGGGAACATAAAAACATGTTATCGCTGTTAGATATATAAATCATATTTATGTTTTTATGTAATTATTTAATATATAATAGATTTAGATGTATTTGATATAGATGGCATGCAGAAGTCAGCCTATGAGTTGTATGTTCAAGATGGCCGATGTATATCTCTCCCTGCTAAATGCGTTGTTATAATATAGACTTATTCTCAAGATTGATTGTGTTAATTTAACCCATTTACTTCCCAACAATCGCAGGGAGCTGAAAAAGGTTGAAAAATGTTTACGATCTGGTCGTGGGGCTCAAGAAGAGTTTTTCAATGAACGGTCGTACTTAAACCAACACATCGTAGCTTGTACTGTCCATTCTTAAAAAAATTTTAAAATCTACAGGCGCAAAGACGCGAAGTTCACTTAATATCAGGGACTGAAAATAACTATTAATTTTTATTTCAAACTAGCTGTTACCCGGTGTGCCATGCTACACCTACTTTATATTAAATATGTGTTACCGGGTGTGGCATGCTACACATGTTTCACATTGAATACCTGTTACCCAGCATGTCATGGTACTCCTACTTTATATTATATATTAAAATGAATGATTATATGACACTTGTTCAAATTATGAGAAAGTAAGTTTATAAGGTGAGAGCTCAGTTAAAAAAAATTATTTTTCAAATTTTCACTGAATGTGGGGTGGAAAATAAATTAACCCTTATTTTAAAAAGTATACTGGAATCATGTAATTGTAGTACCACTTTCAAGAAAATCCTAACCAAACTGCCTGTGTATAATGTTTTAAAGAAAATAATGTGTGGTCCATATATAAATATATATTAAAAAATAGCAACAAAATGAAGCATTTAATTAAGGTTATACTTACTTAGCTATAAGTTTTACTCTAGTGTATCTGAAACTATTCTTTATTTGTATTGTTTTCGTTTTTTTAAATATAATATTAATATGTTATGTTCTATACCTTTTCATGTAATAATCTGTAACTAAGGTTTTTTTTTTCTATGATTGAAAAAGTAATTGATGCAGGATTTATGTTAATTGAGCCAAAAGGAAAGTATTAAAAACGTTTTGTTTCAAATAAACTTCCACGTTTTGTTGTTGACATTTTCCGTTGTATTAAAGCTTCTCTTCCAAATCTTAAGGTTTATGAGCTCTTCTTTAAGGATAGCCCTTTTGTCATAGGAAATAGGGTTATCTAAGAAAAACAAATTTAGATATTTTTGTTGCAGCTATAGACAACATCAAATTAAAGCTATTTGGGAATTTCAATAAGGACTTATACTAAATAAATTAATGGGGGATTAATTTGATTTGGCGAAGGGTCGAGGTTAGCTCAGTGGTAGAGCACTGGACTAATAAACTGAAGCACCTGAGATCGAATCTGGAGCAAACAATAAAGATTTTTTCTTCTAATGACTTCGTTCTTGGGTTGAATTTGGCCTCACTGGCAGTCCCTAGGCCAACCCAGCCTTTAATAAATTTACCAATGGATACCCTGGGTGCTAATGGCTTGAGGTGTCGAAGCAGCCTAGGGGAAAATCAGGCGGCTGGAGCATAGTACTGACCCCACTATCTCCCAAGTGTGCTGTACAGTCATGAATCAGATTCCTCTATAGTATCTGCCACTAAGGGTCCTCGTGGCCCTTTTTTTTTTTTTTTTTCTTTTTTTTCTTTTTTTTTTTGCAACAATATGGTGCTCAAATTGCAAGCATATTTAAATAATGGATTAGTCAGAGGATATAAATATCTCAGACAAAAGAAAGCAGATATAAAAATATAATAAAACTGCTGGGTGTAAATATGTCAATAATAAAGAGGCTTGGCATATTTAGATTAATAGAAAATTGCGTGGAAAATTCACCTGGGGGGGGGGGATAAATGAAAGAATTCATTTTAATAAGAAGGAAATGGTTTAAAGACAATTCCATGACAGCAAATTAAAATGATATAAATTTAAATATTAAAAGTGAAATTAAGTTAGGCTTGCGATGGACAAAACGTTATGAAACAATAAAAATGATATAAAACTCCATGGTTGCTGCCTTCTCCTTAATGGAACATATTTTTTTTAAAGGTTCTAAGATTGAGGGCTTGGAGGAATAATTTATGATAATAAAGTAAATATTTTTGGTACAAATCTAGAAGAGAATGTAACTGATTCCTTCTGCAAGTTATTCATAATGGGTATTACTACCAGATTTTTTAAAATTAAATGTGCCTTTTGACCCTTTTTATAATTAAAATTGTTGAGATAAGAAATGATTTCAAAGTAGTAAAAGTGTGGGAGATTCATAAAAGCATCTCAAGTTCATATTCATTTATTACACACACAAACAGCAAGATGTACATCACTTCACATTATAAATTGTATAACCGACAAAAATTTTCCTCCCTAAGGCAGGAAGTATGAACAAAATATGAAATATAAAATATCAAATTTAACATATTTCTGAATTTCTCAAATGTTTCTTTACACAATGAGTTTGTAAGCATAAATGCGACAATATAACTGAACAGACTTACCATCTCCATCTCCTGTATGACTGTACATTACTGGACGGACCCAGGACAAAACTCATTAAGGACATTACCTTACAGGACGGAACTTGGCCCACTGACAAACCTGACTTACTACTTACATGTTTTAAGGAATTTGATGCATTTATTAAACAACTGGACCTAAACAATTTTAATCAACTCATCTGAATGCCCACATATGTACTATGTTATTTACATATTTGGGCCATTCCGTGTCAATTCAACCAATGAAAGTACTGTTTACAACCCGACCCTCTTAGATTTTTTTGAAATTTTGAATCCTAATAGCTCTAACAACTCCTTGTTTGGTAAAATTTTTTAAAAAATTTTATCTGTTTCCGTTTTTTTAGTATTCATTTTCAAAGTATTGAAAACCGCCTTTTTTTGGTCAACTGGAAAATGTTAATTCCTTGATAGATTGAGTTCTATTTTAGCTAGAACAGTCAGCATAGTCTCATTGTTTAGCTTATTAAATGGACTTTAATTTGATATGCAACAAGACCAACTGATTACAAATTTTACTTTTCAAAAAATTGTTGGAAACTTGTACGTAACGGTTTTCGAAAAACTGTACTTTTAAAATTCTGAAAAAAATGTATTTGAATCTTCAGTTCATTGACTACATATGGTGTTAGTTTCATTATGGGATGGGAACGGGATCATTTTATAACATAATTTTGACTTTATAATTGTCACTCCGTAGTTGGTAAAAATGTGGTGAGTGATGGATATTTGTATTGTAAATTCAGCAATAAGCATCCCTGATCAAAATTTGATTTTTTTTCAGACAAACTAAAATTAAAGGGGAGATTTGAAAAAAAAAAAAAACTAAAAAAAAAACAACAAATAATTTCTGTAACCCAGAAATTGCACCCTTTCATTCCTTTAACTAAGAAAAAAATTAAGACTCAACTTTACTCGAACTTCAATAAAAGTGAAACTGAACTGGTAGGTAACTGATTTAGACACAGATACAGAATCCTTTAATGAAAAAATATGTCGTAGTTTTATTGCCTGTGAATATGACAACCAGTGGTGGCTGGCATGTGTACTCAACAAAAATGAGGAGATGGATGAAATAAAATTTAATATCCAACATGTCTCAATTATTACAAATTTTATTTTTCAAAAAATGTTTTGAAAATTTGTACAAAACGATTTTTGAAAAACTGTACTTTTAAAATTCTGAATATATTTCAATCTTCAGTTCATTGACTACATATGTTGTTAGTTTCATTATGGGAACATTTTACAAAATAATTTTAACTGATTTAGACTCTGACCCAGTAGTCTTCAATGAAAAAATATGTGGTGGTTTTATTACCTGTGAATATGACAACCAGTGGTAGCTGGCATGTGTATTCAACAAATTACACAGTTACACACAATAGCACAAAAATGGATGACCGTTTATTAAATGTTGTAAATGGTCTTTTTTTTTTCCATTGCCATCCCATAATAAAACCAGCATCATTTGGAGTCTAAAATTATGTAAAACATTTTTTGAAAAATGAAATTTGTAATAATTGAGACATGTTGGATATTAAGTTTTATTTCATCCATCTCCTAATTTTTGTTGAGGAAATAAAACTACCACATATTTTTTCATTAAAGGCTACTATATCTGATTCTAAATCAGTTACCAGTTCAACTTCACTTTTATTGAAGTTCGAGTAAAGTTGAGTCTTAATTTTTTTCTTATTTAAAGGAATGAAAAGGTGCAATTTCTGGGTTCCAGTAATTTTTAATTTTTTTTTTTTTTTTTTCAAATCTCCCCTTTAATTTTAGTTTGTCTGAAAAAAATTCAAATTTTGATCAGGGATGCTTATTGCTGAATTTACAATACAAATATCCATCACTCACCACATTTTTAGCAACTACGGAGTGACAATTATAAAGTCAAAATTATGTTATAAAATGATCCCGTTCCCATCCCATAATGAAACTAACAGCATATGTAGTCAATGAACTGAAGATTCAAATATATTTTTTTCAGAATTTTAAAAGTACATTTTTTCGAAAACCGTTACGTACAAGTTTTCAAATTTTTTTTTGAATAGTAAAATTTGTAATAAGTGGGTCTTGTAGTATATCAAATTAAATTCCATTTAATAAGTTAAACAATGAGACTATGCTGACTGTTCTAGCTAAAATATAACTCAATCTATCAAGGAATTAACATTTTCCAGTTGACCAAAAAAAGGCGATTTTTCAATACTTTGAAAATTAATACTAAAAAAACAGAAACAGATAAAAAATTTAAAAAATTGTTTTTGGTTATTTTTTGTTAGAGTAACCAACCTACCAAATTTTATTAAAATCCAAGAAGGTCGGGTTGTGACCCTTGTTGATTTGACATGGAATGACCCATGTATATATTTTTGTTTATTTACATTTTCATTTTATTTTATTAGTTTTCGTTTTATTTTTATTATTGTCATTTAATTTCATTATTCATATTAATTGTAAAAGAATTCATTATTTTATGTACTTGCCTAATCAAAATACGTGTAGTATCCAAAAAGGATGGCATACGTAGTTGAATAAACTCCCACGCTGGAGGGTTACTCCAACGTGGAAAACATGAGTTTGTAAGCATGTCTCCAATATATTCATTTGACTCAAATGTTAGACAACTCGTTTTTTTTTAATTTAAAAAAAATTGAGTTGTCCAACTTTGATACCAATCTCCTCAAATATACACTTCGGAATTGATTTTACCATTTAAGAATGCAGTCTCTATGTCCAACTTTTCAACATTTTGCATTTACAACTTTCTTATTTTCAACTAAATCCCAAGTATTATTTTGTTTAAAACTATACATTTGTGTTCATACAAGGCTTTCATCTAAAAATTAATCAAGTCCGGTTCCTTTTCTTCATTAAAATTTTTCATCAGTTCCCACTAACCTAACTATTAACTAATCATCATCATCATCAACATGCATAGTGACTATGATTTTATTATTTAAAAGTACTCCCGAGCTTCACTATAACGGATTAAAATGCAAATATTCACCTTCTTACCCCATTTAAAAGTTGTTATTTGTTCTGGTTTCTTAAGAACAACTTTACTACCATATAAACGTAACTTAGAAACATCTGGTTTCTTTCCAAATATATTTTACAGGATGTTTTATGCTCAATGGTTTTAGCTAAAGTGCGATTTTTCAAATAAGTTGCTCCACAAACAATTTTTGGCCAAAACTTTTTTACAACAATAGATTCTGCCAGTAAACAATGACATATATTCATAATTGTTCTATAAAATTGGTCAGCAGTTCTCTTTAATTTGTGAATATATGAGGGCATGGATTAATTTAGGTACTCTTATTCTTTGTAAAAGCATAAATCATACTATTTAAATATTCCTTACCATTGTCACATCTCATAATTTTAATTCTCTTATTGGTTAATTTTCCAAGCAATTAAACACTTCTATATTCTATATTAACACCATGTATGGCATAACTAAAAGATGAAAATAGACAAACAAAAGTTAAAACTGAAATGTTTTAAAACACAGTTTTAACGAAATGTTTCGAAAAAGATTTGTTAAAAACATAAACCGTTTAAATGTATTTGCAAGCTTTTACTAAGCAAATGCATGTGATAAAACGGAGGCATAAATTAATTATTAAAGGCATAGTTTTTAATAAGCAATAAAATGGAATAGTAACAAAAATAGTAAACAAAAGGAATGGAAGTTAAACTTATAGTTCTACTTACTTGACTTACTTAAGGCTATAAGATAAATGAAAACACCAAACTTAAAAAAGTTTGATACAGACACTTTTGCAAACTTTATGAAGTTTGATTAACGCACGTTTGAAAACTTAAAAAGTTTGCAGACACTTAAAAAAGTTTCATGAAACTTAAAAAGTTAGATGTATGAATGTTAGATATAAACACTAAGGCTAAAAAAGAAATATTTTTCAAGCTTCAAACGTAAATGTTTTATAGCAAAAGAAAAATGGCTTCTAAGCCCAGTGTTGTCCTACAGAAATAAATTTATGTTATACGATATATTTACTTTTTATGACTTTAAGATAGACTTAAAAGGCTAAAAGGTAGACTTAAAAAATGTTCAAACTTAAAAAAGTTCAAAGTTAAAAAAGTTTGATACACACGTTTGCAAACGTAATGTAATTTAAATTGTAATTTGTAATTAAACAAACAAAGGTTAAAACTGAAATGTTTTAAAACAAAGTTTTAACGAAATGTTTCAAAAAAGATTTGTTAAAAACTTAAACCGTTTAAATGTATTTGCAAGCTTAATTCTGTCGCAAAACTGAATAACATCTAGGAGCCCAGTGTTGTCTTACTTGATATATACTTCTTAAACAGAAATATGATTTTTCTCCAAATTCTGGGAATATAAGGCTATTTTGAGAATAGGTAAAACTTTAAAAGAAGTTACAATAAAACTTTAAAAATAAGTATAACTTAAAAAAAGTAAAACAAAAACAAAAAGAAAGTAAAACTTAAAAAAAAAAAAAAGAGTTTTGTTGGCTTGCTAATTTCCATCTATATTGCTTTGAAGAAGTTGCAACACTGGAAGAAAATGGCTATTTCGGAGAATTTACTCCTTCATAAATGACATTTTCGAAGGCGTAACTCCCGAACTGTGAATCCTAGAAGATTTCGAGCTAGACTACGAGATTTCCCGGATCAAGACGTATCTATGTGCGAAGTTTGGTCAATATCGGTCAAACGATGTGGATTTGTATAAGGAACAAACAAACAGACAAACAGAAAAACAGACAAACAGACAGACACGTGATTTTTATATATATAGATGAGTTTCAATTAACCTTTAATTTTTATTATTGGAAAATAAAAATTCCATCGTAATAGATGTATTTTACTATTTTTAAAAAAATAATTTCTAATAATTCTTATTCCAAAAACTTAAAAATAAAAATTATTTGAATAATGTTATTTCAATTTTTTTTTTAATAAAATTTTTTATTACTTTAACTTGAAACATTATTTTAAATAATAAAAAAAAAATTAGTGCCATAATGAATAGAAAGTAATACACAAAAACGAAGTCTAGAATATACAATATATACTCATACAAATCAACTGGATTTAGACGAACTTTGATTCACTGAAATAAAGAAATAACTTCTAATAAACAAAAGGTTCCAAATCCATATTTATTTATTCCGAGGATAAGATATATTTAATAAATCACTTTCATTTTACCTTTAATTTTTATTATTGGGAATAAAAATTCCATCGTAATTGATATATTTCATTATTTTTTTTAAAACAATTTTCTAATAATTTTTATTTTAAAAACTTAAAAGTAAAAATTATTTCATAACACTTAATCATTAATTTAAAAAAATAAATTATGAAGTAATTTTTTTGTTATCATTTTTAGGAAACATTTAATTTTTATTTCGGTCCTTGCTTAATATATTTGAATGAGAAAACTGAGGACGTTGTAAGTACCGCTCTTTTGACCACAATTTTTTTTTTTCTACTTTTTTTTTTTTTTTTTTTTTTTTTTTTTTGAAGAAACACTTCCCCATCATCCTCACACAATTCTTTTAGAACTATAAAAGACAACACGGGATCGTAACTCATTTTCCTCCAAGCGTGTGTTCGCATCAGAACTGATCAGCAAATGAAGTTGGCCCAACAAGTTGACCGTCTGTGGGCAACCAAGTTGGCAACCAAGTTGGTCGTCTGTGGGTCCCTTTACCCTTAGGCCTGAGAGGGTCAATTCTTGAATTATGTTCCTGGCTACAGTACAGTAATCATTAAAAATGTTGTGCTTAATGAATTTGAAAATAATTATAATAACGTGGTGCTAATGACCGCAGAAGTCAATGCACCGAAGGAAGAAATATATATATATATATATATATATATATATATATATATATATATATATATATATATATTCTTGTCTCCTCGTGGTGGGGGCTATCGCCTTGGGTTCTAATACGGTAGATGGGGGTTCGAGTCCCACCTGCAGCAGGGATTTTTCTCATTTTGCCCGTTGAGAAAAGTCGGTGCGTCGTTTTGGACCACCCGAAATTCTAGTATTGTCCACATTACTGATAAACTGTTAAAGATATCGGTTTCGACATGGTTTCATGCGACGTTTATTTTGCAGGGATAAAGTTATATTGAAAGGAACATGACACTTTGATAATAATTAGATGACAGTAATTTTACATAAGGGAGAATGTGAAAAATTTTTAAGAACAATTACTTGTCAGGCTGGAATTTGCTCAAAATAAAGATTTTTTAAGTCACTGATGGTGTTTATTGTCTTGTGAACACAGTGGATAGTTGGAAATAAGAATGAAAATATTTCATACTGATCAAAGATTTTTGTAAACCATAATTCTAAATAGAGCTATGCAGAGACAAGGAAGAGATTTTGCTGTTGAGAACTACAGACAGATCCGACGAAGAGGACACCGACACTTCTTTACTGGGCACTCCCTACTATATACATTAATACCGCCCCCCCCCCTTCCGAAAATAGACATTCTTTTATTGTCAAATTTATTTAAATATATAATTTTATTATTTATTTATTGAAACACTTCGAAGCATTCCAGAAATTTACAGATGGCGAATATTTGCATTCTCAACTCTGTACCCCGGAGGTAAACGACGTAAAGGATGTTATGTCTAGAGAGCACATTATGTCTAGGCCTGCAGTAAATGTTTTATAGTATTATTAGGTGTGACTGACTAATAGGTGAAAGGCCTAATTTTAAGCGACAAAGGAAAACTTCTCCACTTATTTCGTCTCCCTTGCTTGAACAGCAGTTCAGGTATTGTGCTTTTCAACTCCCTCAGTTGTGTCATAAAATAGTTACCATTCTTAAATAATAAATACGTTGTAAATGAACAAAATTCTTAGCTTGGGTTCTTGGATTTTTGGTTTACTTTCTGGAAGCCAACACATAGTGACTTGTTTGATAATGTTGTGTGTAACAATTAAGGCTAATTTTATTTTGATACCCCTTAAACCGCTCTAAAGGAATTAATTATTTCTTTCATATACTTACATAAAAAAATTAAAAATGTAAGTTTAATTCCAATATAACAAAAATTTAGACCGTTACGGAATAAATATCCGGAGTAAACGCCTTTTCAAATAGACCAATTTTGCTGAGTAACGAATGTTATTATGAGATTGATATAGATCAATTTTCGGGGCGAAACAATATATTTTTATTTCTTAAACATAAATCTTAAACTTAAAATTATCTTAAGTTCAAATAAATTTGTGAACGTTTTTCATAACAAATAAATATATCGCTTCTTTGAGAATTTTACTCCATCGAATTTCACTAACTTGAAAGCTTTGATTCCTCCTATGAATACCAAAAGACCAATGAGGGTTTGAGAGTGAAAGTGGTGGTTATCAATTTGAACTAAATGCTGTAAATCTTGTGCTACATCAATTGTATTAATTTTTGTGTTTTGGTAGACTGCCCTTTTAGTCCGTCGGCCCGTGTACATTTCATGCAACGATATTTAAGATTCTTCATTTTTTCACTATTGATTGTACTCGTCTTAACTAGAACAGTGCCACTTGTCAGCTGGCTAGGTAGCGGTGGGTTTGGCTGCAGGGGCGTTGCAAACATAGGAAAAATATGATTATGTGAAACGATTTTAAGATTCATGAAATTTTTTGGAGAAACACCTTTCATTATACAATAATCATTGGCACTTGTCAGCTGGGGGTCTAAACATGGCAAAAATACGAAATTCTGAAACCATTTTAAGATCGCTGAAATTTTGGTGGTTACTAGTATTTGTAGTGAGATTAACGAAATACATTGTCAGCTGCTCATATCTTGGTGGAAAACTTGTCAGCAGGGGGTGAATAAGCGCTGAGCGTATGGCGCGCGCTCCGCTTTATACCGTCAGCTGACAACTTTTCCACCCACATATAAGCAGCTGACAATTTGTTTTGTAAATCTAATTACGAATACTGCCTACTAACAAAATTTCAGGAATCTTAATATAGTTTTTGACTATTTAATAGCGAAAGCATGCTTATAGCGAATACAACTTCTGAATATATTGATTGTAAATGAATATTTTTATTATCAACGTCATCTGCGTGGATAGTGACTTAGGGCAGCATTTTTGGATATATTTTAAATTATAAACACCGTCGTATGGGTATTTGTTTTTAAAATCTACTTTACAGTAGATTAATACTCGATATTAGAGGTATAGCCATCGGGGATCAAGCATACAGGCTGCAGGATTGCTAAAACGTGACGAAGCTCTAGACCCCTCAAGGATTGTTTAATTCTAGTGTGTATAGAGTGTCTGACACAGCAGACATACAGACAAACAGACAACAGAATAGATAGATAGATTACGGCTAGTTTTATTTTTTTATTTTTTTTTTTACGGCGCATCAACATAAATCTTGTCTATTAGCGCCGACATCCAGGGTGCAGCCAGGAATTTTCTGAGCGGGCCCTGAGATGAGAAAAGTTCTGGCGCCGGTCGGGATCGAACCCACCATCTCCCGCTTATGAGTCTAGCACGCTAGCCACTAGACCACGGGAGACCCCAGATTACGGCTAGTAGTGGTAAGTTGGTAATTCGGGTCCAGAATATACCCCCCTTCTAATAAACCGATTTAGTTTATTTTTACAACATATTTTTCTATTAATATTTCCACAAACGAATACGGAGTTTCGTCTGACTGACTTTGGGTCCGGAGTAAACCCATCCTCCAGATGAACCAATTTTGCTAGTTAATGAACTCGTTAAATAATTTGATAAGGGAATAGTTCGTGACGAAAAAAACCTCTGATGTGTATCGTATTAACGATAGTTCATGAAATGTTCGACGTGATTCTTTACATTGGCATAACTTTTTTTATTTATGTATCGATTCACATGAAACAAACACTAAATGTTAAGTAAGGCTTACCACAAAATATTAGTGAATACTGCAACTAAATCGGATCAGCCGTTTCTGAAATTAGCGCGCACAGACAAGCAGATAAGCAGGCAAAATTTCTAAAAATTATTGCTTCGGGTACTATTGCATTGATAAAGGCCCCCATATTATTCCCCATATATCTTCCAGGAACAGACAGCGATCCGTTAGAATTGTATTATGTGTATAGATTTGTATTAAGGTATGATGAAAACATAGATTATTTATTTGTATACCATACTGTAAAAATTATTATATAATTTATTTATAATAATAATAGTTTACTAATAAAACTTTGTAATAAAAAGAAAGTCAATCGTCTTCTGATTCTGACTCGTCTTCACCTTCAGAATCATCACTTTCGATATTTGTAGTGTTTATGAGGTCATCCTGCTCTCTCTCATGTGAAAATACTAATTATTGGTATTGAAAACATTAATAAAGCAAAGAAAATGAATAATTTTAATATCTTCAGTGAATTACTGATCTCGAACAATCATGTCAACTACTGGAGGTAATTGTTCGCCATCGAACCATTTACATATGTACATTTTATTCATATTATTATTAGATGTTAAAATTTGGATAAAAATGAGAACGTGAACAAACCAAACTATTTAGATATTAATAAGTTATTTTTAACACTAGGCGAAACACTGTGCCAAGCGTTGCCTGATTTTCGCGCACTCACAGGCGAAAATTTTTTATGTGCTATGTACGGTTTTAAAGCCACTGTTAGTGATGCCTGTGTCGCCAATTTTATGAAAATCTATAAGTTAACAGAAGACGCCACAGAATTTAAACTACCCGACAAAAATGTCGATGTTTCTCTTTTCTAATCGTCAAAATCTTCGTTCCTACAAAACATTTTAAAGACAATATACATCAGTAAAATTTGGAGCAATCCCTACAAACAAGAACCTTCAAGTTTAACTCCTCTGGATTACGGAAGGGATATTGAAGATAACATATAAACCAGAATAAATTCACTGAAGATATTAAAATTATTTGTTTTTTATGCTTTATTAATGTTTAATCACTTTTTCAATAACAATAATTAGTATTTTCAGATGAAAGACAGCAAGAAGAGAATGACCGCCCAATTACTGCGGATGAGGGCATTGATGATTCTCAAGGTGAAGAGTTAGAAACAGAAAACGATGGACTTTCTTTTTATTACAAAGTGTTATTAGTATACTATTATTATTATTAATAAATTGTATAACACTTTTTATTACCAATACAGAATTTTATACAAATAAATGATATATTTTTTCATCATACCTTAATAGAAATCTATACACATAATACAATTCTAACAGATCGCTGTCTGTACCTGGAAGATATATGGGGAAAAATACTATTGAGGGCCTTTATCAATGCAATAGTACCCAAAACAATGTTTTTTAGAATTTTGGCCTTCTTGTCTGTGCGCGCTAATCTCAGAAACGGCTTATCCGATTTAGTTGCAGTATTCACTCAAGGTGAAGAGTCAGAATCAGAAAACGATTGACTTTCTTTTTATTACAAAGTGTTATTAGTATACTATTATTATTAATAATAAATTGTATAATACTTTTTATTACCAATACAGAATTTTATACAAATAAATAACATATTTTTTCATCATACCTTAATGCAAATACATAATATATTTTAACGTTGATAATAAAAATATTCATTTACAATCAATATATCCATAAGTTGTAATTGCTGTAAGCATGCTTTCGCTATTAAATAGTCAAAAACTACATTAAGATTCCTGAAATTTTGTTAGTAGGTAGTATTCGTAAAAAGATTGACGAAACCGTTTCACATCATCATATTTTTTCAATTTTTGCAACGCCCCTGCAGCCAAACCAACCGCTACCTAGCCAGCTGACAAGTGGCACTGTTCTAGTTAAGACGAGTACAATCAATAGTGAAAAAATGAGGAATCTTAAAAATCGTTGCATGAAATGTACACGGGCCGTCGGACTATTTGAATACTATTGTCGGGAACATAGAATTATATCGATTCCTTTTAGAATGGGTAGAACAAGAATTTTAAGAAATAAGATCAGCCTAATCTAGACTTGTAGCAAATGCTTTCTCAACCCCCTCCCCCTAAGTGCTCACGCCTTAACACTAACGGCCACTGGGCCTCCAAAAATCGACAAAGTGTATTTATTAATTTTGATTTTCAAGCTGGTGTTACGCCTATAATTTTTCTAAATGTTATTTTTATAATGGATTATTAATGAATAATTAGTGTATATATGGTCTCAGGCTGATGGACAATGTCCAAGCCTAAGTAAATTGTTTCCTTTTCCTCCAGTTTTTTTTGTTGTATATACAAGTCTTTTTATATATATATATATATATATATATATATATATATATATATATATATACAAAATTATATTTATATTTATTATATATTTTTACGAAATAAATTTACATTAATTCATTCAAAATTAGATAAAGTATTAACTATTTTAGCTCTTGAAGAAGAATCAAATATAGAAATGAGATCAATTTACTTTTGTTTGTATAATAATAAGTGAACTTTAAGTTAATTTAATATTTTATGAGATTTCCTTCCTCCCCTTACGAAGAGCTGTCTACGAAAATGTCCATTTGGCTTGGCCACAAAGAGATGTTATGCTGAAAATATTCATTCAAGTATAAACTTGAGTGTACTCACGTTTTATCGTGGATTAAAAATACCGACTTACTTAAACCTGCACTCTCTGATTTTTGCGCAAAAAAAAAAAAAATCAAAAACAAGTAGTACCATAAAAGTCTGATACAAAATACAAGGCAGACTACTAGAATATTTTTTCTTTAGAATAAATTAAAATGGATTATTTCCTCAACACGAATGAAAAAAAATATTTTGAAATTGGAAATCACATTGCAATGGAAGTGTGTATTAAAGGGACTCTAATATACTTCACAATTACGCGAAATTTAACAATAAATGACGCCAATAAGTGGCATATATTCCGAAAATTACTCAAGAAAACCTCTGCGAGTCTGAAATAGCCTGTAATGATATTCATCAAACCGTCCAATCATGCCCAAATATGACCAATTCTTCAAAAAACGTTTCGTAAACCTTCGCCGACCTCGAGCAAAGAGGCAATCTCCTAGATAGATATTAAATATCTCTTTGTAAGAAGATTAAAGCCTGGAGATTGTAGGTTTGCTATCCTTGAACTCCGGCATTCCAAAGAGAGGAAAAAAAATCGTAGATACATGAGCAATTTGTTGAGCGAGTCAATTTTCTCGGCCTTCGGTTCTTTGATGGTTAGTTTGTATTGTACGATTGCTCATTTCCTTCTTTAGATATCAGATTGCTTCGAATGGCTGGCAGAGATAAACCGTGTGGAATGCCTTTAATCCGACATACAATGGCTTATGGAGGTTATCAGAAATTGTTTTAATACACCATACCAAACATAAGAGAATACCTAGTATTATAAGTCACAACGTAGAAAATCTAATCCTAGGATAAGTTCACATAACAACTTTAAAAAGAAGAAAAACAAAATTTATTCTTAGAGAGTGTTATGAAGCTGAGGACATTTATAATAGAATAATCATCTCGAGCAAAAATCTACATTTTATTTTATTTTTAATTTTTCCTGTTTGTGAAATAACACATACTAAAAGATGTATTCATATATTTACTTCCCTTATTATTAGTAGTAGACTCACTTAATTATTAGTTACGTAAAATATTTAAAAAAAAAATAAAAGAAAAGATTTTTGATTGTACAGAGAAAATTATATTTTTATATTAATGTATTAAGGCTGCAACCCTTGCATATAAGTTGTAAAACTTCAAGCAATAAAACTTATTATTATTATTATAAGAACGACATTTATTCTGCTAAACAATAAAAATAAATACAAAAATTGACACGTATATTTATTATGAAATGTTATACTCTCTATTATATTATACGATTGCGACCCTGGTTCTTAAGTATGGATTTCAATATCAGTTGCAATTTATTTTAATATTTTTTTAATAACTAAAGCTTTCTCTGGAAATCGATTCTTGTCATGGCACTATTTAGTAATTTCAACATTTTTATTTTTTACTAAATTGGGAACAAGGAATGTGCTGCGGTTACCATTTCCGATCGCGGCAGTTCGGAGTTCCCCTGCAATCTAACAAAAATTTTGACCGTTGAAGACACATTTACGACTTGTGACTGGAGTAAACTCCCCGTCCAGATGCACCGATTTTTCTGGTTAACGAAGTCGTCTAATCGTCTGGTATGGGAATAATGTAAACCAAGTCTAGAGGTGCTATCAAGTTAAAAGGCTATAGGTAAATAGATAAATATATAAATTTTCACAAGGCCTATTTGTGGTCTCTAGTTGGGATGATTGATAAAGATTGGATTATTGTTATCAACAATTCTTTCATGAGTGCATTCTCATTTCTTCCGGAAAGTTACAAACAAATCCACTAATTACATCGACTCAACTATAGCAAAATATATTCAATCAATATACATGGCGGTACAAAATTCTTTAAAAATTTACCCGACATTAAGGTGTCGATTGCCTAATATAACCACGTCCCCAAATATTTTAACTCTAATTCATCAAAAATATATTCTCCGAAACAGATGGCAAAGATCTAGTGAGCCGGAAACTAAGCGACAAGTAAATCGTTTATCGTGCAATATTCGGTTAGAACTTGACAAAGACAGAATAGAAAAATACAGTAATTACTTGAAGAACATGACTCCTGGAGCCCCATCGCTTTTGCGAGAGACGACTATTAAAACAATCCACAGATGTTCCCCCTTTAAAAGACGGACGAAACAGTGTAACAACTGACTCAGACAAGTGTAGACTTTTAACAGACTGTTTTAAAAACAAACTGAAAACTCTCAGAAACAAGACTATCTGACAGTACAATCGACTTCATACAGCCCAAAGAAATTTCCACTCCGTCTAAATGTTGTGCAGCATGTCTAACGTTGCACCCAGTCTCCCATTCCACTCCGGAGAACTTAGACCTGAGATTTTTGGTCTCGCAGCAAGCCCATAGACGGCGTCTCGTCTATAGACATATCTACGTAGATATCCTGAGACACGTCTCAGGACCAAAATCGCGCAACATGTCTACCAGTGTGTACTCACCTTAAGCCGAAGCATTCTTCGGTCGAACAGCTACAAAGAGCCTCCGAAATTATAACAGTATATGTATGGTGTCTTTGGAAAAGACCTATTTTATTTGTGTGTGTGCCTGTGTATTTTTACTTCGTGGATAAAACTAGGCAGTTATTTCATTAAATACGATAAGTCGAATTTATGGCATGTAGTAGTCAGTTTGTGGGTGGGCCTAGGAGCAGAATGGAATTCCTATCCTGTGGCCCTTGAATGGCAACACAAAAAGAAAACATATTCAGTGTTTTTATGGAGTTTAAACTAGATTCTTCCGATACAAAAGAAGAGAGTTTTATTTCAATGGTTTAGCGGAGCAAATTTTTTTCTTCTGTTGTAGTTCTGGATATTTGCGTTTCTTTGGTATTGTGTGTTAGAATAATTCATGTTAGCCTTCACAAGTCATTTTATGTTATAATAATAGCATTCCATAATATCCTTCTGTGCCAGCCATTATAAGCAATCTGATATCTAAAATCTAGGAAGTGGGCAATCTACAATCTCCAGGCTTTAATGTTCTTACATAGAGATATTTAATATCTATCTAGAAGATTGCCTCTTTGGTCGAGGTCTACGAAACGTTTTTGGAAGATTTTGCTATTTTTTGGATATGATAGGACGGTTTGATGAATATACATTGCTATTAAAGACTTGCAGAAGATTCCTCGAGTAATTTTCGGAGTATACGCCATTTATCTGCCTCCGTTAAAAGATACTTTAATGATTTATACATATTAAAATTGAAATGATTTATTTGAACGAAAAATAAAAAAAATAAGCTTTTTAAATGTCAAATGTATTTTATTTATAAATATTGACAGTAAATGACAATCATAGTTTTATTTTTGAAGGTATAATTGTTACATTGACATACAGCGTCACTTTGAGTAAGTCCTGTTTTAAATCCAAGGGAAATCTGACAGCAATCAGGGTTCTTCCTATTTTTTGGAAAGGATGGGCGTTCATTAGGAGGGTTTTGGAGATCAATTTTTTTTTTGTTATAATCCAGTATCAGCCCCCACCCTTTCGGATTATTCGCCTATTTCCAGCTCGGGCCATTTTTCATTTATAAATCCGAGCCATTCATTTCCATTACGCCAATCAAATTTCACTCCCCTCCCCATTTCTACTGTTTTTTACTTGACATTATTTCCGTGTTTAGTGAATTGAGTCCGCTATAAATACAAACTGACCCTTTTTTGTCGGAGTTTTTGCATCGAACATATTTCAGTTCATCGCTACAATGTAAATCACATATAAATTAATATTTAATGAGACAATTTCACTAATTAGCGTAAATGTTTTTGTGTTAACACTTTGTGCTCCATCTCGCTAATTCAATTTGTCATAAGCTGAATTGATTGCTCTCTAAATAGCAATTCTGATTAACTCTCACAGGAGGAAAATAATAAAAAAATACAAAATATTAATACTTTTGTAATTACTTCGTACCTTCATTGCTTCATTAAAGTGAAATGTATTTTTATTACTATTGATTGTACTCCTCTTAAGCTTTATTATCATTTTATTGAATTATCGTCAATTAAGACATTTTTCCCAACGAAAAGTAGTTCACATTTATATAATACTGAAATATTTTATTGTATAAGCAAATGCTTTTACAATCAATTTGATTTTCAATCTTATTAAAAAATCTTCAATTCTGGAGGCCCAGAGGACGTGAGTGTTAATACGGAAGCACTCTGTGATTATCATCATGAGTCCGTTTCCCACATGGCGTAGGTGCTTTTTTCGAGAAAAGAGCATGATGACCTGTATAGAAAGTAGTCCCAAATATCTGTATGATGTATGGACGTTAACATTAAAATAACTAAATTCAAAATTCTAAACAATAAAATAAAAAATAATTACACCTACTAGTGCTATCTACCTTTAATTCGAATAATTTAAATGTGTCAACTTTTTAAAATATGCGCGATTTACATCATTAGATGATAATAAATTCTAATGGCAAAACAAAGAATAGGAAAAAAACAAATTATTTTATGGTGTGATTGGCCTTCTCAGTCTAAAATAACATAATAAAAATTTCAGTTTCTAATGTTGAAATAAAAAAAATAAATAAATAAAAAAAAAACAGAAAAGAAGTAAATAAATAAAATGTTGATAATTTTTTTTATTTACTTCTTTTCAAAAGAACAAAACCTTTTCTGAACGGCTTTTGGATTTTTTTCATTTTTCTGTGAACTGATTCAGCTTACGAACTTGGTTCTTCGTTTTTTACAAACTATATTTCGTCAATTTTTGTGGACAGAAAACAGAAACAAAAAAAAAATTGTATCATCAGTTTCGTTATTATTCTGAACTTTTAGTTGATACATTTTTTCCAAATATATATAAATATAGGCCTTTTGAACCTAGAGTAAAATTGCATTAATTCTTCATGTAGACAGTTGTTTTAAAAGCATCTATGCTCCATACGAGTAATAAATGTGTCTGAATAATGACTACTGAAATAAATCTATTGTATATTCAGCGCCATAACATGGAGAATAAATTAATTATATATATTCGGGTATTACATGAGTAGATTTTTGACAGTTGTGAGTGTGAATGGACTTTCCGAGTTACTCGAATGGAATAGAAATGGAGTTTTCGCCGATTTCGCTATTAGCAGTATTGGCAACTCGTCAGTTGACAGCTCTCATTTGACAGCTGATGCTGACTTTTTCAATCCGCTGCCCCCATTTTCATAGAGAATTTTGGATTTTCAAATGTCTCCACTAGGAGTTCAATAATTCATAATTGTGTCGCATTAACTGGAGAGCACGTGCATTCTGATCGCATGCTGAATAGTACATGAGCATTAATGCATTCATTTGTGAGACAACCCCCCCCCCCATTTCATCCTTCTACCGCTTTAAGGGAGTTTTACCAGCGACATGGGAAACTATCAATGTAGTCAGGCCATTGATCTGAGGGGAATAATTGATAGAAATCACACGAAGAGAGTAAACCCCCCTCCCGAAAGGAAATTCTACTTCATTCAATCTATTTATGAATTTATATAGAAATTATTAATTCATTTAAGGGGGAAATATATTAAAATGCAAAAAGAAGAAGAAGAAAAAAAAAATAGTTTATTGAACCAAAAACATGATAAAATGTCTATCCAACATTTGCATAAGCAGAGCACCTTTTAACAGCTGACTCAATTTTTGTCTCTTTATTAAAAGCGGAGGGCCATTCGAGTCCTACTAAGGGTGCTACCATTTATTTCGAAAATTGAAAAAGCATTACGTCTATCATCTCATGAAAATGGGAGGAACTTGTTAATAACGCGTCCATAAGAAATCAGAGTTATTAATAAAAAGAGGTTAAAATAAAAATAAGAAATAAGTTAAAACAGTGTTGTTTTGAACCTGTTATCTAAAGGAATGCGATATGTATTTCCATCTGCTGAGATCAAAAATCACTATTTTTAATTTGGCGGATTTTTTTTTTTTTTTTTTTTTTTTTTTTTGAAATTGTTAGACCTGTAACACAAATGCTTGTCACACGAAAGCATAAATGATCTTCAGCTGTTTGTAAGTCATAAACATAGTTACTGTGACTGCGAGTCTCTGCTGTTATTAATGCCTAATGTCTAGTTTAGGAGTGCTGTTTTGAGTAAATTTCTTAACAATTGCCACAAAAATATGATGAATAAGTTTTGGTGTATATTTGTGGCGAAATAACATATTCCTCGTAAAAACGCAATCTGCCGCCTTTTGTGAATATTTTCTAGATATAAAAATAATAATTAATATTAATAGATACTTAATTAAACGTTAACAGTTTGAGAAGAATTCTTGTTTCTCATTTCTACATTCAGTTTCAAATGTTGTTCACACAGTATCGTATTAAAAAACAAAATAAGAGATTCTCCTAGCATTAGTATTTCGTATATTTCATTCTTAATATTGGTTATTTTATAGGGATTTTTGTTGTTATTAAATATATATATATATATATATATATATATATATATATATATATATATATATATATATATATTGGTGTATATGTTCACTCAATGTCAAAATGTTAGACACACCCTTGAAATTGCCAAAAACTGAATATACTTTTTCCCTAATATTGATTCAACTTTATTTTATAAGTTATTTCAAATGTATATAATGTGTAAACAAGTTATACTTTACCTCTGTACTGTATTGAGAGATAAACTAATAACTGATAAAGACATTATATTGGTGCGTAAAAATGATAGACACAGTTGTTGTTTAATAGCCTTTAATTCTCTAATGGTTGAAAAGGGTCTTTTAGGCCTTAAACCTTAAGAGTATTAATATTTGACATTTTACTTTAGTCCTGTATTCAATTCCAAAGAGGATAGTTGCGAATTTTCCTGTTAAATTATGGGAAAAAAAGAAGTGATTGTCTCAAGAAGAGCGCCATACCCATCGCCCATGTGGTTTGCTACCGCCAGCTCAATTAATAAGAAGAAATCTAAGAATCGCACCCAAATCATGCAAAACATCCAAATCATTACAGAGGAGGCCAGTGTTCAAACTAAGATTAGAGAGAAAAAATAAATAAAACAGAAACCTTCACTCAATTTTCGACATAAAATGGCTTAAATGTCCATTTCTGAAAAGGTCAAAAACTGATGAAAGGAAAAAAGTTACTTTTTCCGGTGAGTGTTTAATTTGAATGGACCTGATAGCTTTTCTTGGTAGTTTTATTTTAATGATTTAAGAAAATAAGTACTTATAATATAAGTATAATATAGAACTTATAATTCTAAGAAGCTTATTAGAAGAACACAAAAACTCTTTAAATCTCATGACAGAAGGTTCACCTATCTTTAATCAGGACACTGTTCCAATCCATCGGCGAGAAATATCAAGGAATGGTCCATACAAAGTAATTTAGTAATGTCTGGGGAAGTCTTTCTTGAAGAGTAAAAAATGGAGTGAATTTAATATTCATCGATTGTGGGCCTGAAATGTGAAAATTCTAGGTTCATGGGAAGAAATAGGTCAAGAAACATTATTAAGGTTATTTGTAGCAATGACAAAAATAATTTTTGAAATAATGTGGTAAAAACGCTACGAAATTTTTAATTGTACTTTTTTTATAATCCTCTTCCAGTTTTATGTACGACATTTTGACGCATCTAATATCCACTTTTATATTATGTATGATTTGTAATGGGGTATTGCTAGATAAGTTAAAGGCTAGCCACCAAGTTCAATAAGTTCTTATGTTTATAGTCTAAAGTATCATAATTTATTTGCAAACAACCACCTCCCAGACACACACAGCGACTCTTACAATGTCTAGGCGTAATATCCTTGGCTTTTGTAAAATGAATTCGGCTTTGAATTGATCCGCCGATTACCTGGAGAATGAATCATGCTCAAGGCCCTCGCCAAAATAAATCTCTAAACGAAAATTAGTTTCCGGTTCACTCCAAGGTGAGTCGGAATCGACAACGATTGAATTCATAGGCTATTTGGCGATTAACTACTCATAGGATTTGTAGGAGAACTATATTTTTAATTTATAACCATGGATTATGATGTCTTATAAATTCTATTAATTGTTTGCATTGTAAGAAGGCTGCAGCCCCCTCAGCCCCCCCCCCCTTATATACGCCCATGATGTCTTTCATGCGTTAACCACATGAACAGGGGGAAATTACACGTACAGTTAGCCCTATTGAAATGGTCTATGACTTAAAAAAAAGGGATACCTTTGTTTTATTTTTTATTAATTTAAGAATATAAAAAATACAAAAAAAAAAATCCTTGCTATGTTAATCTCTACTAAAACGTATTAATTAAAATAACATGTTTCATTACAATCCTTTTTGTTTTTAGTTTAAAAGAAATCCAAAAAGACACCTCCTGACCACATATTGTTCACGCCATCCATATTTTATATTATTTCATGGTCTTCATTTTCAGCGCGGTTCTTCCCTCCCTTCATAGGGAGGAACCCCGCTTATAAGGTTGATCTCATAAACCAATCCGGAAGTGCCGACTAGAAAATTTTGCGTTTTAGAACCCCTAGAGACCGAAAATAACGATGGTTCAAATTTGAATATATATATATATATATATATATATATATATATATATATATATTTGTCTGTTCGCGGCATAGCTCAGAGAGTAATGGTCCGATTTTGATGAAATTTGGTACAAAAATCTTTCGTCTAATTTGAAAGGTCAAGTTCGTTAACCAGCAGAATCCACCCACTGGAAAATGGCGTTTGGGGCGAAATTCGCGCAAAAAAATCGTAACGCTTACGTTTTTGAGTTTATAAGCTTGTAAGTACTCTTTTTATAGGCTTCTTGGGCTAGGAAAACGAATGAAACCATTTTCAAGGCGATAAAATTGGAAATATAGTTTTTGAATACCGTTTTTGGTTTGGGTACTTACAATCATGGGATTCAGTTGAAACATTTTCTGCATGTTCTACTTTCATTAAAACTAATATGTAGGAATTTTTGTTACGTTTGGAGTT
Organism: Gonocerus acuteangulatus; assembly: GCA_946811695.1. Lineage (NCBI taxonomy): Eukaryota > Metazoa > Arthropoda > Insecta > Hemiptera > Coreidae > Gonocerus > Gonocerus acuteangulatus. The sequence goes on from OX328123.1 coordinate 67,192,776, forward strand.
AAGGAAGGGTTAGAATAAAATATTTTATTAACAGACATAAAACGTTTTGGTAACTTTGCATACTTAATATCTCGAAAAAGGTTGAGAATCTTGGTAAACGAAAGATTACCTTTAGAAAGCTTACTAAATGCTCTACAAAAAAGGTTCTGATAAATGTTTTGATTAGGCGATGTCAATCGGAGAAATAAGTGCTTAAAACATTAAAGTAATTGATTTCGCTCATTCGAACTGTTCTTTTAGCGCGGTTCCTCCCTACCTCCATAGGGAGAACCGGCTTATGAGGTTCACCTCACGATGCAATCCGGAAGTGCCGACTAGAAACTTTCTCGGTTCAGACCCCAAAGATCACGAAAATATAGGTGGTTCAAATTTGTATATGTATATATACATATATATATATGTATATATATATATATATATATATATATATATATGTATGTATATATATATATATATATACATATATATATATATATATATATATATATATATACATATATATATATATATATATATATATATATATATATATATACATATATGCTTGTCTGTTAACGCTCTAGCAAGCTCAAAAATGGCCCGATTTTAATGAAATTTGGTACAAAAATCTATCTTCTAATTTGAAAGGTCAAGTTCGTTAACCAGCAGAATCCGCCCACGGGAAGATAGTGTTTGGGGCGAAATTCGCGCAAAAAAAATCGTAACGCTTACGTTTTTGAGTTTATATGCTTGCAGTTACTTGTTTTATAGGTTTCTTAACTTAGGAAAACGAATGAAACAATTTTTAAGGCGATATCTGTAACGGTTTTGGAGAAAATTGGAATCAATGTTTTTGTAAGTCATTATTTTTTTGTGGGTACTTAGAATCGCGGGATTCAATTGAAATATTTTCTACATATTGGAAATTAATCCCAACTAAGATTTTTAAATTTTAGTTATATTTCGAGTTAAGGAAGTATGCGAAAAAAATATTTTATTAATAGACATGAAAAGTTTTCGGATCTTCACACATTTTTCGTAAATATCACGATAACGGTTGGGAAATCGTGGTAAGTGGAAGGTGACCATTCGAATGATTACTAAATTCTCTACAAAAAAAGGTTCAGAAGAAATATTCGATGGGGCAACGTCAATCAGGGATATAAGCGCTTAAAACTTAAAAAGTGTTTGTTTTGAACGGGTTTTTGTCTTTGTTTATCTCACTTTTTAATTGGTTGTTTTTTGTTTTAAATTGCATTTATCAGTGAAATTAGTATTTTAGTAAAATAAGCCAAGAAACAGTGAAAGGTATTGGTAATAAGTTTGGAGTGGCTGTGGTAATCATGATGGCAGTGGCTAATCATGATGGCGTATACATAAGTTTGTTTTTAATTCTCCTATCTATATAACCTTCCTCATAGCCTACAACTGAAGTTATCGTTATTTCTTATTTTATATAAAGATTTTACCCTCGAGAGAATGGAATTTTATTTGCCATGAAGCACATATTTACAGTTGATTACAACAGTAAAACGAATTTGCTAGTAAAACAAGATACTTAAATGACAACGAATTTTTGGTTGTTTAGAATAGAGCCTTCTCAGCTGTAGTGGAAGAATAAGTACGTTTTCAATACATAATTGTATTGACTTATACAGATTAAGAATTATCCGCTTCTGTGTAAGTTGGCTACTGTCAGTTTCCTGTGATTTGTGATGCCTAATCTATTCCATTTCTTCGAGATGTAGGGGACCGCGCTAAGATGACGCAGTTCCTGCGAGTCGGACTTCTTTTGTCTTTGATTTTGGTACTTAGAATTATGGGATTCAGTTGAAACATTTTCTGCATGTTTAAATTTCATCAATACTAATATGTTGAAATTTTGGTTACGTTTGGAGTAAAGGAAGGGTTAGAATAAAATATGTTATTAACAGACAAGAAAAGTTTTGGTAACTTTGTATATTTTCCTTAGTATCTCGAAAACCGTTGACAATCTTGGGAAGCGGAAGGTTCTTTGATTAGGTGATGTCAATCGAAGAAATAAGTGCTTAAAACTGTTTAGTTCTTATGAGCGGGTTTTTATCGTTCTTTTTGTAATTTTTGTCTCTTTCCCTTAATTTTTTATTGCTTTTTATTTTTGTAATTTCTTATGTTAGGAAAATGTATTTGTGTGTGAGACAGGATAGGTAAAATGAGACCAATTTTCTTTTGCAAGAAATAATAAAAAGTTTTGGGAACTTTGTATACTTTCGTTAGTATCTCGAAAACGGTTGACAATCTTGGGAAGCAGAAGGTTACCATTCGAAAGCCTACTAAATGCTCTACAAAAACGGTTCTGAAGTTTTAATTAGGCGATGTAAATCGGAGAAATAAGTGCTTAAAACTTTAAAGTAATTGATTTCGTTTATTCGAACGGTTCTTTTTGTCTGTTTTATTCCTTGTTATTTTTTAATTGCTTATAGTTGGATAATGTATTTGACAATAAAACAGATTAAGTAAAATAAGAAGATCAATTTATTGTTAGAAATGTAGCGTTCAAAGAGAGAGATCCCAAGGCTTTCCAAATGCCTCTGAGGGGAGGCCTTTCTGGCCGACTTATGGGTTGGCCGACCCATACAGGTAAGATCGTAAATCAAGACTTTTCCAGACTGGTGGAACCAAAATAATAACTGATTCTATTTTAATTTTTCCAAATTAGACTAGGGATAAGAACGAAACCACGCTAAGATGATGCAGTTCCTGCGAGTCGGACTTTTTTTATTAGAGTTATCATAAATTAAATTCTAACCATAAAGAAGGAGAAGGAGGGATTTAATAGACAGTTTGATGAGTACATTCACCTATTTGCCACATTCAGGACATGCCATTGTATGTATGAAACAATAGCCCTCGGAGTTCCAGTTCACAAATGATGCTATTACACACTGGCCGTGTGAGAAAGAGAGCGGACGGGAACACACAATCATGTAAATATCCAGCCATACGACCGAAGGCCATACCCCATGATTGCAGCTCTGGTCGGGGAGGCCATCAACATGGCTGTCAGGGAGTCTGGAGGAAATTGATTCGAGTAGAAACTTCACAATCACAATGAAACTTCATCTAGAGACTCATTAGGGATTAGATTAACCACAGCTCCATCATCTTGATGATAATGGCCAGCCCCGATGATAACAGCCCAGCATCGGCAGAGAAGCAATTACATCCGATCGAGATGAAGCGCATAAACAAAGAACAATAGGATACATTTTCTGTGGTTTTCAATCATTAGTTAGCAAATTTTCACTGGATAAACCATAAACCCGCATTAAATTTGGTCCTACAGGTTTTAACCACCATTTAAATTTCTTCATATATTTTTTGCATCGTCATTTTCAGATATTTTCGGGTTTTCACCGCTTGAAGCTGAATAAATAAATGATACATTTGATCAAATCGTCAACATCGATTCCAATCGATATGTCTTACAATATATACATATATATATATTATCATTGAGTTAATAGCATAACCAAAAAGGGGGAATAATTTCATAGCGAATAATGCGAAAATATTGTAGGAATTATTATTGAATCTAAAATGAACACACTCTCAACAAATTGATCAATTTTTGGTTATTATGTATTTATGGTATATGTTTTCGGGTCTATATAAATATTTACGTAGATATAATATGTATGTGCATATCAAACTGACCGTATTTAACAGATATTGGCGTTTTTTATAACTCGTTTTTTTTTTCTTACTCAGATGTTTTTACCGAGTTTCGTTGCAAAACAAAATATATAATAAGTATTATATATATTATATAAGGGTATATAATGCATGCAAGAAAAAATAGCGAGGGGGTTCAATAGCAACCAAAATCGGAGGATTAGTAGTTATCTATACAAAATATTATTTTGTATTTTAGTGAATCATCGCAATAAGGGTAAGAAGCTGTTCCATTTCTCAAGAAACTGACATTAACAGTTAAATATAAAATGTATAAAACCAAAAAAAAAAAAGAAAAAAAAGAAATGTGGTGACATGATTTAACTGCGGCTCTTGGAATGTAATCAGTGTGTATAGGTTTCTCTGTGTTCGTTTTATCGTCTGGACGCATTATACTTCCGTAAATCTTGAAACTTTTTTTATTAGGGATTTTCTGGTGCTAATGACCAGAAAAGAATTTTCCACGTGTAATTCTGCATTTGAAAAGAAATATCGTCAATTTAAAAATTACTGAATAATCCACTGTTCCAAGATTCAATTTGAAATGTTGGGTTTGGATATTTTCCCAAGTGGACCAGTAAGGAAAACGGACAGCTTTGTGGATGAAAAAAAAAATAGTTTTCATAGCTGACAAACTCTTCGCATCAACGGTTATTTTATTTAAAACAACAGGTTATGAATGGAGCTAATGGCCTATGTACAGGTTGTGAAATATGTCCCCATATAAGATTTTCCCGCGAGATTCCAACGTGAAATGAATCTAATGAGAAATTTCTATGACATTAACCAGAGGTCAAGTTAACGTAATACCGGCTTGCTCGACTCAAGCTTCTTCTGAGTATGTTTTCTGTAATATTATCAACAAAAAAACGTACGCTTAGCCTAAATTTGTCTATTGACCGTTTAACAAAAAAAAGTCCGTCTCGCAGGACTGCATCATCTTAGCGCGGTTCCGTTCAAATCCCTAGTCTAATTTGGAAAGATTAAAATAGAAGCAGTTATTATTTTGGTTCCACCAGTCTTTTTTTTTTTTAATTAATTATTATAATGGCGTGTCAACCCTTAAGGTCACTAACGCCATTCCTGTGAGTAGTAAAGTCTTGAAAGGTGACATACATGATTTACAATCTTACCTGGAAGGGTCCGCTACACTAGAAACAGACCCGCTAGTGACAAGGTCTTGGAATCTTGGAAATCTATATTTCTAACAATAAATTGTTTTTGTTATTTTACTTAACCAGTTTTATTGTCAAATACATTATCCAACTTTAAGCAATTAAAAAATAACAAGAAATAAAACAGACAAAAAGAACCATTGGAATAAACTAAATCAATTAATTTAAAGCTTTAAGCACTTTTTTCTCCGATTGACATCACCTGATTAAAACTTTCTTCAGAACCTTTTTTGTAGAGCATTTAGTAAGCTTCCGAATGGTAATCTTCCGCTTCACAAGATTGTCAACGGTTTTCGAGATACTAACGAAATTATACAAAGTTACCAAAACTTTTTTTGTCTGTTAATAAAATATTTTATTCTAACCCTTCCTTTACTCTAAACGTAACAAAAATTTCAACATATTAGTGTTGATGAAACTCCAACACGCAGAAAATGTTTCAACTGTATCCCATAATTCTAAGTACCAAAATCAAAGACAAAGAACCCTCCCTAGGAAGGACGCTAGGCAGTTGAAAAGCTATATATCTTGGAAATCCATGTCTCTAACATTAAATTGTTTTTCTTATTTTTCTTAACCTGTTTTATTTTCAAATACATTATCCAACAATAAGCAATTAAAAAATAACAAGGAATAAAAAACAGACAAAAAGAACAGTTCGAATAAGCGAAATCAATTACTTTAAAGTTTTAAGCTCTTATTTCTCCGATTGACATCGCCTAATCAAAACTTTCATTAGAACCTTTTTTTTAGAGCATTTAATAACCTTTCTAATGGTATTCTTCCGTTTACCAAGATTCTCAACCTTTTTCGAGATATTAAGGAAAGTAAACAAAGTTACTAAAACTTTTTATGTCTGTTAATAAAATATTTTATTCTAACCCTTCCTTAACTCCAAACGTAACCAAAATTTCAACATATTAATTTTGATGAAAGTAGAACATGCAGAAAATGTTTCAACTGAATCCCATGATTTTAAGTACCCAAACCAAAAACGGTATTCAAAAAATATTTTCCCAATTTTCTCGAAAACAGTTAAAGCTATCGCCTTGAAAATGGTTTCATTCGTTTTCCTAGCCCAGGAATCATATAAAACGAGTACTTAGAAGCTTATGAACTCAAAAACGTAAGCGTTACGATTTTTTTTTGCGCGAATTCCCAAACGCCATCTTCCAGTAGGTGGATTTTGCTGGTTAACGAACTTGACCTTTCAAATTGGACGATGGATTTTTGTACCAAATTTCATCAAAATCGGACCATTCGTCTTCTATCTAGAGAGCGAACAGACAAATATATATATATATATATATATATATATATATATATATGTATATATATACATATATATATATATATATATACATATATATATATACATATATACATATATATATATATATATATATATATATACAAATTTGAACCACAGTTATTTTCGGTCTCTAGGGGTTCTGAAACGCGAAATTTTCTAGTCGGCACTTCCGGATTGTTTCATTGTATCAACCCTATAAGCGGGGTTCCTCCCTATGGGGGAGGGAGGAACCGCGCTAAAACATAGTCAGATGAAGCAAGAGTGAGTCCAATTTGTAAAAAAGCTATATAAAATATTAATAAACCTTTAATTGTACCACAAATATATACAATGTCATGATTTTCTTTCTATTTCTACAAATGCACCTTATTGCTGAGGTATTTGATTTCACATTAAGAAGTTTCTTGTGCCTAGTCCTACTAACAAGGAATTCCTGGTTTAATCCTGTCTAAATATTATGCTTCTCCAAGCCTCTTCCATTCTTTCCCATCTTCAGCCACTCTCTGCCATGTAGCTCCGCCACATGTAGTCCTCATCTCTCCATCCCAGGGAGTAGATGGTCTTCCTCTCTTCCACTTGTTACTCCGGGGGTCCAGTTTATTACATTCTTGGACCATTTATCTTTAAAATCCCTGACTAGCTGGCCTGTCCAAGTCTGTGAATCTTGTTTTTTGGTCGTATCCACTTTTTGGTTTTCTTGGCCCTCCTTGTGGTTTGTAAAATGTCGCGTTTCATTCCTTTCAATCCTACTCCAAGTTTCCTTATACTTGTTTCATTTAGAGGTGACGTTTTATAACCATAGGTTAACGTTTGTACTACTGTACTGACCCGAAGATTTTTCTTTCTATGGTTTAGGATGTAATCAATTTCACTCCTTCTGGAATCAATCAATTTCTCCAACTGGAGAAATCCAGGTCAATTTCTTATCAGGGTTCTTTTGAAAGAATGTATTTATAATAAATAACTAGTTGCTCTCTGCAAATCTTCCTGTACACTTTGCGTATATACACACACATATATATATATATATATATATATATATATATATATATATATATATATTATTTATTTAGGAAAAATGTTCCTAATATATATGTATGTGTGTGTGTATGTGTGTGTGTGTGTGTGTGTGTGTGTGTATTAGAAACATTTTTTGGATTTTTAGCCTATATGGAGAGAGAAAACGCAATAAATGAATTTAGTGGAAAAAAGGAAAACCTAAAATTAATGCTCTTTTTCAGCTAAAGACTGAAGTTGGTAATTTGACATCACTCAGAAGAATTCATGATAAAGAAATGTGGAGGGGCCTATTCTTCAGAAGGTATTTAATCCAGGGAGGAGTGTACTCCGTGCGGACTCCATTACGGAGGAAAGTCACGAACTAAGCATTAGGAGGAATTCATTCCCAGAGAGGAAGAAAGAAGAAGGAATGGAAAAACGAAGGAAGAAATAGCCCCGGCACAATGACAGGAAATATGAAACTCCAGGCGATAAAAACTTTTTTTTCGAAAAGGTAGGAAGCAAGATGGCCGGAGAGGTTTTTCTTTCCCTTAATGCCTCCGATGAGAATTGCCTCCCTTCAGATTAACCTTTCAAATTGGAGGGTCTTATCGGGTAGATATATTTCGCCTTGAGAGGGGGGTGGATGGAGATAATGACCTATCATTAGTGCTAATGCCGCTAAGATGGCGCTGGGGAGTGGGGAGCTCGACGAGTGATTGGCTCAAAACTTTAGACAATTACATCGAGCTTTATTAACCTCGCTGGATTCATTCTACCTCTTTGTAGTGTACCTCCTTGGAGACTAGCTCTTTGCCTGCCTTTTGTTCACTAGTTGCGGTCGCCCATATGCCGCCTTGTCATTACTCGATTCTTTTTTATTCTGTGTTGTAGAAATGATTAATAAACCACAATAAGCAATTGTCGAGGCGGATCTATAGTTTCTTTGGATGCGTCATCAATAATTATGCTGTGATTCGAAAATAGATTGCTCATCAGCGAATATTTGAGATTGTATCAATGAAATGTGGGAAATGAAATCTACTTATAAAGGCCATTAAATGTAATCATTATGCCCTTTATAATTCTTTTAATTTACCTTTAAGTATTTCCTTTTCCTCAACATTTTGTGAATCCAAATACACAAAAGTACTGTCCGCACTAAAAGGAATGAGCCCAAAGAAAGTCATTCACGCTGGAAATGTGTCTTAATGTAATCAGAATTTCTGGTGGGATTTAAAAGCTTAAATTAAAAACTGTTCATAATTTGCGTTAAAGGTCTTCCCATTATCGCTCGAAACGTTATATGCCTTTATCATAAAATTTGGTGTAAATTAAATGTAACATATCGCACTTGTATTTTAAAGTGACACAACTCAAAAATCGGTTTTATTCACACCGTAGTAGTTGTGACTGTGAAATACATGGTTAAATTTGGAGGCCCGGTGGCCGTGGGTGTTCAGGCGTGAGCACTTAACACTCCGTGCCAAGGGTTGTTGGTTTTGATTCCCACTATAGATTCCCACTTTTCTTTTTTCTAAAGGAAAGCCACCACGTGAACGTGGGCTTCATGTGCCCCCCTCCCCTCGGAAGGTTATGGACTCCTCAGTATCCGAGAGAGGAGGCCTCAAACAGCCCACTTTATTATTACAATTAATTATTATTTTATTAATTAGTAATTGTTATAATGCTTTTTTGTATTCTTTATTATAACAAGTTAAGGGATATTAAAGAAACTATCCCAGAATGGCCATCAAGCAGCAGATGTAACTGACGAGAAGTCGTCCTGTACAGACTAAGGATGGGCCATTCCGGACAGACACACACTTATGACTCCACCAACTTGTCAGTACTGTAATACAATACTTACCGTTAAACACATCCTCACAGACTGTAGACTAAGACAAAATAATAACATCCCACTAAACATGTACGAACTACACTCAATGTTCAAACGTCAGACACACCCTTGAAATATCGAAAACTGAATATATTTTTTTTCAAATTGTGGTTCAATCTTATTTTATAAGTTATTTCAAATGTATATAATTAAAAAAAAAATGTTATTTATAGTTTAATTGACAGGAAACGAACAAAGATGCTTCTGTCCCTACATAGGAAAGCTATGAAGGAGACTGTGGCTCTTTACACAGGTCATGCTAAGATGAATAAACATCTATACAATATGGGCCTGGCTACAACCTCTCTATGTAGGTTATGTGGGATAGAGGAGGAAACACCCGCACACATAATATGTGACTGCGCGGTACTCTCACGCAGGCGCTTTATGTGCCTAGGATCTGTTAGAATAACTGACCCAGGAAGAGACTCTGAGCTCACACCTCAGAAGATCAGAGGGTTTGTCAGGGACGCAGGGCTGCTATAAGTGACCCAGCAGAGTGTCAGGGGCACAATAGATCTTTTAGGTCGAGTTGCTTTCCCCTCAGATAGGGGCCCTGAGTATATCTATCTATCTATCTAAGTGGTTCATGGTTTAAACCGTTAATATAACTATATCCTGGTTGGAATTGTTGTTATAAGTGAAATAATGAAGACAATTTCAACACGTCAAGCGTCAACTTGAAGCAAGGGGGTGGGGGAAGGCCAGACTGTCGCACCGCGGTGACGCGCCACCTATGAATCACCGCGCAGACTTGTTAGTACTTGTGTACCGGCAAGTAGTAGTAGTTGTGTTTTGAGTGCGATAGTCTTGTTTCTAAGACTCAATTGAGTGATTGGGGCACAAGAACACGAGTTTATGGTGGACCAACGTGGCTCTGGATTGATGTCAATTTCAGACATCAATTGTCATCAATCAGAGTGTAACAAAAACGAAACTACTAAAATTGAAAGCCGCTTAGAAAGACAATCTTGGTCACAAGCTTTAATGCATGTAGTTGTGAAGAAAACAACAGTAGAGTCAACGGTTACAAGCTCGTGAAAACAAAGACAAGCGTTGTGACAGTTCTTGTTTTACTTCTACACTTGAAACATATTTTCGTCTCGTATAAACTACATTATTTTCAAAATCGCCACCTTGATTTGACGTTTGAGACATTCCATCATCTGTACTATCACTAGAATCGATGTTATCAACAGATTTTTAGTTTTGGTCCGTAATTTTTTTTACAGCTACTTTTAATAAAGCTTGTGAACCAAAGTTATCTTTCTAATAGTTTTTTACGTTTTTTTAGTTTCGCTTTTGCTACACTCTGCAATGTACATCAATCAAGGACCACGTTGGACGACCAAAAACTCGTGTTCTAGAGGCGGGACTTTTTTGTCAATAGAGCAAATGCAGTTGGGGGGGTCACATTTATCTTTCACACTTGTGCATGCTGAGTACCAATATCAACCACTGCAGTTTTAGTTTTGGGCTGAAAGCTAGTTACTAAATCTTTGTAGGATACTTCCTGTTAGACCCTGAACACTTTTTTATTTTCTTAAGCTGCTCGTGCAGACTTATGACCATGCACATTGTGTTTTTGATGTCACTAACAGGAATAGAAGCGCTTTCCCTTATCTCCTCAAGTTTTAAAGCAACTCTCAATGCATGTACCTTCCTAGCAGGCAGATAAATTCCCTCTTGTTTCATTTCAATGTTTACCCATTCAAAATACTTCAATCCGTCCATCTTGATCCGCAGAACATTAAAACCACCCACATCAATAGGTTGCCCGATAACCGGCGTGTCGGTAGTTTGTCTAGTTAAATGCGGTTATTTACTCATCTTGAACATAACAACAATCACTCATTTGAGCCTTAGAAACAAGACTATCGCACTCAAAACACAACTTCTACTGCTTGCCGGTACACAAGTACTGACAAGTCTGCGCGGTGATTCATAGGTGGCGCGTCACAGTCTGGCCTTCCCCCACCCCCTTGCTCCAAGTTGACGCTTGACGTGTTGAAATTGACTTCATTATTTCACTTATAACAACAATTCCAACCAGGATATAGTTATATTAAAGGTTTAAACCATGAACCACTCAAATATCAAAGTACTGAAAAATTTCAAAAATGTGCTGAAATTTACGACTTTTAGGCCTTGTGCGAGAGACCTAAATGATGTGATAAATTTTTGAAATATTTTTTTTATCGTTTTTTGTGCTTATTGTTAGTGGAATTTTAACTTGTAACGTAGAATAAAAGTGTTTTAGGTTACTTTAATATTTTTGTAAAAATTGACTTTTTTAGTAAATTTTCTAAACTTTAGGCCTAGTGCGGGAGACCTAAACATTTTTTAAAAAATCCAAAATTTTTCGTGGTACTTTGTGGTGCCTAGTAGCAACTTTTTTTCAACTTGGAATTTGGAAACAAAAAAAAAGTTAAAAATCGATTTACCCTACTACACAAGGATGGGATGGGTTGTAGGGAGAATCCAAGTCACATAAAACTAAGTTTATTGAATGTAACCCAGTTAATTCCGTTCGAAGAGACATACGGTACCACCCATTGCTCAACTGGAAGACAACCAACTCTATCAATGATTATTTTTTGATTATTTATTTATTTTTATAACATAACATACAATACCAATACAACAAACCGTATATATCATATACTTATTATCAAACAGTTTAATTAATTAACTCAATATAAAATAAAATAATTAATTAACTCAATATAAAAGTAAACTTCATATAAACAACATATTACAAATATAACTTAAGGATGAGACGGGAAGCAATACTAAACAAGGATTTTGTTAAAAAAAAAAAAAAAAAAAAAAAAAAAAAAAAAAAAAAAAAAAAAAAAAAAAAAAAAAAAAAAATGCGATTTTATTTCATTATGTGGTTATATTTTAGACATTATTTTAATTCGTTTAAGATGTTGGAGCATTGTGTTAATATATGGACTACCTTCAGTAAGTAAGTCGTGTAAGAGATGTAGGATGAGTAAGTTCTCTAGTTTCCTGCAGTCTGTCAGTATGTGTTTTATAGTGAACTGTTCATTACACTCTGGACATATTGGCCTTTCTTTCCTCTCCATTAGGTAGGAGTGCGTAAGAAGGGAATGACCAATCCTGAGTCGTGTCAGGACAACTTGTTCTCTTCTTGAAAGGTTATTCATCTTAAGAGGCCAGGCTTTCCTGCGCATTTGGATACTGTAAATTTGGGATGCTATTTTAGCATTATAAAAATATTTTTTCTTATAAGTAAATTTTCGTTATTAAAAATCATACACTTTAATCAATGCCCTTATAGATAAATTTATAAAAATTTAAATATTCTGTCTATGATATGTACTTTAAATTACAATAAATCCATGTAGCATTTTAAAATTTAATTTAAATTTATCAACCATTTATTTAGAATTTGCGTCGTTTTATTGATTTTAACTGTAGGATATAATATAGTATTTCCTGAAAACAGAACTGTAGGTTATCAGCAAATAGTACTGATTTATTGGGATAAAGGACTGAGGAATTCGTTTTTGTAAATATTAAAATGTAATGGTCCAAGGGTAGGCTCCACTTGTTTGAAAAGTTTTAGTTCTTGTTTTTGGATTCTGACTTAGTTTTACTTATTGTTCTCTATTGCTGTTATTAGAATTCATGCGGTTATTCGTAATTAATATTATTCCATGATGGTTTTTTTCTAACAGAATAATTTAATTAGTTAATAATACATATGCATACACATTTTGTTCAAGCGGTGATTTGGGGGTTATACAATGTCGACGTTTCTTGACAGCAATTCCGGATTACGTCGTCGGACTTTTCCCACTAGTGGTGGCCCTCTAAATTTACAACAACAAAAAATTAATTAATGGATAATATAATACCACGAAAATAACAATAATAGGAAGTTATTTATGGCCACATATAATTAATCAGAAAATAGGTTATAATAATATAAACATGAATTAAAAATAAAATTGAAGTCATAGGTATTGACAAGAACTTTGGAAGAAGCCAATCATTGTTGATTTTTCCTTGTTAATAGATTTTTTCGTTTTTTGATTAGAGAATTGATCACGCAGTCAAGATCTCTTTAGCCTCCTAGGAGGGTTTTGTTGGGATTGGGATGGGCTGGCAATATAGAGTGAAAGATTAGGAATCGGGATCTTGCCAGTTCATGGCTGAAAGGAATATTGAGGTCAGGAAGAAGGGTTTTGTTGGAAACGTAATAAGGTGCATTAACTATTCTGCCTAGGACAGAAGACTGGAATGCCTGTATTCTATGAATGTGATATATATGTATATGAGGTGTGATATATAGTGAGTTTGTTGATACTCGATGAAGTTCTCAAGATTCGTCGTAGGAGTCCATATCTCCCTTTCAGTTCCTGTCCTGTTGTAGCCAACGTATTGATGATTGATTTTTGATGCAGGCTTGCCTCATCCCTGATGATGATAAAACTTCCCAATCACGAGAGAGTTAATCCGTGCTTTCCCAACCCCTTCTTCCAACCCCCCGATTTCTGATGGTTCCAATCAACTTGCAAGGACATTGCCACCGGATCTAATAGAGGTTGCGATATACCAGCCTATGTCTATTAGCATTATGAGGATAATGGATTCCGAGGATTAGAAATGATCATTGACTGGCCTTTAAGAAGCAATATAACCCAGCAAAAGAAATTTCCCTAGGTTTCTCATTGGTAATATGGAATTCAGATTTATACATTATAGCGAAATAAGACATATCTATTTGCCCATACTGCGATAAGAAGTTGACTATGAAAAACTTAGAAACGATGGAAAGAGAGAGTGCTTGCGAAAAAGAGAGAGTGGAAGTACGAGAGAGAGAGAGAGAGAGAGAGAGAGAGAGAGAGAGAGAGAGAGAGAGAGAGAGGGTGGAAGTACGTGAGAGCGAGAGAGAGGGTGGAAGTACGAGAGAGAGAGGGGGGGAGGCGTTGTAAAGAGTTACTAAAAACCTGCGAGTGGAAGTAGAAGGGAGAGATAGTGATAGCATAAGAGGAAGAAAGAAATAGAGAGGGAGGGGGCAACGGAGAGAGAGTGATAGTGAAAAGTGTGAGTGGAAGTGGGAGAGAGAGAAATAGCTTGGAAGCGGGAGAGTGAGAGAGGGAGAAATAGAGAGCAAGAGAATAGCAATAACAATAGAGATCATAAGATGTCGACCTCTAGATTGTTGTTCCTAACCCCCTGTCCCCTTGAGAACCATTAGAGAAATCATCCCTGGACTGAAAGATCTGAAGATTGCCGTACTTGAAGAGGGCATTACCCATCCGAGACATCCTCTAGAGGTAATGTCTAGACCTGGAGGGTGTAATGGCTGGTAAACTGTCCTTCTATTCGGCGGTGTAATGTGGATATAATACCTTAAGTAGGAGCTGGGAAGGAAGTGTTTATCCAGAAAGGAGGATGTGGATATTCTCTCTAGCACCTGTCATCTTCCGAGCACTGGGCTTAATGTATCCCTGGTTTGGCTTGCTCTGCCTCAGGAGGGGTGACATAGGTGTTACGCTAATTCAACATAAGTATAGAGTAAGCAGCAGGGGAGAGGTTGTATTTTCTCGACTAAGGGTTGGCCATTCAAGACTTACAGATCAGTCCCGGAGAAAGCTACATGTGAAATTTGGAATGCTGACTTGGCAATGAAACATATACTTCACGGTATTGGTTAATCATCCCACACATTTGAACTTGGAGGACAGCCAGTACTTGGACGGTGCGTGTATCTTAAATTAATACTACAAAACAAGATTGTGCTATCTCCTAATAATGCGAAAGTGAGAGGAGCGAAAAAAAAAAAGAAAATATCATATTGGTTTACCCCATTTCTTAGTGAAAAATATATTCTATTAACATTTCGAAATATGTATTTTTTGCGCGTTCTCCTCCTTCCTCCATGAGGAGGAAACCCGGCATTTGATGTTGACTTCATGACACAATCAGGAAGTGACGATTAGAAAATTTCACGTTTTTAAACCAATAGATCACGGTGGTTCAAATTTGTTTATATAAATATATCTACATACATACATATATATATACATATATATATATATATATATATATATATATATATATATATATATATATATATATAGTAACTCTTCTGAAAATGACCCAATATATATTTTCAACTTGTTCTTTTTTCTTTATTTGGCAGAGGGTCGATGAAGCAGAACACCATTTGTTTTTGTTCAACTATTTTATTTTATCTATATTGCCCGACATGTTTCGTGCCTTAATTCGCACCTCTTCAGGGGCTTTCCTTATCGGGAAGTCCTCTCGAAATGTGTACTGGCTTGAGTCAGGCGTAATACTAAGCGTATATATACTCTGAGTATGATATACTTAGAGGATATAGACTATATATAATATAGACTCTCTCTCTCTCTCTCTCTCTCTCTATATATATATATATATATATATATATATATATATATATATATATATTAATAGACTAAAATATTTTGCCTAAGGTCAACTTCGTTAACCGCCAAAGTCCGCCTACCGGAACAATGTTTAATGGGCGAAATTCGCGTAAAAAACGTCGTTGCGCGTATGGATTTTTTAGTTTGTTTTTTTTTTAACAAATTTTCGATTTTGGTAGTTACAATCGTCCGATTCAGTTGAAATTTGTTCAGCATGTTTGAAATTCGCCCAAAACTAAGATATTTAAATTTTGGATACATTTTTCATTTTAACGAGGGCAATGTCGGAAATAGGTTTGCAATTTTTCAAACGGTAGATTCATCAAAATTTGAAATATTAATAGGTCACTTCTGCCATTAAAGTACTGACCACACCCATGTTTGCTTAGCTTCGATAACCGGAAAAAACCTAATGTATGCTTTCCGAACTTCTTCAGTCGTAGGAAAAGAAAATACTCTGCATTTCTAATAAGAAAATAATCTAAGATGTATTTATTTACTAAAACTAAGACTTGAAGTCAGTACATTAAAATGTATTAATATGTATATTAATACTATTTATTGCCTTAAAAAGTCAAAAGCATCGATAATTTTTGTCTTCCAAATAGAGAATTCATTGTTATCTCTATCCGCCAAAAGGAAATAAATGATCAACAAATAAGCAATACGATTGAATAAATAATTCGCTATGGGTGTCCATACAATAGAAACGAAAAAAGTCCTTGTTTCCGAGGGAATCAGGAAATACAATTTAAACTTTAATGAAAAATTAATGTTAGCCGAAACGTTTATTTATAAAAGCACTCCACAGAAAAAAACCCAAACGCATTTGTCAGCAGATGTTCAACTTTGTTTAATGAGCTGTTTCAACAATTTCTTCAGTTATGTCAATACATTGCAAGCAATTTACTCCCTCTTCCTCCCCTCCTAAATGTATGTAATTATCATGCTATTTCCTGAACAAGAGTTTTGCATTTTAATTTTAGTGCGATCCCTTCTTTTCTCCATAAATAGAACACCACTTATTAGGATGTCATTAAGGGCAAAAAACCAAAATTCCTGAAAAATTGTTATTGGCGGAGGGCGCCCGTTTTGTACTTAATACCTTCGGAAACCCATCATTCCGTCCGGAACCCATCCTATAGGGTATCAAATGAATTGTTTCGGTAAGGAGAAACTATATTTGATGTTTTAAGAAACATTTTTATGAACAAGCCTATTATTTACCTATGTGCCTTAATAAGTGTCAGACAAGGACACAAGTTATAAAGTTATACAAAATAGATAGAATAATGAAAGATATTTCACCGCGTCATCCTCCATTTGCGAAGCATCGACGGCGTCAATTCAATATTCACCTAGAAAAAGTATTGATATCCCCCAAAAAACGAACGTAAAAAAAAAAAAAAAAAAAAAAAAAAAAAAAAAAAAAAAAAAAAAAAAAAAAAACAAGTTCCAGGCCTCTCCCAAGAACAGTTTGTCTATGAAAGTTATATCATGGTATTGGGCCATGATTTAGGCTCTTAATACTTTGTCCAGAATCTAGTAATACCCTCTCACTTATTTGTGCAACTCCAACTTGGCCAGTTTTCGTTAACTCACATACGGCCGTGGCGGCTTTATCTTGTCTTCTCTAATCTATATTATTCTGCGGAAACAAAATCCTGAAGCTTCCTTCATGAGAACAGAGTCATCACTCGTCTAGTTGTCCATGTCCTCCCAACCTTTCACGGAGAGTTGCTTCTCTTTTGTATAACACGGTCTTTCGATTGAAGTGTGAAGAGAAAACATAGCCACTAGAGAAAGTGATGGCCCAAAATGAAAGAACTTACGTATCGTAAAAAAGGCATAAAATAGAAAGGAGCATCCGCACACAAGAGGAATTGTTGGCGGAGGAAATTGGAGGCGCAACTTGGGGCGTGCATTATGGATCAGCGGCCGGTGCATAATGTAGCCTGGTCGGGATGACCGATTGCCTGGCTACTGGCTTATTCAGCTGCTGAAGGGTTTAGCCGCCATTATACCGCCTTCGAAGGCCCTATACAATATGGATGCACTGCCCTCCTTCAATCTTGCATGCTTCGTCCGTCAGTTGGGACTTTCTCTCCCTTGTCAAGTGATAAAGCTGTCTTATCAGCGCCAGATCTTTGAGCAGTTTTGACAACATTAAAAGCTGCTGAAATGAGCAGGGAGTCCAGGAGTCATCAGGCCTCAAAATGAGAATGGAAATTTGGGTTGAAAAAATATGGGAATAGTCTTATAAATGATATTTAGTCTTATGGGGATATTTTTTGCCCTCATCATGATGGTGATCCACCAAATAGTAATACTAAGAAATAAATAGTTAATTTGTATTTTGTATCAAGGTATTCATTAATCAAATGTGGAATCCATCACGCAATCTATTGCATCTTTGGGGAACCTAAAGAAGAACCAGGTGATTGAAAGTAAAATTTAAATTACAACTAATCATAAAAATACATCATTTATTATATCGGAACATTATTTTCAAATGATGTACTGATCACACAAATGATACAATGATTGACTCCTAGGTCTCAAATGCCGGATAGAGTTTTTCTCAGGTTTGGCAAATAACGTATTGGTTACGTTTGGATTAGAGTAAGTATAAAAAAAAATACCTTATCGACTGACTTGAGAAGTTTTGGACATTTCTCATTCGTTCATAAATATCTTGAAATCGGTTGAGAAATAATGGCAAGTGGAAGGAGATCATTCAAAGGTCTTATAAATGTTTTGCCAAATAGATTAAAGATTAATTTCAATTGTTGACATTCGGAGAAAATGGAGCTTGAAGTTTCGGAAGAATCGGTTTCGTTGGAGGCAAAACATTTGTTTCTATTCATAGCTTTTCAAATTCCACCAGGCATAACCATTATATCGAACTACGCGATTCAGACTATTCTCAAGTGAACTTGAAGGCGTTGAATACGATCATTAATCGAACACAAGAACAATCGTCCAACAGTGGAAAAAGTGTTTTGGCCACGCACACTATAAATATATGTATAAAGATCACGTGTCTGTCTGTTTGTTCCTTATACAAATCCACACCGTTTGACCGATTTTGACCACACTTGGCACACAGGTAGCTCTTGATCCAGGAATCTCTTAGGTTAGGTCAAAATCTTCTAGGATTCACAGTTCGGAGGTCACGGGTTCGAAACTGTCAGTTACAGAAGAGTTAATTGTCAGAAATCTACATTTTCTTTCCAGTGTTGCCCCTTCTTCTAGGAAGAAGGGCAATACAAAACTTTTTTTTTTTTTTCTTTTTTTTTGCGACAAGTTTTTCTTTTGCGAACAAAACTTTATAGTTTTAACCTTTGTGTGTTTATCTTAATGATAGCCTTATATTCAAAGAGTTTGAACAAAGATCATATTTTATAAGATCAATTTTCTCAAAATCTGTTGAAAAAGGCAACACTATGCTCTAACCAGAATTTCGACTAATATCGTATAAGTAAGTATATCATTAAAATGTTCTGTGTTTATCTAATCAGAATTTGGACTAATATTATATAAGTAAGTATAAATGTTTCTTTACAAAACGTTAAGAATATAAATACTTTTGTTGAGAGGTACATTTATATCTCTGTGGTACCAGTCCGTTAGGGAGGAAAGGTTACAATGTCAGTTGTTTACAATGCTAGGGTTTACACTATTAAATCTAAAACAGAAGTGTTTAATCCCTTTGTTCAATATGTAAATTAGGTAGAAATTTTAAATTTTTTTAAGGTATTTTAATTTAATTTAAAATTTAACATTTTTTACGTTTTAAAATTTATTTATAAGAGAAATAATATTATGAGATGTGACAATGGTAAGGAATATTTAAATAGTAAGATTTATGATTATTATAAAGGTTCCACCTTTCTTGAAATGCTTTTATGGCCCATGATTCAAAGGGACAACGTACCCTTACCTGGCAGGGTAGGCCAGCCGACATGAAAAAAACTATTCAAAAGAACAGCAGTGCAGTAGTACAAAATATTCAAAAAGCGCCGTGGAATCTGGCTCGAAAAGCTCTATTTTTAACAACAATTTTTTTTAATAATTTTACTTATCCTGTTTTATTGACAAATACATTCTCCTACTATGGGCCATTAAAAAACAAAAAAAAACGGACGAAAAGAACCGTTAAATAAACGAAATCAATTTCGGCAAATCTGAAGGAGAGCGTCCTCAGCTACGATTTTCTTCAAAGTTTGCACTATAACGTATTTTGATGCACTAAACACGAATCCGTTGAAAAAAAAAACCCGCTCTCAACTAGGAAAGAAGTTATTTAAAAAAAAAGTTCACTGTTATGAAGGTTAGGGAAGAATGCCTTGGACGACTTTTGGGCATAGAATTCTTTTCATTTCTGCGAGTTGGATTGACTAGGGGTTTTGATGTTTTCTTGAGCGAGTGGAGCGTAGCGGAGCGAGCGGAAACGCATAGCACGTATGCCCAAAAGCGACAGTTTACGACCAAGTCAGCTACCACAGGTGAGTCTAAATTTCAATTACACTTCATCATTATGGACTATTGCGCATGCGCGTGTTTACATATAAGCTTTTATAACCTCCATAACAGTGAACTTTAGTGCTTAATAACTTCTTTCCTAGTTGAGAGCGGGGTTTTTTTTTTTTCAACGGATTCGTGTTTAGTACATCAAAATACGTTATAGTGCAAACTTCGAAGAAAATCGTAGCTGAGGACGCTCTCCTTCAGTTTTACCTCAATGTCTTCAAAGTTTTAAGTTCTTATTTCTCCAAATGCAACCGTCCCGTAGAAAATAGCTCCAGAACTTATTTTCCAGACAATATAGTAAGCTTTCGAATGGTAACCTTCCATTTACCACCATTGCGTTTTCGAGATATTAAGGGAAATATAAGAAGTTCCCAAACCGTTGCCTATTAATAAAATATTTTATTTTAACCCTTCCTTAACTCCAAACGTTACCAAAATTTAAACACGTTTGTTTATATGAATTTCAAGCATGCAGAAAATATTTTAACTGAATCCCATCATTATAAGTACCCAAACCAAAAACTTCATTCAACAACTATTTTTCCAATTTTCTCAAAAACCAGTTATATTTGGATGTTGAGAGGGATCATGCTAATTTTTGTGGGACAAATCAAACAACAATAATTGAGCTATGCGAAAATGGAACATTTTTTTTTTTTTTTTTAAATAAAAAACATCATAATAATTACTTGTTCTTTGTAGTTATTCGCTGTAGTATACATGCTTGTGACCTTCCCAAAGCGTTAAATAATTTGTAATGAAATTGCCTGTAATTCAATTATTTACATAAGTTAAAATTTATTCGGGGTTTTGCGAAATAGTAATAAGTATGATAAAAAGGTAAAAAAAAAGACAATTTTTATATAATTTATTTCGCGGAGCTTAAAATGCATTTAGGACTTTCATATTTTAGGAAGACAATTCTGATTATATAACAACCAAATTTCGTTCAAATCGGTTTGATAATTGTTGCATAATAATTAGGCAATTAAGGCATCAGGAAAAAAGTTTTTCAAATTGTTGGAAACCCCAACCGAATTATATATATATATATATATATATATATATATATATATATATATATTTAGGATCGCGAAACCGAAATATATATATATATATATATATATATATATATATATATATATATACAGGGTGTCCCAAATAAGACGGTTCAAACTATTTTTGCGGCCAAACGGTTAATCTGAGAAAAACATGTCACAGGCAAAAGTTGTAGCGCTTGACCTAAGCTTTCCAAAAATGTCAATTATTTAACATATTCACCGCGCATGTGCGCTCGGCGCTCGATGAAATATTGAGGTTTGCAGATGACCCCTATTATCATCATTTTAAAGGGAATTAAAAAACAAATTCTTTGCTGCAAACCGCACTTCGATATCTTTAAAATCAAATATGTTTCGTGCGATTCAAATTTCATTGTTTTAAATTAAAACGATATTTTGGAAGCATTTACAGAGGTCGGTTATGAATGTGTGATGCATGACTTTGAGGTGTTTTTTCCTCAACTTTCTGAAAAAAATATGGCCGATCCTCTAAAAGAGGGGTCATCTGCAAACCTCAACATTTCAGCGAGCGCCGAGCGTACATGCGCGGTGAATATGTTAAATAATTGACATATTTGGAGAGCTTAGATCAAGCTCTACTACTTTTTCCTCTCAAATTTTTTTCTCAGACCAACTGTTTGGCCGCAAAATTAGTTTGAGCCGTCTTATTACCCTGTATATATATATATATATATATATATATATATATATATATATATATATTTCGGTTTCGGGATCCTAAATATATATATATATATATATATATATATATATATATATATATATATATATATATATTATTCGGTTGGGGTTTCCAACAATTTGAAAAATGTTAACTTTTTTGAGCCGTCTTATACACCCTGTATATATATATATATATATATATATATATATATATATATATATATATATATATAACAAAAATGACGAGCAAATAACTAATTAGCAAATAACTAATTTGGCTCCGGAGTTTGATGGGGGAATACTACATATCAAGTTTTGTATCGAAAAAAACAAAAACTCTGGCGTGTATCGTGTTAACGCCCACACATATATGTATATATATATATATATATATATATATATATATATATATATATACATTTTATCGGGGGGCATTTTGGGTGCCTACTAGATAGGATCGATGAAAATTAGAAGGAATTGTCAAAAGTACAGTCATAAGCGACCTTCGGAAAGTGCTAAAAGTCCTAGAGGTACGGAGCCTAGGTATTCCAATAGTACCTTGAATTCTAGAAAATTCTTCCTCTACAAATCTATATCTAGCAATGTAGAGTTGCCTCACAGAGATTGGAGCTGTTAGTGGAGTAGAGGTCTCAAGGGATAGTGCGGCGACTCTTGCATTAACCATACCCGCAAGCTGAGGATGTACCCTCCGTGGCCATACCGGCAGATAGCCATCATCCGGACCAGGAAACCATCAATAATAGCGACCGCCAAGCCCCAAGCAAGAAGAATACATGAAGCTCCCAAGAGAGCTCGAGGCCCAGAGGTGATAAAGAAAGGACCTTAGATAAAGCCGGATCACTGTCAGACTAAGATCGTAAACTAACCCCAGACCATGGCTTGGAATACAAACTACGCGGTGAGGACTGGATGTAGGGACAACCTACACCGATATATGTCCTATTCTATTATATTCCCTCTAAACTCCTGAGGATTCCCAAACACATGTATCATTCATGCAGAAGTTGATGAGATTTCATGCCCTCTGAGTCTTCGATTGCCTGTCCTTCATATCAATACATCCCTCTCTTGTTCTCCTTCTAAATCCTCCATTTGTCCTCCAATATCATCCATCATTTCCATTTTATCATCATGAATCTGGTATCCAATTCTCATAATCTTTCTCCCATCATTATTTATTAAAATCTCATTTCTTCAACTAGACGTGTATTTATGCTTTTGGATTAGATTTTCATGACATATCTTATACTCAGCTGAATTTCAATTTAATTTAGATTACTCCAATTAATTAATGTATTTATCAACGGAAACAATGCTCTGCACAAATCGAAAAAAATCTTAAATACTGATTTTGTTATTCTCGAAAGCCGCGGGTCAGTTGATGAATTTTCCTTTTTCGGTAATAAACTTCTGTCATAAAATAATGCCTTGCTTTTCCCGTTCAGTCCTCGAAGTGTTTTATTGCATATTTATTTTTATTTGTTCATATATATTTTTTTAAATTTTTAGCATGTTTCCTCCCTTCTTCCATAGGAGTATATATATGAATAGTGTATATAGTGGATAGTCGGAGTTTGACCTATTTCCTTCACAAATATAATATTTTGTTACGTAAAGTATAATTTTAACATAAATATGCTTTAGCAATGACTAAACTGAAAAAAAAAGTTACAAAAAAGCGTTACCAAAAAGTGTCACAAAAAAGCGTCCGCTGGTGTTCGCGAATGCGCGGTGGCCATATATGAAAAAGAAGACGGTATGTTATACAGCACATTACATAGGTTTGTCAGGTGGACCTAAAGCATATTTATGTTCCTGAATTTGAGTAGAAGGCTCTAAATGAACTTTTATTAAATTTTTTAACATTAATTTATTATTAGATAATAAAAACAGATAGTATTGATATTTTGATAATTTTGCCTAGACTATCTCCCAACATATTCACGGTATCTGTCCCTTTATATATATAGCCAAGTTGGACGTTCACAAAAAAATAAAGAGGTTATTATTCGATTCTTGACAAGGTATTAAGGGCCTAAAACTTGGATTCGTACTATGATATCATAACTTTCATAGGCAAACTGTTTTGGTTTTTTTTTGGGGGGGGGGGGGGGGTTGGAGCTTGGCCTATTTTGTTAACGTTTGTTTTTTTTTTTGGGGGGGGGGGGGGGGGGGTAAATATTACTACATTTTTATCGATTGCATTATGGAAACATTATGATTTTGCTCTACAGATAAACTTATGGTTCAACATGCGAATGCGTATTTCCGTATCGTCACATTAACCCGAATGTCATGGCATTAGGAAGGCCCAGGGGTACAGGGAGAATCCGTTTTGACATTAGTTCTAATGGTAAAATAATATAAATTAATGGTCTTCATGAAAATTAAATCTAGCAGAATAATTAAAATGTACAAAATAAATTTGAGAAATGGCGGATAACTCTCGCACAGGTTGAGCGTTTTGTTTCGATCAGGATGACTTAAGCTCATGAATGATTCATTAGCGAACGAAACTGCAACAAAACAGCTGAGCAAAATATATTGAAAGCATTTCAGGCACTCTGTAGCCCGGAGTCAGTGCTGGCAAAACAACAAAGCACACTCCATTAGTCCCTAAAAAGGTATATTAACCGGATGGATTTTGGAAACTCGTCCAGGGGGAGGGGGGGGGGGAGAGCAAACTCTGAAATATTCACTCCGCAATCTAATCACTGTTCGACGTGCATTAACAAGGCTACCGCCTCGCCCGCCTCTAGCGGGATTATTAGGGAAAACTTTTCATTTTGGGAGAATTTAAAATTCAATTTTGCGCTTATGCTCTGCTGCCAATTGGATTCTCATAATGAAAATAGAAGGACATATTTGACGGATTAACTGGCAAATTTAGCCATTCAATATTTAATTATTAAAAATGACAAGTGAAAATGTGCCTTAACGCCCAAGCATTCTAACGAATCACATGTGAGTTGATATTTCCGGGTAGGTGACTTTATTCTCTCTCCCCAGAAAGGACATTAACATAAATTAAGCAAATGCAATTTTGATGATGTTTTATTATTGATGAAGGAAAGCTTGCACCACACAAATGAAGCATGAGTGTTATGTTTCACAAATAGCTGGGGTCGAATGTGGAGTTATAATACATCAGCTCGTGGTTTTTTTTGCAGCTTTTTTTTTCATTCCCTGTCATTTCCGAACACAATGGATTTTTTGAGCGATTTTTTACAATGGCAAATAGAACATACCGTTAAATCAGTAAACCAATGGACTACCAATAACTGGACATATATGTAGGTACTAGAGACCTGCACGAGTAAGTATGGCATCGCGTAATCACGAGTAGGTATACTCATGGGACGAGTACCTCGATTACTTTATGTGTACTCATACTCATTCCGAACACCGGCATCGGCATCGTGCCGCATCGGCATCGCCGAGTACAATAATATTTGGCATCGGCATCGCCGAGTACAGAGGGGTTTGGCATCGGCATCGTGGAGTATTGCGGGTTTGGTATCGGTATCGCCGTGAATAACTACGTTATATAGTGGTTCGCCTCGCCATGTGTAAAGAAGTCCACTGTATTACTTACAACTCAACGAAACTACAGTGACTATACAATTGTAAAGTAAACAAAAACAATGTAATACAGTCTATATTAAAATCCAGAAGAATCAGTAATAAAGGTAATATAAGAAATAAACATTTTTTTAAGGTGATAAAAGAAAAAAAAAAACATAAATAAAGGCAGATATAACCGTTAATCCTGTCCTGCCGAATGTAAAAAGACGTTCTTGGTAACGTTTTTTTTTTTTTATTTTTATTTTATTTTGTCATTCACATTCACGCGCGTTTTTTCCTGTTTCTAATATCAGCATTTAAGATGTAGAGTTTTCCAGCTCTACTCTAATCCACATAATATGTGGAAACGCTGTTGTTTTAAAAATATATTATGTTTCCTTGAAATACGTGGACTAGCACCGTATACAAAATATGTTAACATTCACTACACATTACAAATGGTAGCTCGTCTTACGCACCATCACTTTCAATTACGATTTTTTTTTTAAACAGGACCATACAAAACTTACCCATAATATTCTCCAATGCGAAATCGGGGAAAATAACCCCCATATTAACCCCCGCAAAATTGCCCTTGAAATTTTATTCCAGGTGAATTTTTTAATTGCATATTTCGAATCTAATAGTCATAAAGAAGGAAAAAGTCATATAGGTCAGAAATGACTCCTTAAGCTCATAATGACCATTAACAGCGTTTAAGTTGGCCATTCCATTCCAATCGACAAATGGTGGCTGATTTTGATCATTTTTTATCTTTTACATGTTCCACTAGCATTGCCTTACACAAAAATACCTCGTTTGAATTTTTTTAAAAGCATCTTCTAGATCTTATAAAAAAATTATAAGTATTTTGAAAGACTTGCCTCTCAGAGGTATTAATTGGACAACTATAACTCATATTTTACAATAGACAGGAATGCCTTCATGAGGTTATTCTAGAAGCTAATCTAGAGCTCTTGGCCTTTTAAAGCTTTCAATCAATCGCTTCAATTACTAATTAGGGATTTCACAGGTTATGTAGGAATTTCATGAACCAGCCTGTCCTTGAATCCCTCTCAGAATAGAGAATAGAATAATTGCCCTCGCCCTTGGGTAGACAAAAAAGTCTTTCTAAAAAAACAACAAAAAACTTAGTTTGTAAAATTATCAAGAGACGTTCTTCCTGAAGGATCCGACGTACCGTCATCCTCGAGACTCCCGAGGCTTGGGCCAATCTTCTCAGCTCCGTAGTAGGCCTGGATCAGGCGAGGGCAATTATTCTATTCTCTATTCTGGGAGGGACTCGATGGTTCATGAACTTCCTACTTGTCCTGTGAAATCCTTAATGAGTAATTGCAGCGATTGAAAGCTTAAAGCAAAGAGCTCTTGATTAGCTTCTAGAATAACCTCAAGAAGGCATTCCTGTCTATTGTAAAATGTGAGTTATGGTTCTTCAATGAATGCCGCTGAGAGGGCCGTTTTTCAATACACTCATATTTTTTTTATACTGGAAGATGCTTTTTCAAATTTTTTTAGTAAGGTGAAGTTACTAAAAAATGTAAAAAATAAATGATCAAAATCAGCGACCATTTGTCGATTGGAATGGAATGGCTCACGTATGCGCTGTTAATGGTCATTTTGACCCTAAGTAGTCATTTCTGACCTATGGTTCCGTTGAATTTTTTCTTCCTCTTGACTCGTAGATTCAAAATATGCAATAAAAAAAATTGACCTTGAATAAAATTTCAAGGTCAATTTTGCGGGAGTTAATATGGGGGTTATTTTTTCCGATCTCGCATTGAAGAATATTCTGGTCAACGGATGACCATTATTTTGGTACACCCTGTACATAACACTCTTATTATTACCATTAAGTTCCATATTTGTAACGAAAAAACAAAAACGACTGAGCGATTAAGTTCGTGCCACTGCTGATCACTGTTGATTACAATAACCCGACGCTCTTTAATCCGCATCCCTTGATTTATCCGCCCAATAAATCAAGGAGATAGACTGATTTTAGGGAGGAACCGCGCTAAAGATATTAGCACGGTTCCTCCCTCCCTCTATAGGTAAGAAACCCGCTTATAAGGTTGATCTCATGACACAATCCGGAAGTACCCACACGAAAAATTCATCAAAATCGGTCAAATCGTGTGGATTTGTATAAGGAATAAACAGTTAAGCAAACAGCCGATAGACTATTTTGAACTACCCTATGACACTCCCCGGATCAAGACCGACCTATGTGTCAAATTTTGTCAAAATCGGCCAAACTGTGTGGATTTGTATAATAAACAAACAGACAGATAGACAGCTGATTAATGATTTTGACATAGTCTCCGCCAATCCCAGGATCAAGACCTACTGATTTGCCAAGTTTTGTTAGAATCGGTCAAACGGTGTGTATTTGTATAAGGAACAGACAGACAGACAGACAGCTGATGGACAATTTAACCTAGCCTATGATTCCCCCCATATCAAGACCCGCCTGTGTCCCAAGTTTAGTCAAAATTGGTCAAACGGTTCAGATTTGTATAAGGAACAAACCTACAGACAGACAGCTGGTATAAGATTTTGACCAAGCCTATATGCTTCTAAATGTTTCTTAAAACATCAAATATAGGTTCTTCATTCCGAGACGATTCATTTGATACCCCACATCATGGGTTTCGGACGGAATGACGGGTTTCCCAAGGAAGTACAAAACTGGCACGACACCGCTCCAGAAGCGGCGTCAAACACACCTTTTCAGGATTTTTCTATTTTTTCCTTTAATAACACCTTCATATCTATCATCCTGCAAAATTTCAAGTCTTTAGCATCATGGGAAATGCCTCCTATGAGTCAGTGAGTCCTATAAATCCCGATTTTCGATCGCTTATATCTCAGAAACTACTTTCAGAAAGAAAAAAAAATACTCTATAATCCCCTTATTTACTACCTAATTCATCTGTTGCTTATCTTGCCTCCTTTATCGACATGTCGAGAAGTCGACAGTTATTTACGATGATTACGATGCAGTACTCACGAGTATTACTCGTAATCGTAATCTAAAGTAATCGACGATGCCAATTCCGGACGATGCCGAGTATGTACTCGCATCGTCCAGTTTATACTCGGCGATGCCAATTCGAAACGATGCCGAGTATGTACTCGCATCGTCCGTTTTATACTCGGCGATTATTTATCCGATTACTTTTTACTTATCCGTGCAGTTCTCTAGTAGGTACCTATTAAAAATGTCTCATTTACTTTCAAATTGTATTAGCATCCCGCAACCACCAGAAGTGAGTTATTTTTAACGCTTCCGTGTTCATTTTGTAATGTTTTATCATAATACGATAATTACATAATACAATATTGTGCTAAATTTAAATGAAAAGTTCGTTTATGAAATTAGAAAAATCCATTTTGGAAAATTTGATTAATATTATTCCCCCTAATATTTTAACACTGTTTAGGCCGTTAGTATGTGTTATGAATAAAAATAAGTGAAATGTATCATGATATCTCAATAATTAGTTTTATATTTGTATTTATAATCGGAGCTGGTAACGCACTTTTCATGAAGTGCTTTATGCACCTTAAACTTTTGCTTTAATGTACCTCATGGGTAAATAAGAAGGTAAATATGTGTTGGCTCGACTTACCGTGGGGACCAGGTACTGCGCATAGGGGGAAGGTGCAAACAAATATGCCCCAAAAATAGTATTTTATTCAGAAACTAGCTATCATTAATGTAAATAAAAAATGCGATTAAAGGCAATTTTACAATGAATAATAGAAAAAGCAGACACTTTTAAGGGGGATAAAATGTAAATAAAAAAAAAACAACCCAAAGTACCTTGTTTTTTTTTTGTTTTTGTTTTTTAATATTAAATGAAATGCTTTATTCAAGCTGCGATTTAAACAGCATCTTCAATAAACATTGAAAATAATTACAAAAGAACTGACATTTTTTGTGTGGTTTAATTATCAAGAAAAATGGAAATAAATGTTGCCTTGATAGGCTGCAATACACTGCATAAGAGTTAGTCAGAGCACCGATCTGGGCAGTTGTGGTTGTTCTCTGCGCTCTCATTGGTTCTTGCTCAGATGATCTTGTACAGCTCTCGGTAAATAAAACACAACAAAACAAGCTGACAGCGTAAATAAAACACTCATTTAATATTAGAATAAAAACAATTTAGTTTTTTTTTTTCATTTAATCCGTCTTAAAAGTGTCAGACTTATTTATTATTCATTGTAAAATTGTCATAATTTTACATTAAAGATAGTTGGCTTCTGAAAAAAATTCAATTTTTGGGCAATATTTTTTTGCATAGGGCAACATTCCCCTATGCGCAGTACCAGATGTTCCACGATAAGACTAGCAAAAGGAGAGAGCGGTTACCAGCTCGTGGACTATTAGGTGTTCGGGACTATCCTGGTTCAATAATGTTCCTGAGCCGCTAGATTTCGAAAACAAAATCTGGTTGTTTAAAAATATTTACAATTTACAAATACCAAAATCAGGGCGCTTAAAAATTAAGATATGAATATAAAAACATGAAAGGATATCCAGAAAATGATTTTAGTTACTAGAGGAATTATAACGGAATTCTTAAACATGACTTGGGAAGGAGAGTTTTTCTACAATATTAAATTCTTCAATATTCACATGATATCTCTATTGTAATCCCGATGACTGTAAATGTCTGTCTTTCAATCAGATGACTAATGAATCAGTATATGAAATAGAAAATCAGAATTTAAAGTAGCGGCTGTTGTTTAATTGAATTTTCTGAATTAAATCAAGTTTTGTAGGTTACAGTTTATAAAACTGTCTGTTTTATTGGGCCTTGTTTTTGTGGGCCTTGACAATACTTGCAGGTTTCAATAGTGCTATCTTAGCTGGAGAAATCCGTTCTCGAATAACAGTAGAGAATAAGTGCAGTATATATTTCACCCATTAACCACAGAGAAGTGGCGGTGCTAAAAAGGTATTCTGCATACAAATAAATGTTTATTCACACTCATGAAAACGAATTTATTTTATTTATTTTTTTTACGGCGCATCGACAAATCTTGGCCATTAGCGCCAGGCTTCCAGGGTGCAACCAGGAATTTTCTCAGCGAGCCCTGAGATGAGAAAATTCCTGTCGCCGGTGGGGATCGAACTCACCATCTCCCGCTTATGAATCCAGCGCGCTAGCCACTCGACACGGGAGATCCCAATTGCTCATTATTATCCTCGTCAACAAACGGGTTCATCAACTAGTTGTATTATAAGCACCTTGAAGTAATGTATTTGAGTCTGAACATGAATAGTGAGTATGAAATGTAAGAACTGAACGCTGACTCGTGAGCGACCGTAGCCGTGCTCGGATGGTCAAGGACCCTACGTGCTTGAGAGGCGATCATACCTCGCTGGTCGTTACAATCTTTAGCCTAATACCATACCACTGTCCCCTACCATTACACTGTCATTACCTATGGCCCTCGCCTCTATAATATCATACCTCTTTGGAGGCATTTCTTTCTTTTTGAAAGAACGTTCACCGACTAAACTGTATCTAAGCGAGCATTACAGGAGAGCCCCCTCCTCTTCTTGCTCCACTCACGTCCTTCTTCACCCCCCCCCCCCTTCATTCGAAGTGTTTAGGGATGAAGGGAAAAAAAATATTTCGGAGTTTTTATCTTCGACATTGTGCCCATGATAGGCCGACATCAATTGATGATTGTAAAATGACATGGAGCTCAAGACCGTTCATACAAATTGAAGTTCTATTGAATTGGAATTTTAATTCTCCTCGAATGATTGTTTTACGAGATTCAATAATAAAAAATCTTAAAAATGAATTGAACGTGCAGAGGGTGAAACAAGTAATTCAACAGAAACATTGAAATTATTAATACATATTGTTCCATCGCCTAGTCTATTTTGTTGTTTTTTGCCACAGGAAGTCATAAGAAAAAGTAGACAATTTCTTTTTGTATACACACACATAGACATACAAAAAAGTTTATATAAGTAGATATATATATATATATATATATATATATATATATATATATATATTTGTTTGTATATACATATATGGCGTAGGTCAAAAAATGTTGCTCCTTCTCTTTTGTAACACTTTATTTTTGAACTGCCCTACATGTTTCGTGGCCTCCATGCCACCTCCTCAGAGTCCATTAAATCCTAAATTTTTTTTATGATTATAAAATTATGATTTTATTTAATCCAAAAGCCTGGAAATACAACAACAAAATAGAAAACAATTTCATCAAAATTAAAGGCCAAACAAATAAAATCAATTCAAAATATAATGTACATTAGGGTGTATCGATTTTCAACTTTTTTTTTTGTTTCCAAATTCCAAGTTGAAAAAAAGTTGCTACTAGGCACCACAATGTACCACAAAAATTTTTGGATTTTTTAAAAAATGTTTAGGTCTCCCACACAAGGCCTAAAGTTTAGAAAATTTACTAAAAAAGTTAATTTTTACAAAAATATTAAAATAACCTAAAACACTTTTATTTTCCGTTACAAGTTAAAATTACACTAACAATAAGCACAAAAAACGATAAAAAAAATATTTCAAAAATTTATCACATCATTTAGGTCTCCCGCACAAGGCCTAAAAGTCGTAAATTTCAGCACATTTTTGAAATTTTGCAGTACTTTGATATTTGTGTGGTTCTTGGTTTAAACCTTAAATATAACTAAAACCTGGCTGGAATTGTTGTTATAAGTGAATAATGAAGGCAATTTCAACATGTCAAGCGTCAAATTGAAGCAAGGAGGTTGGGGAAAGCCAGACTGTCGCACCGCGGTGACGCGCCACCTATGAATCAGCGCGCAGACTTGTTAGTACTTGTGTACCGGCAAGCAGTAGAAGTTGTGTTTTGAGTGCTATAGTCCTGTTTCTAAGACTCAATTGAGTGATTGTGTTATGTTCAAGATGAGTACAAAAACCTTATTTAACTAGACAAACTACCGACATGCCGATTATCGGGAAACCTATCGATGAGAGTGGTTTTAATGTCCTGCGGATCAAAATGAATGTATTGAAGTATTTTGAATGGATAAACATTGAAATGAAACAATAGGGAATTTATCTGCCTGCAATGAACGCAATTGCATTGAGAGTTGCTTTAAAACTTGAGGAGATAAGGAAAAGAGCTTCTATTCCTGTTAGTGACATCAAAAACACAATGTTCATGGTCATAAGTCTGCACGAGCAGCTTTAGAAAATTAAAAAGTGTTCAGGGTCTAACAGGAAGTATCCTACAAAGATTTAGTAACTAGCTTTCAGCCCAAAACTAAAACTGCAGTGGTTGATATTGGTACTCAGCTTGTACAAATGTGAAAGGTAAATGTGTCCCAAGCAACTGCATTTGGTTTATTGACAAAAAAGTCCCAGCATTAGAACACGGGTTTTTGGTCGTCCAACGTGGTCCTTGATTGATGTAAATTGCAGAGTGTAGAAAAAGCGAAACTAAAAAACGTAAATAGCGATTAGAAAGATAGATTTGGTTCACAATCTTTATTAAAGGTAGGTGTAAATAAAATTGAGGACGAAAACTTAAAATCTGTTGATAACATCGATTCTAGTGATAGTACAGATGCTTGAATGTCTCAAACGTCAAATCAAGGTGGCGATTTTGAAAATAATGTAGTTTATACGAGACGAAAATATGTTTCAAGAGTAGAAGTAAAACAAGAACTGTCACAACCCTTGTCTTTCTTTTCATGAGCTTATGACCAACGAGACTACTGTAGTTTTCTTCACAACTGCATAAATTAAAGCTTGTGACCATGAAAGTCTTTCTAAGCGGTTTTTCAGTTTAGTAGTTTCGTTTTTGTCACACTCTGATTGATGACAATTGATGTCTGCAATTGACATCAATCCAGAACCACTTGGTCGAACATAAACTAGAGTTCTTGTGCCCAAATCACTCAATTGAGTCTTAGAAACAGAACTATCGCACTCAAAACACAACTTCTACTGCTTGCCGGTACACAAGTACTGACAAGTCTGCGTGCTGATTCATAGGTGGCGCGTCACCGCGGTGCGACAGTCTGGCCTTCCCCCACCCCCTTGCTCCAAGTTGACGCTTGACGTGTTGAAATTGTCTTCATTATTTCACTTATAACAACAATTCCAACCAGGTTTTAGCTATATTTCAGGTTTAAACCAAGAACCACACAAATATCAAAGTTCTGCAAATTTTCAAAAATGTACTGAAATTTACGACTTTTAGGCCTTGTGCGGGAGACCTAAATGATGTGATAAATTTTTGAAATGTTTTTTTTATCGTTATTTGTGCTTATTGTAAGTGGAATTTTAACTTGCAACGTAAAATAATAGTGTTTTAGGTTATTTTAATATTTTTGTAAAAATTGATTTTTTTAGTAAATTTTCTAAACTTTAGGCCTTGTGCGGGAGACCTAAACATTTTTTAAAAAATCCAAAATTTTTTGTGGTACATTGTGGTGCCACGTAGCAACTTTTTTTCAACTTGGAATTTGGAAACAAAAAAAAAAGTTGAAAATCGATACACCCTAATGTACATACGGTCAAATGTAAATGTATTACAACAAATGCTACCTAGGGGAATCGTCGCAAATACTAAAAAAATAAAATTGAGCAACATCAGATAAAACAGCTCTTACGGACCACACATTTAAGAGCAGACAAAAATTTGACTTTGACAATGTAGCAATAGTTGACAAGAAATTGTAATGTATAATTTAAATAATTTAGCCAATAAATAATAAAAATTATAAATATGTGTAACCGCACATCTAGGGGACAATTGTAGCACTAGACGGGGACAATATGACTTTATTGTAATAATTAGCAAATGATAAATTATTAAAATATAATTTTACTATTATTGAAGTTAGGAAGCATAAAGTATGTGTACATAAAACTATAAAAGTGGAAATTTTATGATTACATAAAAAAAATTCAAATGTTGTTTTTTTTTTCTTTTACGGCCCATCGACATCTGGGCCAATATCCCGAAAATTCAAATATTATTTTTTTTTTTAAAAATCAATATTTTTTTTGTTATAATTAGAGCCCGGAAGTTAGGCAAAATGCATTTTTTATCTGAATGGATATATTGAAGAATCAGATAGAAATAAATATGTTTACGTGCATTAAGGAAGTGTAGCGACAATTTTTATTTTGCCTTTTTTGCCTATTTTGGCTTCCGTTGCCTATTTTTGCCTTTTTTGCTTGTTATGCAATTTTTTTCTGCGATTTAAACATTTCAAAAAGCACATATTGAATTTCCGTTCATGGAAGACAAAAAAGGTTGCTCAAATTACAAATTGCCGTCACAAATGTTTATTCAAAAGCTTATTTTCCCAACCCATGGATTTAACCTCTGTAAATAACAGAACCTTTCTTAGTAGAAGGAATGTACAAGCATAATGAATAGCAGGAAAGAGAGAGGAAGGAAGTACGTCACTTCTCCTTCCTCTCATCCCTTTTGCTGTGGCAATGCGTAATTACCTGGTATTCCGGACTTCGAAATGACAAGATAATAGAGATAGATAGATAGATAGATAGATATGGAGTTTGGCGCTCTACAACTAGGTTATTTGCGCCTTCCATAAGATAAGATAAGATAATGGAGAGGAAGTTTTGCCATGATGAAAAACATTTTTTCTGAGAAGGTCTAAACAGTAGATACTTTGAAATAGCATCTTGTTGTTGCTTGTAACAAGGGAAGTAATTCCCTTGAGAGTAAGTACACTAATTCTGTGATAAATCTATTTATATATATAAAAATCCGTCCGTAAATGTCCGTTTGTTCCTTATACAAACCCACACATTTTGATCAAACATGGAATACTGGTAGGTCTTGATCCGGGAAGTCTCGTAGGCTAAGTCAAAAACGTCTTCCAGCTGTCTGTCTGTATGTTTGTTCCTTATACAAATCCACACCGTTTGACCGACTTTGGCCAAACTTGGGACACAGGTAGATCTTAATCCGAGAAGTGTCGTAGGCTAAGTCAAAAACGTCTACCAGCTGACTGTCTGTATGATTGTTCCTAATACAAATCCACACCTTTTGACCAAACGTGGCACACAGGTAGGTCTTGATACAATGAATGTCATAGGCTAAGTCAAAAACGTCTACCAGCTGTCTCTCTATGTTTGTTCCTTATGCAAATCCACACATTTCGACCGATTTTGATCAAACTTGGCACACATGTAGGTCTTGATTCGGGGAGAGCCATAGGCTATGTTAAAATCGTTTATGACTCACGATCGGAGGTCACGACAAATCGTTCGGAGGTCACGGGTTCGAAACAATGAACGGGGTTCCTAATTTATTTTTGATTTTATGGAAGCAGAAAGTAGGCCTAGTATAGCACGCCAGGTAACATCTAGTTGGTAATAAAGAAATGAATGAGTATTTAAAATACATATTTTTATCATTAATGAGTAAGGTTCCTCTTTGCCTTCACTCCCAATAAATGCCTATTCTAATTAAAGTACTGCCTATTTTCAGTATTTTAAGTGCCTTTTTTGCCTGCCTATTTCACCCAAAAATAAATGCCTAACTTCCGGGCTCTAGTTATAATGATTCTAAATTCTAAGAGGAACTAGAATTTGTTCAATTCTTTGATTTTTTTAAGTCGATTACTTCCATATCCCCGACTCAATTGACCACCTTTTCCCCTACATTTCCATATGGAAACAATCGAAATAACTGAAAGTAATGTTATAAATAATGAAACACTTGTTCAAATCTGTACTCTCAAATTATTTCTCTCTAAATAATTGATAAACAAGCATTTTATCCTATTAGAGGGATGTTCCCTGCATTGTTTATGCCGGACCGGAGATAAATATTCGAAACGAGCAGAGATGGCTGCATGATAATACATCGCAGAGGGTTGCATACCTAGGAATCGCTGGGAGTTCAACGACCTCTCTTATTCTGTAATAATTAAACAGATAGGGGAAATGATCCCTGCTTTAGGCAGATCCCTGAACAAAATCATTCAAAGTACCATTAAAAAATTAGAAAGTAAAATCAAAAGTCCAAACGCTCCCGTGGCGTTCTGTTTTTCGCTTTAAATGATTCTGTGTTTATTTTTCTCTTTTAGAAAACATAAACCCAAACATAAACCCAATGCTAACATTCTACCGAGTATGTACCAGGTCTCTACTGGACTATGGGAGTGTAGTGTATTCGTCTGCCAGAACCAGCACACTGAAAATACTGGACCTGATTCACACAACAGGTCTACGTCTTGCAACTGGTGCCTTCAGATCAAGCCCAGCCGTAAGCCTCTATGCTGAAAGCGGAGAACCACCGTTGGAGCTCAGACGTATGTTCAACTGGATTAAATTTGTGCTAAAAAGTAAGTTCCTAAATAGTCCATGTGCTCCAAATTCCATAGAACAAACATACCTCAAACTATTTCAATATCAAACGAAAAGACAACGTCCCCTGCACATGAGATACTTAACATACACACAAAACTCGAATCTACAACATAGCATACCTCTACAAACTCCAGACTTGACTTGTATACCGTGGACAACAAGAAATTTAAAAATGAACCTCAAACTTACAAAGTTCAAAAAAACTGACCATACATCCAGAGAACTATACAAACATATTTTTTATTCACGACTGACTGAAAACACTGGAACACTATTCATCAACACAGACGGGTCGAAAACAGCTGAAGGAGTAGGAGCGGCTGCTGTAGTTGGAGATGAAATCAAGTTGCTAAAGCTACCAAACATAACAAGCTCCTACTCAGCCGAACTACATGCTGTTATACTCGCACTGGACAACATACCTAACACTGAACACAGAAACATTACTATATGTACTGACTCACTGAGCGCACTTCTTACATTACAGGACATTTACAACGCTAATCCTTTAATACAAGAGATACACTATAAAATATCATTACTGAACAAGACAGTCACTCTGTATTGGTTACCAGGACATGAAGACATCGGACCAAGTACCTACGTTGACTTACTAGCAAAACCCGCAGGACAAAAAGAACAACGGGTCACTGACAATTTGACGTACCAAGATTTGCACACTGAGGCTAAAGAAAGAATAATGCAAATTTGGCAGGATACCTGGTTTAAAGTTACAGATAATAAATGAAGGGAGATTAAGTATACAGTTCGGGAATGGCCTTCTAGCAGCAGATGTAACAGACAAGAAGAAGTAGTCCTCTGCCGCCTGAGGATAGGCCATTCCCTACTGACTCACTCATACCTTATGACAGGACAATACAGACCAATATGCCAATACTGCAATAAAGCAGTTACTGTTAAACACTTACTGACAGACTGCAGACTCATGCAAAACACTAACTTACCATCTAACATGCATGAATTACTTTCAAATGACAGCAAACATATTACAGACATATTCCAATTTCATTCTAACAACAAAATTCTGGATAAAATCTAGCAACGCTTTTAGCACTTTCCTCCGAAGGAAAGTAGCTATTGAGGTTGCACTCATGACGGAATTTTTGAAAAATTTCTTCGAATCTTTATCGATCCTACCTAGTAGATACCAAAAATGACCCCAGTAAAAATTTATATATATATATATATATATATATATATATATATATATAGTTATATATGTTTCTGTTAACACGATACAGAGCCCCCATCAAACGATTGATCGAGTTCGTTAACCAACAAAATTGTTCCATCCGGAGGGGGGGTTTACTTCGGAGCCAAAGTAGTTATTTGCCAATAACAGTCGTAATTTACGACTGTTATTGTTAATTGTTATATTTCAACGAAACTCGGTATTTGTTGTGTTCAACGGAAGAGAAAAATGTGTTGTAAAAATAAACTAAATCGGTTGACTAGAAGGGAGTGTTTACTCCGGACAGAAATTACTAATTTCCTTATACCGGTCGTAATATCTGTTGTATTGTTATAAAACTCTTTATACGTCCTGGCTATCTAATAAGAAAGAAGTGTTGTGAAAATGAACTAAATCGATCTATTGGAAGGGGAGGGGGGTGTTACTTTGTACTATGTTTGAATTGAATTCTTCCGCCAAACGTAGGTTCGCGAAACTCATCAAAGTCAATAGATGAAATGTGAAGCTTTGTGTATTTAGTACGTAGTGTAGTACCAAGCATACACAAAAAAAATTGAAAAAAATTAATTACAAAATTAATAATTGAAACAGCTGCTCATAAAAGCAAAAGAGCACAACTATTAATGTTTTTAGCACTTTCCTCCAAAGGAAAGTAGCTATTAAGGTTTCACTCATGACGGAATTTTTGAAAAATTTCTTCAAATCTCCATCGATCCTCCCTAGTAGACACCGAAAATTACCCCCGTTAAAATTTATATATATATATATATATATATATATATATATATATATATATATATATATATATATATGAATATATATATATATACATATATATATATATATATATATATATATATATATATATATATGTCTGTTAACACGATAGTAGCCAGAGCTTTTTTTTCTTCACGAAACGTGGTATATAGCGTTCAATTAGCAAACGATTGAACGAGTTAGTTAACCACCAAAATCGGTCCACCGGTAGGGGGGGTTTACCCCGGACCCAAAACACTAAATTGAAAATGCCAGCCGTAGTTTTTGTTATATTTAAACGAAACTCGGTATTCATTATGTTAAAATAAAGGGAGGCATACGGTGTAAAAATAAACTAAATCGGTTTATAAGGAGGGGGGGGGGGGGTTACTCCGGACCCATATTACCAATTTGCCACTACCAGCACTAATTTTTCTTACATTTCAACAAAACTCGGTATTCGTGGTGGTAATCAACAGAGAAAAATGGGTTGTGAAAATAAACTAAATCGGGTTATTTGGATACCGGTCGTAATTTCTGCTGTATTGTAACGAAACGCGGTATACGTCATGGGTATCTCATGAGAAAGAAGTGTTCTAAAAATGAAGTAAATTGGTCTATTGTAAAGGAGGACAGTATCATGTATTAACATAGCTCTGGAAGCAAATTATTTACAAAATTAATAATTGAACAGTTCTCAAAAGAAATGTAAATTAGCAGAACTATTCACGTTTTTATTTTATTTACATAGGTTACTTACAGCAAATTATTCAGTAGTGTAGTCTACACTACAAAAATTCTGAGGAAAGTGCTTAGTTATGCAGCTCCTGCGTGATGGACTTCTATTTTAATTATCTATAAAGGTTATATCACTGAGTGAGACACTGAAATATCAACACAGAATTACTCAATTACAGAATTAAGTTACTTCTCTCAGCTGAAGCGAATGGAATGCTCTACAACCCCATAACCGACATTTATTTTTTGGGTGCATCGTTGAAGAGATATCCGGTCGAGAATAGAAAAAAGTGTGTTTTTTCCCAAAATGACAGACTTTCAAGAGCGTATATTTTGAAAACTAAAGATATCTCGAAAAACTTCATTGGATAGAACTTGTAGGAAATTTAATAAGCTTTCATTTCTTATAGAATGGTCATGTCGCTAGGACGCAGGGTTTCCGAGATATAAGTGAAAAGCCGAAAAATGGGACCTTCTAAACCCCCCTCCCCACCCCCGGCTCAAAGGCAACGGGTGAGGACTTTTGATATGTTGACCACCTAACTTGCCGAAACAAAGTTATGAAGTTAAAAATTGTGTTCCAAACATTTCCACCTATAACTCTTAGTTTCCTGGGCTGTTAGTCGCTACATTTCAGATTTCACGATGAACACTGAAATTATTTTTACATTTGAAGGAAAATACATAAAATAGCAAAGTAATATATATTATTGAAGGGAATGCAATACTCTACAATCCTATAACCATTATTTATTATTTTGGTACATAGTTGAAGAGTTATTCGGTCAAAACGGGGAAAAAATATTCGGCAAAAGTGTTTTCCCCCAAAATGACAGACTTTCAAGAGCGGATATTTCGAAAACTAAAGACATCTCGAAAAACTTTATTGAATGGAACTTGTAGGAAATTTAATAAGCTTTCATTTGTTATAGAATAGTCATGTCGCTAGGACGCAGGGTTTCCGAGATATAAGTGAAAACCCAAAAAATGGGACCTTCTAAACCCCCCCCCCCGGCTTAAAGGATAGGGGCGAGGACTTTTGATATGGTCACCTCCTATCCAGCCCAAGCAAAGTTACGAAGTCAAAAATTGTGTTCCAAAAATTTCCATCTATAACTGCTCGTTGACTGGACTGAAGCGGGAAAATAAACCATTCAAAATCAAAGATTAATGACCGCGACAACACGAATTTATACTCTCTCCAAGGTGAACTGGACAACTTATCGCCATCCGAAGATAGTTTTTCGGACAGCGAATAATTGATTTTAATTCTTTATACAGCTTTTGTCCACTTACTCCATAAGAACGCCGCACTGTGCGTTGGTTGTATTGGCTTGCGTTATGTTTTTATACACCGGTTATACGTACAACGTGATTTCTATATAATTCGCTTTTTGAGCGACACTTTGGAATCAGATACGTTTTAAAGAAGTCCAAGCTAAATATATATTCAAGGCTTGGATTAT
Organism: Gonocerus acuteangulatus; assembly: GCA_946811695.1. Lineage (NCBI taxonomy): Eukaryota > Metazoa > Arthropoda > Insecta > Hemiptera > Coreidae > Gonocerus > Gonocerus acuteangulatus. The sequence continues at coordinate 67,233,748 of OX328123.1, forward strand.
GAAATGAATCTGAGAATGTTTGAGCAAGGAGTCCTTAGAAGGGTCTATGGCCCAGTAAAGATGAGTGAAGTCTGGAAGAGAAGGGAAAATATTGAACACAGCTTTCTATTTGCCAACCTCGACACTGTCACTTGGCAGGGTAAGTGGGCATGGCATGTAGCCACGATGGAAATACTGAAAAAGATTATGATCGACGAACTGCACAAGAGGAGTAGAAAGGCCGAGGATGAGATGGCTGGGCAGCGTAGCCAACGATGCCAGAACTCGGCTTGGCGTTAGGAATTGGAGAGCTGCAGCAGAAGACAAAGCCAACTTGCGGAGGATCTGTCTCCGTGACTCGGCCACGCGAAATATGTAAATATGTCCAGACATATGTATGTATGCATTTATGTATGTATATGTTTTTATTTAAAAATCCGCTATAATAATAATATAGATCATGACTGGAACGCAAGCAACACAACATGTCCCAAACTAAAACGTACTTTTCTCCGACTTAAATGATCCCCCGTTAATTTTTTTAGGTACCATCTCAAAAAGAAGGCGCGATAACAATAAACTGACATCCTAAGCGAAAATGGCTCCTCCGCCTTCTCAACGTTAATTCTAGGAAAATACTATTACCAAGAAGTTTCCCATTTTCTTGCCTCCTGTTGCTAAAATAATAATTTTACTGATACATGCAATTTAAAACAAAAACAACCAATCAAAAAGTGATTTAAGCGAAGTCAAAAAGCCGCTCAAAAGACAAAAGTAACGCATTCGAAGTTTTCAGCTATTATTTCCCCAATTGACATCACCCCATCGAAAATTACTTCTTTTTTGTAGAGAATTTAGTAAGCTTTTGAATGGTTACGTTACAATTACTACAATTTCAGAAATATTTTGCCAGATATTTACGAATGTCCCAAAACTTTTTAAGTCTATTAATAAAATATGTTTTTTGCGAATACGTCCTTAACTCCAAATGTAACCAAAATTTTGCTAAAAAACCCGGTCCAGTGGACGGATTCAGCTGGTTAACGCACTTGACCGTTTAAATTTTTCTACCGGTAGAAAAACGATTTTCTTCAATAGGCAATCGTACAGATATCCTCTTTTTTTAAGTAAGAAGAAACGAAGGATAAGTTCCAGAACACTAAACATTCTGATTAATAAAAAGTTTATATTAAAAAGATTACTTCACTTACAAAGCCTGAATATTTCCAATTCATATAATATTTAATTAATAATAAATAATGCATTTGATTGTACATAAATGTGTTGGATTTAATGTGATATCCATTAGATTTTTTTTAAATAAAAAGGGTGGTTGTGTGGTTAAGTAAAATACAATCTCTGTAATCTAAATGCTTTCCATAAATATTAAATGATTTATAAAAGCATTTTATAAATAACATAGATTTTTTTTATTTTTGTATTAATAAATAACATTTCAATTTTAACTGTTACAAAATAGATAATTCCACAAAACGCAAAATTTTGATTATTAATAGTGCCCTTATATCTGTCATTGGCTAGTGACAGAAGTTTATTTTTGATAAAAATTCTTTTAAATACATTTTCAGATTAAAAGAAAATCAAATTTTAAATTTCCATTTTGTTTCAGTTTTTCTGTGAGACTTCTGGAATAATGAGTAATTTATTACAATAAGCTTTGAATACAATGTCTTAGGTTTTTCTAACCTCCTTTCTTGTTTCAAAATTTATGGATAAATAAATAAGATCTACAGTCCGATAGCAACCCGGAAGGAAATTTAATAAGCTTTCTAACAGATGCTGTACATTTTCTGCGATTTAATGCTTATATAAAAGCAGTAAATCGTAGAAAGCATTTAGATATATATGTATCTAAATCGGTTGCGAGATGTATAAGAATATATCGGAAAATTCCAAGATAAATCTAGTTATTTACATTTTCTTCGGCAGTGGTTATAGATATGGGCTTTAATTGGTTACATTAAATTTAACACATCAAATTATTTATAAAACGAGTACCCGGCAGCCTACTAACGCCAAAACCGTTACGATTTTCTTCACGTGAATTTGGCAGGAAAAAAACGGATTTCACAATTGTATTCAGCAGAAAAAAATGCTAAAATATGGCCTGCAACTTGAGATACTTCATTATGAAACCTTAGGCTCTATTTTTAGCATTTTTGTGCTAATTTTTGCGCTTCGTGCTTAAGTATTATTCATAAAAATATGGGATATTCATTTTTTTGTAGGATTTTTAAAACCCGATCTACAGAAAAAAAGTTTTACTAATTTATCACAAACGGTTGTAGGGTTATTAGCCTTGAAAATCGAGACGGGTTTTTAACATTTTACGGCTAAAGGATGCGTCAAATCGAAAAATTCACCGATATATAGTCGTTTTAGAATTTGATTTTCTACAGGAGTCTGTCATAAAAGAGTATGACCTGAAAAGGAACTTTATTTGAAGCAGTTAAGACCCTGAGAATTTCGTTTCGAAATTCCAAAAACTGTGGGAAAAAAGGGGGCGGGCATCGAATTCTGAACACCATATATATGTATGTATATGTATATATATATATATATATATATATATATATATATAATCTTTAGATGCGTCTAGCGAAGAAATCAGCAGGTATAAGAAAGCTTATCAAGGTGGGAGAGCGGAAAGGAACCATTCCTAGAGGTAAGAATGAAATGCGACTAGAGACAATTACCTCTGGCCGATTTAGGAGACATCAAGACCACTTTGTAGCTTGCTGAGTTCCCACGAGCTGATCTCTGAAGATGATAGCCCACTAATGCCAAACATTACCGATCCTTTGTCTTTTTATCCCTTGCTCGGATGTCATTTCGAAAAGGGCTCGTTCACAGCGTCAACTAGTCGTTTCAGAGCAATCTTATGCCTTATTGTTCTCAGAGAGAGAGTGAGAGTCTGTCTTACTTATGGCATTCTGGACCTTTCAGTAACTTAAAGCATTCCTAAATAATGAGGATTATCTCTGAGAGCTAGATCGGTTTCTGGTAATTCCACTAAAAGAGGAAGAAGAAATTACTTTATTTTACAATAAAAAAGGTGGCTTGCCCAACAAAATTGGCTTGCTCGATACACAACATAAACCTTTTTTCTTAGATATTCCAATGAAAAAGAAAAAAAAATAAGTAATACAACAATTATATACCTATATTAATTAATTTAATTAATTTGAACGTCCATTTATTATTAACTACGAGTTTTAGGACGGGTTATCTATAGGTTACCACGCTTTTCTAGGTAGGATAGGAGTGGTTCCTTTTATTTTTTCGAAAGAAAAGCCACCACCCCTAGTGGGAATCGAACCCACGACCTTTGGCACGGAGAATTCTTGAAAAAATAATTATTTATAATTGTGAATTTATTTAAATGGCATAATTATAGATAAAATTATTATTTACTAACAACACAAAAAAATTATAGTTATAAAAAGGCAGAAATTTGAATTTTCATGTCAATACGAGGAAAAGAGGACTAAAATGAAAGGAACAAAACTAAAGGAACCAAAGTTTTGGCAGGTAAGTAACGAACTTGGTATTTTAACTCATGCAAGATATTTTTGTCAGATCATATTTCAGACAGCTGGAGAGCGGTATATATATAAATATATATATATATATATATATATATATATATATATATATATATATATATATATATAATGTGAACCACTGTTATTTCCGTGAATTAAAGTTTCTGAAACGTGAAATATTCTGCTTTTTCATATGCAAGCTCATTTCCATCGAATCCGGAATGTCCTCTGATCCAATAGGCATACCGAATTAAAAGTCTTACATTAATTGTAATTGAATTAAGAACATTTCTTCATGGAATGTTCTTTGTTTTAAAGTACTGATGTTTGGAATGCACTAAGTGACAGAAGCCTCTGGTCATTCAACATAACAGTCTCGGAACAAGAAGCCGATTCTAAGTAGAGGCATTCATATGTAGAAGACTCGGCCGAGGAATGGTTGCTGTAGAGTAATAGCGATGGTTTAGCTGCCACCAGGTGTAGGCAGGGTTCTTAGTGGTTAGCCGCTTTCAGCACCAATCTTGTGGTCTCACCGCACTCTGTCTTACTCTTCGTCAACGAGTCTCTGCTATAGAGGAGCCACGCAGGAACGGCTTTTGTAGGGAGAAATACATAGGCAAAAACCTTTAGGTTGTAAAAAAAGGCCAGAATACAAGTTTAGGATACATTCAAACATTACCCTTCAAGAAGAATGGTGATGAATGACACAAACAGTGTCAGCACAATCCCAAGCCAACTATGTTAAAAAAAAACTATTGTACGTGCGTCGGAACGTTTGATTGAAAGGGACTCAATGGCTCTGTAAACATAACATTACTTCTTCTCTCAAACATTTACCTGATCTACGGAATGTATTCATTTGGTTACATAATGCCCTCTTTACACGTGACTTAAACAGCGTTGGAGTTTTTAGCGTATTTCCTTCCATTCTATGAAGAAAACCGTTTAAGAGGTCGAACCGATATAACCGGAAGTGCTGTCAAGAAATGTCGACATCTCACAACCAAAAACCGACCTAAATTAAACAAATTAGTCATACAAACTTCACATTATTTCACTGTCTGTTTGTCTGTTTCTTCCTTATACAAATCCACGCCGTTTGACCGATTTTGATAAAACGACACACAGGTAGGTATTGATAAGGGGAGGTCAAAAACGTCTATCAGCTGTTAGTCTGTATGTTTGTTCCTTATACAAGTTCACACCGTTTGACCGTTTTTGATCAAACTTGGCACACAGGTAGGTCTTGATACCTGGGGAGTGTTATAGACCAGGTTAATATCGTCTAGGACTCACGGGTTCGAACAGTTACAGATTTGTTTTATTAGATTTTAATGTTTTTTTATGACGCATTAGATTTTAATATTATTTATTTGGTTTCTAACTTATTTTGGCTTTTCTAGATGCAGAAAGTAGGTGTAGCATGGTACGCCGGGTAACAGCTAATAGCATATAATTATCTCCTTGCCCGTTGTAATTATCTAGATTCTTATAGCAGATAAATGAAAAAACGTCATTACATAATAATAATCAAGGGATTTTCCTGATGATCATTTATTTTTTTATGGGTAAGCGAAATCTATTTCTACTTGAAAATTGAGAACTAAAATTCTGGCTAACGGTTTTAGAAAAAAATGCGATCACAAATTACTTAATGGAGTCATCATTTTTAAATTCCCGAAACCAAAAATCTAGTTATTTTTGCTTCTTGGAAAACGCAAGATATGGCATTAAAACAGGGAAATAGGAAGCCTATCAATCCAAAACCGCTAACATTGCGATTTTATTGCGTAATTTCGCACAAACAAACAGTGTTCCTGTTCCGAGGACGGATCTACTGGTTAAGGAACTTGACCATTCGTTTTTCAAAAGAATTTTTTTTTTTTTTTTTATTTCGTATTTATTTATTTGAAATCTGTACAGATAACAGTACAATGATCAAGTATGTTGATCCAGATATTATGTACAAGTTGATAAAACTGACAAAAGTAAAAAAAAAATAAAAATACAAAATTTGGAAGAAGCCAACCATTGTTGGCACTTCCAGAGGTGTCTCAGTAAATATTTTATTGATTATAAAAAGATCAGGCAAGTAAATTGTCTCGAGGCCACTGTCTCTTGAGCCGCCTGGGGGGATTGTCTGGATGGGATTGGGATGATAAGGATTGACCTTCAGGATTAGGATGGTGAGACAATTTGGAGTGGAACGTTTGGAAACGGGTTTTAGCGAGGTCAAGGACAAATGGGATGTTGAGGTCATTGTGTAGGGTTTTGTTGGATACATAAAAGGGGGCATTTACAATTTTACGGAGGACTTTTGATTGGAATGCCTGTATTCTGTTGATGTTTGATGGTTTTGCAGATCCCCAGAGTTCGAGTCCGTATGTCCATATTGGCCGAATGATTGTTTTGTATATCGTTAGTTTGTTCTGTATTGATAATTTAGATGAGGGTCCAAGGATTCGTCTAAGTAGTCCGTATCGTTTGTTCAGTTCTTGTCTTTTCAGTCTCGTGTGAGGGTTCCATGTCAGTCGGCTGTCAAGGTATAATCCTAGATATCGAACCTCGCTGGATACTGGTAGTGGAGTGTTTTTGAGGTAGACTGTAGGACATGATCTCCGGTTTAGGGTGAATGTAACCTGTTTACATTTTTCAGGGTTGATTTTAACTCTCCATCTTTCACTCCAATGCTGAATAGCGGTAAGATGTTCCTGCAGGTGTTGGGATGCTACTGAGGGATCAGGGGAAGTTGATAGGATGGCAGTATCATCTGCGTAGGTGGTCAGTAAGGTATGAGGGTGTGTAGGAATATCTGCAGTGTAAAGGAGGAAAAGGAGAGGACCAATAATACTCCCTTGAGGGACACCAGCGTTTATGGGGCAGGTCGGGGAAAGACTTGTACCTTGTTTAACTTGAAAGGATCTATTTGAAAGGTAGGATTTGAGGATAAGGAAATAGGTGTGAGGAAGTATAAGCTTTACTTTGTAAAGTAATCCCGGGTGCCAAACCCGATCGAATGCTTGAGCAACGTCGAGAAAGGCACTCGTGCAAAAACTCTTACGTTCAAGCGAGGAGGATATTGAGTCTACAACTCGTAAACACTGTTGTATGGTGGAATGCTGGGAGCGGAAACCAAATTGGTGGTTGGGGATTTTCTTCGAGGATTCTATGATAGGAAGGATTCTTTTGTAAAGGAGTTTTTCAAATATTTTGGACATTAACGGTAGAAGGCTTTCAAAAGAATGTCATCAAAATCGATAATTTTTTCAGAAGCTAGAGTGCGCAGAGGCAAATATATTATAAAAAGCTACCAAAATATTTTCCTTCCCAAAACCCTCCTTATCGTATTTTTTCCAGTAAAATAATGTAATCCCACAATAAAGAAAATAATTTCTAGGTATTTAATATTTTCACATCCTTAAACGTTAGTTTCAGCCTTCCACTTCTTCCAGTACCACATAATATGTGGTACTGGAATTTTCCGAACTACTTGTCTAGATATTATCTAGACAAGTAGTTCGGAATATGCACATATCCGAAGATGTTCGGCCTCTTGTAAAGAAAAAAGAAGTCTTCATTGGATCCACCTTTTATTATGATTCCTCCAAATATCGTGCGCTTTATTTTGCCTTCATGGAAGTGCCAACTCATCAGATTTACTTGTACCAGCCATACGCTGCCGCCGTTTGAATGAGGATTGTGAACAGTAGAACATTAATTATTTTGGATAGTTCCCATATGATGCCAGTGCTCAATGGAGCACCGACTTGACTGGGGTATTTGGCATATTATTTAGTTGGAAATCTCATTATTCCAGTCTACAAATAGTAGAACAGCAAATTCGGGATAAAAAGCGACTGAAGAAATCTCTACCCTCGAGGTGTTAAGCAATTTTAACGGCGAAGAGAAGGATTTCTTGGAAATTCTGCTATTCGATGAAAGAGTTGCCAGTCCCAAGCCCGAGAAGGTACCGCAACCCGAACCAGATAACCTTAAGCGACAGTCCGTGATTCGTGGCGAACACGAGGAATAACAAGTGTATACGGGGTTAGAGAGCTATTGTAGCTGGTAATAGCTCCTTTATGTAAGGTCATTAGGGTCGTGCCTCGGGATAATGGCTCCCACAAGAACGTGTTCTGAGTTCCATCTGAAGGGAGCGCCATCAATAGAAGCCGCCTTCTCTATCGGATACACTTTTAAACAGGGCAATCCTATTTCTAGGATCTAATAAAGGGATTAGCCGAGGATGTGATCAGGAGAATGGCTTTAGTTGCGATTAACTCCACATCAATTATGCCATTTCCACCCTACGGCATATGCCTATATCGTCCCGTGCGTGATCCGACTTACTGAACCAAGAGTGGTATTTATTGAGAACTCTAAGTGGATTACTCTTCCCTTTATATAAATAAACGCAGTGTGGTTTGTAAAATGAATAGGATATCCTAACCTCGTCCCGTCTGCAAAGTGCAATTTATCTACATTATTTTCAGATTCTTAGTTCCACAACCATTTTAAATGCAATTTTCATTAACGTTAAGCAGTTTTTTGAGTTGGCTTATATCTCTGGATACTTTCTAGGAAATTGAAAAACATGTAGAGAGGTTTATTAAACCAATGTTTTTACATATGACGGTATACACTATCAGTGACTATTTTTGAATCCTTATTTTTTAGAAAAGGGCTGAAATATCAGCCCAGGAGTTTTACACCCGGGCGCCAAATACGCTACCAGGCTTTTCACCAACTTAGTAGACTCAGGAGCAAAGGAGTCAACGACGGGCAAATCAGAGAGATATTAGATAAGAGACTAAAAAGTATATTTTGATAACTTAAGAATCCAGGGTTTAGTTCGTAAAAATCAATATTTAGAACGTTTCGGCACGCTCTTTGGTGACCCTTTCAGCAACGCCTAGGGGATGGAGGAGGACCAAACCTACCTTCGAAAATGTGATTGTTGTTTTGCTTTTATCTTGTTTAACAGCGTATCAACTATTAGGCTATTAACGCCGGGCTATCTACAGGTTGCCCCCTTTTATATTACCAACAGCACGTGGACGCTCTTCCATTCAGTTACTGGCCACGCCCGACGTTGCTTAACTTCGGTAACGGGAACTGGTGCATTCAACGTGGCAATGACCGTTGGCCTGATTGTTGTTCTTAGCCAAATCCTAACCATTTTCTCAATTGTAATCACCTCGACGGCTAACTATCTTCATCTCATTAAGTAGGTATCTAAAATATAACTCAGCTAAAATACCCAGAACAAATATCTCAGAAATTCACTAAGCCTTCTTTGGGTTAATATATTTTTAAATAATTCTCTCAAGGCTGAAGGGAAAGAAGGTAATACATTTTATATAAAGCTCTATAAAGACTTTGTGGGCGCGACTAATTATTATATCTCTAAGATTAATTTTAACCACTCTAAAGGGTTCTTGTCACATCATTAAGTTATAGTTTCATTTTTGGCTTCCCCTTCAGGCAGGTAATTTCTGCTTCCTTTTAAGCCCCCCCCACCTTAATTTCACCTCCTCTTTTTAAGGGCCTTCTTAATCCTGTTAAGGACCCCAGCCCTTTGCTTGTTTTCTTATTTAATCTTCTTTCAACGCAATTATCTTGGACTCAGTGAAAGAATTAATGAGCCTTTGAGAAGTGCAGTCGCCCTCTGTTTGTGAGGGGAAATGGAGGTTTTCATCACTTCTTAGGAGAAAACAGAAAGAATTTAAACAGTTTTCAGTAATCTTAAAACTGAAACTACGACACCAATAGGTTTCATGATTAGTAGGTATATAGCTTTCTCATGGTAGCTATCTGTCTCAGCACGAGTTAGGCCCGATACACACTGAAGAAACCGGTTTCGTGAAACTCAAGTTACTTCATACAGTTTCATGAAACCGATTTACCCAATTTCACGAAACCCGGTTTCATGAAGTCGGTGAAACTGAAGTTTCATGAAACTCTGTGTGCATCAACCTATGATTTTCTGCCTATCGGTTGCAAGCAGTGTTGTAAAATACCCGGGTATTTATTCTTAAGGGTAAATACCCAGGGTATATACCCATGGTAAATACCCAATTTCATAAATACCCGGGTATTTAAGGCATTTAACTAAACCGGGACTTAGTAATCGAATATTGTTAAATGTCATGGATCTTGCCAGCTTAGAGCTATTGCAACACTGAGAAACTATTAAAATAATAATAAATTATTACCTGAAAATTTGTCATGGACTGCATTCACAAAAAATGTAGCCTCAGCTAAAACTTTGGACTAGGATTATCTCAATTTCTCCAAACAGAAATTAAGTTACCTACTCATTGATCAAAACACATGTATCTTTCAAGCCTGTCCACCATAACATGGGACTTATTTTATTATTTTCTTTGTCATTGTCTTCAAGACCTTCCCAAAGGATCTTTGCCATAATCCCTCTTGGTCCCTATAGCCAGCTATGTTTTTCCGAAGATCAACTGATTTCAATCCCATGCTTCTGCCTAACTCACATACAAAACAAATGGAAGAGTTCAACAAGTCTGCAGCAAGATGTGGGTTTTCAACACCAAACTGAATGCGTTTCTCCTATTTAGTCAACACAAGTTTTTCCTCCGTTTTTTGAAGAGAAGATTCTGGGTTTCTTGTTGAAGAGTTTTCAGTAATCTCTTATGAACTGTTTGGATCAAAGGGGCATTTAACTGAATGGCAGTGATAAATTCAACAATTGGATCAAGGATGTTAACTAGTTTCCTGGCTCGGAATCAAAACACTCTGTCATCAAGAAGCTACCTTTTCATTTCTGGTGAGATTTCCGCTTACTGTAATGTTGTTACTACTGTATGAGCATAATTTCAAATAATATTAACAAGGGGGGTCTCCCGTGGTCTAGTGGCTAGCGCTCTAGATTCATAAGCGGGAGATGATGGGTTCGATCCCCACCGGCGCCAGAAATTTTCTCATCTCAGGGCTCGCTGAGAAAATTCCTGGCTGCACCCTGGACGTCGGCGCTAATGGCCAAGATTTATGTCGATGCGCCGTAAAAAAACCTAACTTAAAATTAAAAGTTAAACTTAACTTAACGTTAAACGGTTAAATTAAAAGTTAAACTTAAATTAAAAGTTAAAAATTAACGGTTAAATTAAAAGTTAAACTTAACTTAACTTAAAAGTTAAACTTAACTTAACTTAAAAGTTAAACTTAACTTAAAATGGTTTTGAACTATTATAATAAACATTAAAAATGTTTTTGGCCTTTTTTTTTAATTTAAATAAGCCCTTAATAATTGAATAGGCTTCATTAAAACCTTTTTAAAATTAATTAACCTTCCCCACTGTAAAAGTAATCATGAAAATTCATAGATATACATTAAGTTGTAAATACCTATAAATACCCGGACCGACTTTTAACTTTCTTTAAAATATTACTGGGTAAGTATTAATGTTCATTAAGCTTTTATGATCAAATGGGTAAGTTTCAGTCCTTGTTTGCACCAAAAAATATTCAAAGAAGTTGTATCAAGCTCAAAAACTGAAAATACCCACTTTTTGGTTATTTACCTTCCCTGTGGGTAAATACCCAATTTATATTTACCTACCCACTGGGTATTTACCCACCCCACATCACTGGTTGCAAGCAACTTGTTTTTCACGAAACCAGTTTTATGAAACCAGTTTCTTCAGTGTGCACAGGGCTCTAGTGGTTCCGAGGTAAATCAGAAGTTGGGTTGATGTAAATATTCAGTCTGTTGTTTTATCTTTATTTTTGATAGACGAAATGAATAGTTTTAAGTGTAATTCTTTATCCGTTTCATTCCACGTCTGCTGCCATATATTAATATAAATTAAATTGGGTCTTATAAACCAATTATTAGCGTCATTGGATATAATAGACTTGAATGAAGGGGAAAAATTGTTGCCCCCTCTGGCCAGCAGGCAGCGCCACCGCCTAGCTCCCTGGGGTGCTGCCTAATCGAGAAAAACTATTAACTCTCCGCCTGGACTATTTGTATGGATTACATCGTCCCAACCCCTACTCGCGGAGGGAGGGAGGGCAGAAACTAATTTAGACAGAGCGAGTTATACCTTTGACACATCCGCTAGTGAGCGTTTCGAGCAGTGCACCATCGAACGAGATACCACTTTTCACTAGAGCCTGTATCAATGATTAAAACGGCTACGGGCCGGGCTCGACGGGAGCCGAAGCGACGGTAGAAATTTTAATAAAGCAACTAATGGCTAAAGTTTAAATCCACTCAATATGAACGCTCCCTTCTCGAACGTAGCGGCTTTGGGCGTTTAATTATTTAAGCAGTAAGCCACTTCCTGTGCAGAACATTCTAAATCAATGCGAAAACCCTTTCTACCTAATGAAAAACAGGACTTTCGTGCTTGAAACTATTTTACAACAATCTTTATTGCCCTTTTCCATGTTAATGGCAATCCTTAATTCAAACCTTCCATCGTATAGCTGATTAGATGATTGTTTAATTAGGAGCTTATTTTAAGAAAATATATTCATAAATTATGATAATATATCTATCGGTTACAGATATGGCCTTGGATATGGTTTCATTAGGGTCCCCTCGTCCAATTACTTATAAAACATGTACCCGGAAGCCTAGTATGCAAAACCGTAAGTGTTACCATTTTTTCGCGCGAAGTTTGTGCAAGAAACATATTGTAGTGGACGGATTGTGGTGGTTAACGAGCTTGACCCTTCAAATCAAAAGAAGTAATTTTATAACAAATTTCATTAAAATCAGTCCATTCTTGAGCCAGCTATATGTGTATATATATATATATATATATATATATATATATATATATATGTATATATATATATATATATATATATATGTATATATATATATATATATATATATATATATATATATATAATATTTGAGGTTTCTTCGCTGGGGAGAAATTTGACATATTTGAACGCCTGTTATTTTTGTGATCTGTAGATTCAAAAAACGTGAAATTATCTAGTCGGCACTTCCGGATTAAGTCATGAGGTCAACCTCATGAACGGGTATTCTACGTATGGAGGGAGGTACGAAACGCGCTAAGGTACAAATGAGAAAGAAATTTCTGGATTTCAGAACAAAGATATTAAAATATTTGGGTTCTAAAAGGTATAGTCTACATTTCCTAAAATCCCAGGCATTAAATCAAGGGAGTTGACGAATAGCTTTGTGTTTGCTTATGGAGGAGTTTCATTGATGATATGTTGTTTTTTTTTACTTTATTTACCGAGTTGGTCCCTGATGGGTTGCTTTGCATATTTTAACTGACGTTCTCGATTACGAAAAAGTCTTCTTGTTCTTCTTATTTTGTTGTTCGTTAAGATTCGCTTGTTTTGCAGAGTTAGATGTGTCGGGCAAGCTATTTATAGTTGATTTTATGATTTATTAGGTTTTCGGATTACTGAATCATAAGTATTATTGCCACGCTATATCCAATATAGCCCGATTTAGCCCATAATTGTGTACATATTTAATACCTCATAATTACACTCGCTCATTCAATAACCCAATATTAACCCTATATTACATTAGTAAAATAATCAACTTTACAAATATTTTATACTTTAATGAAGCCAAATAGTACTCTATGTAAATTTAGAGGTCCTTATTAAGCTTCATTAATAGAATAACTGGTATCTTCAATTATTCGAAAGTAATAAAACCATTATCATTAAATAATATAAATTAAATGTATAGGTAAAAAGGACTTTTTCTGTTATCCATTACCCATAATTTATTTGTCAAAAATATACAATTATCTACTAAAGAAGGGAGCGGTAGAGTTTCCATGCGGTAATGACCGCCAGACCCTTACAAATTATTTGAAATTAAATCTGTTATTTTTTGTGCAAGTTTTCTTTCATATATTTAATTATTCTCATTATTTAGTAATAATTCTAATTATTTAATTGATAACAAAGAAAACAAACTGTAAGTAAATTTACAGAGGAACGACTATGAACTTTGTATTTAAAGAAAATGTACAGTTTCTTATTAATAACTGTTGAATTTAATAATCTTGTAGTTATGTATGAAGCAGTAACTAAGAAGACTGTCATCTGTTTTTATTATGTTTTCTTTAGATCAGCTGTTTCATTTGTAATTCAGTATGAATAAAAACTTCTTTGAGCAATGTTTAATTTAGTTGTTGAGACATAAATTATAAAAGGTTATGGGCCCAGATCGCTCAATTCGCGTCATTCTTGTGTCTCAATAAGTTCAATCGCGAGTTATGGTGTTATCAGAACATTAAAACTCAATCAAGTTTATTCATTTCATGGTTTCTAACCCGTTTCGCGGTTTTCCCTTCATCTGATCATTGTGCGAGTACATTAATCAGTTTTTCCTTCGATCATGGAATTCGTGAAGGGTATCAAGCCGTTGAAAGGAGCTGAAGATTGGCCTCAGTGGAAAGATAAAGTGATGGACGTGATGGAGTACTTTAACGCGGTCGACATTATTGAAGGTAAGTCTTTTAAACCTGAACTTTCAGAAACACTTAGTTGAAGCAATGTGCCCGCTGGAAAAACGATGGCCAACCACCATATCCTGCTCGCGCTAGTGGACCAGGACGCAGTAAAACTTCGTCCCCAACAGTCAACAAAACCGAAACCGAAACCAAGTTGGCGCTATTGTCTGTTAGTAGTGACGTCTGGGCAGTATCTACTGGTGAAAACTGGTGGATAGACAATGGCGCGACCAAACATATTACCCACAATTTTAATTGGTCCACAAAATACAAGCCATTTTCTGGAAATTGTGTGGTAACCGCGGCGGACAACAAAAAACGTAGAGCTCTCGGCAGCGGGGAAATCCAGATAACAGACTATTCTAATGATCAATTGAAAAGTTTGACTCTCACCGACGTGTGGTATGCCCCAGATATTTCTCGAAACCTCTTCTCAGTTCTGGCAGCTCACGATAGAAATCCTACCAGTAAATTCGAATCGAATCAAAGCGAGTGCAAATTCACCGTTGATGGAAAAGTCGTTTTTACAGGAGCCAGAGAGCAGCATGGAACGCTGTATCGAGCATCGTTTCACCCAGTTCATCCTGAGGAGCCATGTGTCAACATAGTTTAAGGCACGGATACCTTGCAACTATTCCACGAACGATGGGGTCACATGGATCAGCAATATGTACGAGCAAAGCTGCGGTCTGAACTAGGTATTGCGGTAAAACCAAGCAAAGAGCTCTGTGGGCCATGTCAATTTGGAAAGGCGCACCGGCAGCCATTTGGCACCAGCGTTCGATCATCCAGACCAGGTGAATTGATGTCAGGAGATGTATGAGGTCCTTTTGATAAATCATTCAACGGGCGCAGATATTTGAATGTTATCAAATACCACTTTTCACATTTCCGTTTTTGTTTCGTCGCACGGGAAAAATCAGCCGTGAAAGATGCTATACGAGAAGTATTGGCCAAGGCTCGAACAGTCGGCCATCAAGTGAAAGAATTCCTCAGCGACAATGGAGGAGAATTCAATAATAAAGAAGATCGCGCTGTACTTCACGAATTTGGAGTTACTCAAAGACTCACTGCATCTTATACTCCTCAACAAAATGGTGCAGTAGAACGTGAAAATAGAACCATCGTCGAAATGGTGCGAACGTTCAAGTATTCTAACCCAAACGTTGAGTTTCCTGAAGCCATCTGGGCTGAACTAGTTATCACGGCCGGCTATATTCTAAATCAATTAGGAAAATCATCAATCGAGGGCAAAAGTCCTCATGAAGTTTGGTTTGGTCAAAAACCACGGATCAAACATTTGCGAATCATCAGTTCCAAGTGCTATGTCCATATTCCCGCGCAAAAGAGGAAGAGGATGGACTCAAAAGCAGTAGTTGGATATCTCGTTGGGTATGATGGCACAGAATATATGTACCCGAGAAACGAGATATTATGTTATCGAGAGACGTCATCTTCCAAGAGAAAATCGGAGATTGTGAAGAGTGTGTATCCATACCTATAAAAATAGAGGACCCAACCATCCAAAAGGAGGGTCGCGAAAAATTAATGAAAGAAAGGACTGAGAAATTGGACGCAGTTATATCTTCATCTGAAGATGAAGAGGACAATGCAATTGAACCAGACACCCGAAGGAGTTCGCGAAAATGTCAAAAGCCCTCCTACCTAAATGATTACGTCACAGTTGCAGAAGCATTTCTTGTGGAGGATGATCCTAAGACATTTGCTAAGAAGCGATTCAATATGGCTGAGTGTAATCCAACCAAAATACCCATAGACAAATTAAGGAGTCGAGATCCAGGGAAAGCGCCTATCAATTTTCCCAATCGATCACAGCTTTTGGTGCTTTGATATGTCCTTTGCCATCAGAATTTTGTTCCTAAAACTACTCGATTAAGGGAAAGTGTTGAATTTAATAATCTTGTAGTTATGTATGAAGCAGTAACTAATAAGACTGTCATCTGTTTTTATTATGTTTTTGTGGAGATGTAATGTGGACAAGCGACCACTGGTGGACCAATGAGAAGCATCCGGGCCAGCCAATAGGAACGAGCGCTTGGCCGAGCACTCCCGACTTTGACCGAGGCAACCCGACCTCGGCCTATGAATAGGGGCGTTCCTGCTGGCCAGAACTCATTCCGATCCGGCGCTCTCTCCAGGACACTCAAGCTCTCTCAGGACCAGCCTCCAGCCATGCACTCAGGACCAAGGACCTAGCCACCTGCTCGACCTCTCTCTCGATCTCTCTCTGGACAAAGTACGAAGCCGCCGTCTCGATGTACCCAGTGGTCAAGCCAGCCTCCAGTCATTACACTCCCGACTCCTACTTCCCCCAACTCTAGTCAATACCTGGTTTATTCATTTACTTCCTTACCCCTCTCACTCCTACTTCGAAGAACGGGTACGGCTCAGTACCGAACACCTTCTCCCCGACTCAGTGGAACAGCTAACGCCTAGTACTTAGTCGGTATCCCCCAGGTTCAAGGAAGCGCCCTTGCCGGGACACAGTACTTACCTGGCTACCTTCTCCCGACACATCCTTCCTAGCCTACCTTTAGTAGCGACACCCATCCGCTACATTTTCTCTAGATCAGCTGTTTCATTTGTAATTCAGTATGAATAAAAACTTCTTTGAGCAATGTTTAATTTAGTTGGTGAGACATAAATTATAAAAATAACTTGCTCTTTAATCACACTAAAGACAAACAAAGCAATTCATCTCTTCCAAAATCAATATTTCTGCATGCATAGCATACACTATTGATTTATGTTGCAATATCATAGTGAAGATTTCACGAGGTGGTCAAAACTAACTGTGGAATAAGTCCATAAATTATAGTTTTGAGATAATAATATCGAAAGTTAAAGTTCATTAACAGAACCTTTATAACAAACAGATTCAGAGATTAATTTGGATTTTATTTTTCTATTATGATAACTAATATAAATATGTTTAATAAATTGCCTAGTCTGAAACAATAATCGAGAAAAAAATTAAAATAAAATTTACTATAATTGGTCCACTTCGGCCCAGAAATGATTATTACATAAAGTCGAACACATAAATATGACAATGTTTAAATGGAAATATTCATTCTGGACACCATTAAAAGTATTAATCAATAACTACAATAATTTCTTTGGAGTTGCACTCATGAAAGCAATTTTGAAATTTTTCTTAACCCTTCAACGATACACCACAAATTAAACCCCTTGCAATTGATATGGATATGTATGTCCGTTATCACGATAATATTGACATTACAAACGATTGGAGAAATTCCATCTACAGGCTGGCCTTCGTTCAGACAGAAGTTCTTAATATGCTTCTAACGATCAAAATTGTTGTTATATATCGTACTCGTATCTATATAAAAAGAAATACCTCCTTTAAAAATAAACTAAAATTGTTCGTTAAGATTGGGGGGTTTAGTCCGGATCCAAATTATTAAATTCCACATACCGGGCGATATTTTGACTTCCTTACTCCTTAGATATCATGCCCAACTCCTGAGGAACATGTGTTGGGGAAAAGTAGAAAAATTGGTCCATTAAAAGTTAGGGTTAATTCTTGAATAACATAAAATAAAAAAATATTAATTGAGCCATCGGTTTGTTACAAATATAAAAGAGGAGAACTATTTATGTTGTTTTATTTATTTATATTTATATAGATTATTTTAAATCCAGCCTACAGGAATGCCTCGTGAAATCAACACTTGCTGCGGAATGTGCTTAATTATGCAGCTCCTGATAGATTTTAATTTTTAATTTTATTGTTCTTCTTTACGGTTTTCCGGTTGACAGATTTTATAAAGAATATTTATAACTCACGTTTTAAATTTGTATAGTACTTTATGATTTTTGTTTTTTAACTTTTAAACGACTAAAACTTTCTTAATTTGTCTTGCATTCTGAAGGTTTAAAAGAGCTAATTAGCAATGCAGCAGGCTCTTAAAATTAATTAAATAAATGCACATATTTTATTATTTTTTAAAAATATTTTATGCTTATTGTATTATTTTATTATTTTATTTTTAATTAATTAATTTTTTATCTATGATTTTTATTTTATTTTAAATTAATTTATGAACGTATTATAATGACTTTTTTTTAATTTCGTTATGTGTAATCATAAATAACTTCCTATTATCATAGTTAACCAACGTACTTCATTATAATACAGATTATTTTTTCAAATAAACGTTGTACTAAAAAAAATGCACATGGTGAAAAGAGCACTCTCTCAATGTTTGGTTATGTCTGTATCTTACAAATCCTCTATTTATACATATATATATGTATTTATATATATATATATATATATATATATATATATATATATATGTATATATATATATGTATGTATATAACATACTAACAATTTATACACCTGAATTTACACCAAAAGGTGAATGTTTAACTGAAAAATTTACTACTAGGAAAGATTGTTGAGTTTTACTCTACGGAAGGAACTGCCTGTAACATAGTTCTGAACACCCATTTATTCCCTTGATATAATTGACTTTGGGACGAATGCTCGCTCGAGTTTTCAAGTCAGATGAAATTATAAATAAAGAAGTCGAAAGAAAAAAGGCTATTTCATTAGAGGGCAGGGAGGTCAGGCAGGAACGGGGAATAACTCCAAATAAATTATTTATATTTTAATTTATATCCCCCGTAGCCTGAGAGCTTCATTCATCCCTTCCAGAGAGGTATTTAAGATTTAGGGCTCTCTGCCATTTCACTCTTCCCCCCCCCCCTTTTGTTTTCAGGCTTTATTTCTTCTTGTTTTCTGTCTCTCTCTTTTTTTTTACCTTTATTTTCAAAATATACAAGGGTTAATTACCTATGTCTTTATAATCTATATAATTTTATTAGAATAATAGGGACAATTAGAGCGAATCAGGATCTCAGGTGTCAGCAGCTAGAACTCGCAACAGGATCGTGTTGATTTTCAGCAACATTGTAGTTTGTTTAATTTTTTATTAGGAACTACTTTTATATAAATATATTAATCTTCATACATAATTAATTATGATAACATGTCCCATTTAGTGTATTTTCCTTTCTTGTAAGACAAGTACTGACGAGAAATGTCAAAGTTTGATAACCGATATATCACGAAAAAAACGCTAACTGTCGAGTTCTTTTAAAGAGCTGAATCCGGGCCGCAAAATACTTATTTTCAGCGAAAATATAAAAATGAAAGATTTTCATCTGAAGGGAAATCACTTTGTTCAGAAAGTGTAATCGGGCAAATAAATAATTTGGACGGTTATTGTATACATCCATAATTTCTAGTCAACTACGTTACTTAGGGGAATTCGGGGAAAAAAAACTATGGAAATATGAAATTCTCTTGTAAAAAAAATGTAGATTTTTTCGTTGAATAATGAATACATTTAAAAAAATAATAATGAATAATTAGGACGGCAAACCCCGCTATTGAAATGATTTTAAAATCCTAACTATTTTAAAAACTAACTAGCCCGGTTGAGATTTGGATTGTGTCTTTGCTCACCGTATAAATATCTTAACCAAATAAACTAATCAGACGTAAGACGAGTTTTGTAATTTAATGGAGCCAATGCTTCAGATAGATGGCGTATATCTTCTTCACATGAAGCCAGAAAATGTTAGTGTCATACAGGAACAGATTTAGTACCCCTGCTAGCATTTAAATTTATTAAATCAATGCATTATAATTTATGTATTATAATTTATTTTGATGATTGCAATTGAAAATGAACTAATCAAAAATAAACTAAAAGAATATATATATATATATATATATATATATATATATATATATATACATATACATATATTATTTTATTTTATAAATGGTGGAGGGTCAATAATATAAAATACACAATTAATTCTGCTCCGTATCTTTTATTTCTTGCAATATGTTTCCATTCTGGAGCCTCCTCAGAAACTTACTGCTAAAACTAAATCCATATCTGGTCACATCATTACACGAACTATTCATTTTATTTATTTATTTAACTTCCTTATTATTTTTATTATTAATTTTCTTTGAGCAGATCCCCTTCGTTGTGGAGCTTTTCAAGCAAATAAATATCTATAGATTGCGACCCTTAAAGGGGCAGAGACGGCTTAAGCCGTCGTAAGTTCAAAAATTCGTTCGCGGTGTCGATTCTAATAGGTTGTTGTTCTAATGGGTACCCTGGGACTGTTGAAACTATTTACAACCGCTATGAGGGCTGCTAAGGGGTAGAAAGGGGCTGGAACCTTTCTACCCCTTAGCAGCCCTCATAGCGGTACTTTGTCGTCTTACGGCACCTAGCGTACCCAAACTCGCCCCACCCTCTGAAGCGTTATGAGTGATTTCCTTCCACAGAAGCACATCTACCTTCAACAATTTACGTAAAAAATTCGTATATCTATATGAAATACTACTGATTGTTACTTTATCTTTCTAGAATATGTCGCTAGGATGTTATTGATAATTGTTTACACGAAAGTATGGGTTTTTTGCTGTATTGAGACAGGATATGCATTAAATATGAATATTTACACCGGATAGAGCGAGAACCCACATCCTAATTTAGGCCGAGTAGAACGGATTGTTTTTATCACTGTTTATTTATTTCCTTACTGCTTTATGTAATTATAAATGTCTCAAAGAGTAAAAATATTTCTCCGTAAATTTTAATATGAGTAAACAGGCTAATGATCCGATTTAATAGCAATTCAGAGAATAAGTAAGCAAAGAATCCAGAGGACAAGGCACCTAACACAGGTTAGAAATCCCATTATAAGCGCGAAATATCTCGGCCGCAACGTGGAAATGCCTAGACCTGTGTCATGCGGGTTTGCATTCAAGTACATGTTATATAGACCCTTAAAACGCATAACCGGCTCAGGCCGTTAAAAAAAAATGAAAAAGTTTGATTTTGCAATAAATGGGTTATAGGGTGTGTTTAAGCAACCACAAGGAGTCATTTTTTTTGCATGACTTGATTTTATTATTAAAGGGTTAATAAGTACCCATACTGGAGATGGGATTTTTTTCCGTGTACCTTTAGCTGAAAAAGGTCAACCTGCCACAAACAGGACTCGAAACGCTTCTGCCGCATGAGAATACCACACTGGACCACGGCCGCATACTTGACCACGGTGGACTCTACATACAGTATTATATAATCTATGATAAAATTACTACAAAGAGTTGATTGATGGGTGGCACAAAGAACTAGATCACCTCATGTCATAATAATTGTATGAATATCGATGCAGTTATAATAAAAATATTAAAAATTGAAAACAAGCTGTGAGTGGCACATCACAATAAGGAGTAAGTACCATAAGACATGATGATATGACGATGGACTCCTTGGGGCTTTTCAGGAAGTGTTTGGAGTATAATTGGTTCCGATCAGTAAAGCCCCAGCATGAGCTTGGATAATGAAAAACATATTCCCCGGAGTGAATCATAAAGAGTGCTCCCAGTGTTGGGGGAATATCAGCTCTTGATTCGATTATGATTCTTTGTCTCCCTTCGGATGGACTGCAGATAGGCCTGTAATAAGCAGGGGTAGGATGAAGGCAAGGGTGGCAACTCCAATAGTATCGTCTCAGGGACTTGAATTCGTTGGAAGAATGAAAAGCTTATGATGTCGTATGATAACAACTTTACAAAGGTTTTACCATTAAAATTTTTAATCATAAGCTTAAGAATGAGTCATTCACTTTTAGCAGTGGTTATCCGAATGCGAATTAAACCTAGATAATTAGATATTTGCCGAAAAAAAAACGAAAAATTTCTGGAAACGAGTTATTTTTAATACAAATCAAAGAAAATATTTATATAATTAAAAACTCAAAAACAGCCATAAAAAAAATTATTTAAAAAATGTCCATCAAATTGCCCGTAGCATTATAAATTAAACCCCATGAACAATTTTGCCAATAATCGATACAATTAAAAGAACTGAAAGAATCGATAGAATACGGCCATATTCATTACCTCAGAAGACTTGTCAGTATTACGCCTGACTCAAGCCAGTATGACTTGACGAGAGGACGTCCTCCTGAGGTAGGCGCTAATGGCCGAGATTTGTCGATGCGCCGTTAAAAAAAAAAAGGACGTCCTCATAAGGTAGGATAAGAATTCTTAATAAAATATTATTTATTTATAAGTAAATTAATTTAGAGAAATAATAAGTGTTTTACAAAAGAATTTGGGATTTAAAAAAAAATGTATATATTTTTGCATAGGAAAGCCCCTGAAGAGGTGCAACACGAGGGCACGAAACATGTCGGGCAAAATATAGCAAATAAAGTAGTTGAACAAGAACGATAGGTTATCGACCCTCAGAAGCTTAATATATTTGACAGGGAGTTTTTGTATATTATTTCAAATATTTTGAAAAAAAAAAAACTAAGAAATGGCGGAAAATTTTAATAATTTAACGTTTCCTCCCTCGTTCCATAGGGAAATTTCTAATTTTAAATTAAATAGCAATATAATTTCAAAGGTCGAGTTTGTTAACCAGCAGAATCCGTCTACCGGAAGGCGGTTTTCAGGGCGAAGTTCGCGCAAAAAAATTTGTTTTCGCGTTAATATGCTTGCGGGTACTCTTTTTATAGGTTTTCTAACGTAAGAAAATGGGGGAAATCATTTTTAAGGTGAAGATACTTCTTTTTTTTTGTTTTCCTAAATAAATTTCGGTTTGGGTATTGAGAATAGATTGACTTAGTTGAAAATTGTTCCCGATGTTTGATATTTACCGAAACTAAGATATCTTTATTTTGGTTTCGTTTTGAGTTAAGGAAGTATTAGAAAAAAAAACAACATTTTATTAAGTTTTGGGTTCATCGTATATTTCCTTAGATGTCTCGAAAATTGTGGGTGACCATTCGAAAACTACATAAATTCTCTACAAAAAGGTACTTAAGTAATTTTTGATGGGGCAATGTTAGTAGGAGACATAACTGCTTTCAACTTCGAAAGAGTTAGTTTTATTCTTTTGAACGGGATCTTACCTCCCATTTTAATCGGTTGTTTTTTGTTTTTTTTAAATTAAATTTAAGATTTAAATGATTATTTGAGAATAACAAGGTAATAAAATGAGAATTGCATTAGTAACAGTGTCTTCCTATAGCGAATGTTGAGAAGACGGGGAGTCGTTTCCGCTTAAGATACTATCCATTTTCTGTTGTCATATAAAATCTTTCTTACCTTCCTTTAATTAATTTTATATATTTCACACAGAAAAGATCAAAACCTACCAATAAATGCATCTATTCTTTTACATATGGCAATAGCGATATTTACAGAAACAAGCTATGATGTTGCAGTTCCTGCAAGTTGGACTTTTTTTAAATTATGCTCTTCCTTTTCTCAATCAGGAGGCATTCCACAACTATAGAACTGACGGGGAGTTTTTCTGCTGAACATCAAGTTGGCAAATTGTTCCCAATCGACTTTCATAACGGACTTCTAGGAAATTTCAATTTCCCAATCGATTTTGATTATGTAAATTGATGTTTGGCCGTCTCGGGGGAGAAGCCCCCCCCCCTAACAGTCTTATTTAATTTCATCTTTCCCTCCTGTCGACGAGGGCGGCTTAATCTAAAAACGTTTTCGTGATGGGATTAATGGCGTGTGTGGGAAAGAAGTAGAGATAGAGCAGATAACAGTTCAGAAATATTTGAGCAGTTAACATAATGATCAAAGTACATAATGATAAATAATTTAATTTTAATTTTAACGTCCATTTATTATTAACTACGAATTTTAGTACGGGTTATCTATAACGTCCATTTATTATTAACTACGAATTTTAGTACGGGTTATCTATAACGTCCATTTATTATTAACTACGAATTTTAGTACGGGTTATCTATAACGTCCATTTATTATTAACTACGAATTTTAGTACGGGTTATCTATAACGTCCATTTATTATTAACTACGAATTTTAGTACGGGTTATCTATAACGTCCATTTATTATTAACTACGAATTTTAGTACGGGTTATCTATAACGTCCATTTATTATTAACTACGAATTTTAGTACGGGTTATCTATAACGTCCATTTATTATTAACTACGAATTTTAGTACGGGTTATCTATAATTCGTAGTTAATAATAAATGGAAGTTAAAATTAAAATTAAATTATTTATCATTTTGTACTTTGATCATTATGTTAACTGCTCAAATAAAATAATTCTGAAATTTATTTATTTAAATTTTATCGTCCATTATAATTAACTAAGAATTTTAGGACGGGTTATCTATAGGTTACCACCCTTTACTGAAATTTAGACAGGATTAATATTTATAATAGCTCAAGAAGGAAGATCACATTGAAAGATGAGCTCCCTTTGAACCTATAATTAAAGTTCGCATTAACTTAACCACGCTATAAATATATATGCAATAAACATGAACTCAAGGAGGTTGCAATAGGGCTTGTCCAAAAAAGTTACAACAATTACCATTAGGTACCAAAGCAACTTAACCAAGCTTAGGCTTTTGCAGATTGGTCGCTTCAAAAATCCTGTATATACGTTATCAGAAATGATCATTGTTTTCCATATACATCTAAATATGTGTGTGTGTATATATATATATATATATATATATATATATATATATATATGTGTGTTATTTACACATAAACAAAACTACAAATGGTGTGCCACATTAACGCTTGTTGTTCGAAATGTCTCTTCCTTCACAACGAGAATCGGAGTTTATCATTAGAATCAGAAACGAAAGGACGAGTTCCTTAATCAGCGAAACGGAGTAGTGTTGATTTATGGGCTATTTAAAGAGATCACATTCCACAATAAATATAAAGATATTTGCACTGTTGTCTTCGTTATAACCAGCCAAATTAATTAAAAAAACATGCTTTCAATAAATATTTCCTATACTTCTGATTTGCCTGGTTAGAATATTCTACATTAGACTCCAATAGTTAGGCAATGCTCGATGGTTTTCCTTATTACGACAGTAAACCATTAAATTGTCCAAATGCGTTGACATTGAAAACCTAACAATAGAGTCCCTACGCAGGAGGTGGGCTAACGTGGCAGAGACAAAGACTTGAGGCAGGTTGACTTTATTCTACGATTTCCACCATGTGTTCAGAAAGGTTTGCATCGTGTAAGTAGCCAGGCACTCCTTGCCATAAACAAGCACTTCTAAAAATTATCAATATAATAAGGGTTTTCATGTGCTCTCATAATACGGAAATCTCCTTTGGACGAATCGTTGGGGTATCGTATACTGAGAGATAGTGCTTATTTTCGCCATGCAGGTCAAGTTAAATCATTTCGTTAACTTTACAAGGTTCTTGAGGGCCTAATAAAGCTGATGATAAAGTCAGGGTGAAGGTAGAAGTAAGCTGGTAAAGAGAGGCCTAAGTAGAGGAGGTTGCTGGAGGTAACAACCCCTTCCCTGATTGGACAGAAGACATTCAGCAGAGAACGGCTCTGAAGTATTCAGGAGAATGTGAAAGGAGGGCCTGTTTAAACTTGAACTGAAACATTCAAAACTCCCCTGAAATTCGGGGGTAAGAGGGGGCTGGGGGGCTCTTTGAGGGGGTCTTTTCATAATGGCAGCTCTTCCAGGGAGCTTTTAGTCCGGGCACACCTAGGGGGCATGGATTTCCTACAGCGGTGCCACTTTTAACAGCCAACTACTTAAAAAATATCTCGTTTATTTTGATTGCTGCAAATGCGCCCGGGCCAAATCCCCGTTTAAACTAGTTTCTAACAAACTCCTTTTCATTTTAACCTCATGTAGTTTATCATAGTGATCAGTTATTTCACAGCATTTATTAAAATTTATCTCGTTTTATATTTTATAGTTCTTCTTTTTCTTTATTGATTTTTTTTTCTAATTTTATGGAATTTATGTTTTATTTTCGATTTAATTTTAGCGCGGTTCCTCCCTCCCTCCATATTTTTAATTGTACATTTCAATTTTAATATTTTCACTTTTTAGTGGCTTTAATTTTGCATGCACACTAATTGTTTAATAAAGCAAATTGTCTATGTAGAGCGGGCTCTGTACAATCAAATAAATAATATTTTCCTTAAAGAAACCTCTCTCTTTGAACGTCTTTTTCCAACATAAAAAGTAATTATTTCTAAGAGAAGGTAATTTTGGCGAAAGAGAAAGTGCATTTTCTAAGGAAAACATTTTTCTTTTCTACAGAAATTACCGTTAAAAGATATGGATTTCCGTTCCACCAATGGGCTCCCAAAAGAGAAAGTGTTTAAATTTTGCATACAGCTAATAACTTTTGGAAAACAACCACATGAAGTGCTTCTTCTGAACTTGTCGTTCTTGACTCTCCGTTTATATTCAATCTTGCTAATCGAAGTGAGACCACTTCAAACTTAAAGAACAAACAATTTTTCCCGAAATGTCTAATTCGTTTCGAACATGCTTGCCCGTTTTTTTGTTATATACATATTTAAAGAGTTATGAAATACAAAAGGAAAGTAGATGTGTGGCATGGGTTTCACTTATCCCCAGCCCGGTTTAAAACTTTAAGTAACTTAGTTTTGAATGAGGTAAAGTATTATTGTACCAAATTTCATCAAAATCGGATTATTTTAATTGGACTATATATATTTGAACCACCGATTTTATATTCCCTGTATGTTATATTTGGGAATAATTATACATTTAAACATTTACTGTAACGAACACTTTATTACAATCAGGTTTCATCATAGACAAACATGTGTTTTTATTCCATCTGGGAGATTATAAATCTTACATATATAACATCTTTCCCCCCCCCCAAAAAAAATGATAATACAAGAAAGAATATTATTAATAGTATAAATGAAAAATAATACAACAAGAATATTATAAGTAACATAAATGGAAAATAATACATCAAAGAATATTATTGATAACATAAATAGAGAAACACACACAAAAAGTTGTTTACATATAAAAGGAAACAAAAAACTAACCTTATAAATCAAAAATCATTTAAAGTGTGAAGGAGAGTATCTGTCTGGAGGTTTTCTATGCCTAACTGGTTTTGGAGTAATATCAACTGGAGTAGGTTCATTTGCTAGGGTTATTTCTTCAATTGGGGCTGGTTCATTTTCAGGATCACCCTCCTTGTCTCCCTCCTCTTCATAAATCCTATTTTTGGAATTTTCCCTTGGTAAAATTTGATTTATATGGCGCCTCCAAATCGAATTATCACTAGTTTTGACGGCATATCCTTGGGGACCTAGATTCTCAACAATTTCCCCTTCCTCCCATTTTTTCCTGCCTCTATAATCCCGAGCTGCAACCCTATCTCCTACTTTCAATGAAATTTCCCTATTACCCTTCCAATTAGCGATCTGTCGTTGCTGATTGCTTACAACTATTTCTTCCTGTGATGGAATCATTTGGTCGAAAACTGTACGCAATTCCCTTCCAAGCATCAGTTTTGCCGGAGTCTGTTGTGTTGTAGAATGGATTGATGACCTACAAAACAACAAAAATTCACTAAGGCACTCATCAATGCTCCTAGCCCCTTCCCAAAAACATTTCCTTACAAAATTTTTCACAATGTTCACCGCAGACTCGCCTGCACCGTTAGTCTGGGGATGGAATGGGGCACCTGTCAAATGGTTAATACCTAAACTGGTCAAAAAAGATACAAATTCTAAACTGTTGAAGCAAGTAGCATTGTATAAAGTCAATGATCGGGGAATTCCAAATCGGAAAAACATTCCATTAATTTATGGATAACTGTGTTGGATGTTGCATTGTTGGTAAGAAAACATTCGATCCACTTAGAATGTGAATCTTGGACCAACCGAATGTTTAATGTGCTAATACCTTTACGACCCAATAGGGGTGGCCCACCTTTTTTTACCACTAAAAACGTAACACTATTACATGAATTCAAATGCTTAACAGGTAAGTCAATTTCTCCAACAGGGTGAATAAGCTGTCCAACATAGTCTGCAAGAACTACATTGTTCTTATTTAAAGGAACATCTCGAAAATGCTTACAGTACAGACTAAAACTTAATACATTATGTAAAGAACCAGTATCCACTTCAAAAATAAGATTAATGTCCTTAACACTAAGAGTAACCTTATAAGGATCCACATTAGGACTTTCAGCAGCAGGTGGATAAAAAAATGTGTTTAATGAAACATTATTATCCTGTTGGTTACAATTATCCAAATCAGAGATTGTTTCTCTATCAGCAAGATATTTATTCCTACTGGCTTTCTTTTGAAGACATACTGCTGCCAAATGGCCCTTTTGTTTGCAAAAATTGCAAATATACCTCTTATAATGACAATCTATACATTCATGATTACACCAGCCACAGTGGATGCAGGGATCATACTTATTTTGTCGAATATTATTAGTAAACTGACCTGGATTTTTCTTGCCAGATGTAAACGGCATATTTTTCTGAAAAAATATCTCATCCTGCTCTTGTTTGATGGGGAGGCGTGTTTGTTTCTCAATCGAAGCAGCTTCTTTTCCACTTGCAATTTCAAGTAATTTCTCTAGATTTAATAAAGCATTAGTAGGATCTTCCTCAAAAAGTCTGTCCTGAATTGGCCCTGGACCATAACCGGAAACGAAAATGTCCTTAAGTAAAGTATTAATTTCTTCACCAAACTTACAATCAACAGCAAGACTTCTTAACCTTACAGACCATTCTCTGGCAGACTCCTCCTTCAATCGTTGAGCACTGTAAAATTTATGCCGGTTCGCATAGCAAGACTTAGCAGATGAGTAATGATTCTTTAGCAGGTTAGTTAAGGTTATGAACTTTACATCTTTAATTTTATTCGGAAAACACAAACTTTCCAAAAGTTTGTATGCATTGTCTGAAATAAGCGTCAGTAACGTGGCTTTCTGTTTCTTCTCTTCACTTATTTCTTCACGTATGAAATAATTTTCCAGTTTCGCTAAGAACACATTACAGTCCCCGGATTCCACAAAAAACATACCTTGGAGTTTGTCCTGGCCTGACATTGTTCACGCACCTTTTACTCGTCGCCAATGTTATATTTGGGAACAATTATACATTTAAACATTTACTGTAACGAACACTTTATTACAATCAGGTTTCATCATAGACAAACATGTGTTTTTATTCCATCTGGTAGATTATAAATCTTACATATATAACACTGTACAAGGAGCCAGACATATCCAGGTTGCACTTATTGGGAGATAGGAATAAATGGTCATCCCTCCAGGATAAACGAACACTCGGTCCTCGAAAAAGTTGAGGGTGGTTGACAATGAACAAATACTTATAGTCCATAACTGGAAGATGGGTGCACTTGACGGAAGCCGATCCAGAAATACTGACTCAGAGATGAGTTGTTGTAAGAAATTCAGGTACTTAGGAATTAGCTTCAACGCAGGTTAAAGAACCGGCTCTCTGAGATCTGGATCATTACCGGGTCAGAGATCTGAGTCAAAGCATCAATTGAGTTTTTGCCGATATGGCGACGGGATTATCAACGATTTAGGTTGACTGGAGTTTCAATATAACCTTGAGCGAGCGAAAACGCGTAGCACTTATGTTAATGGAATAATTTCACTGCGTTTCCGCTCGCTCAAGGTCGTATCGAAACTCTGGTCAATCAAACTCGTTGATAATATAGATCAAGGATGGTTTTTCGGCGGATAATGGACCGATATGGAATTTAACAGCGCTTTCATTCTTTCGGTAAAATAAATAACAAATTAGGAAAACAAACAACAAACTAGGAATTCGGGTAACAACAAACAATGAGACTACAATCGCGTAAAAAACACAAATGTACAAATGAATTGCGTTCCAAACAGGAAAGGAACAAGACGGTTACTATAACCACAATGGACAATAGAATTCCTCATAGTAATAGACCAATAGCAATGCGTTATCCATGATCCAGATCTCTGAACGAGACCCACATCTTTAACCTCCGTTGAAGCTAATACCTAAGTACCAAAATTCATTCTAAAGTGGAATAATTAGCTTTAAAATAAAATAAACTTTATTTAAAAAACAACATACAGGTTAAAATAACAAGTTATGCGACCTTTCTCTTCGTCCATGTCTTCGCCTTTTTTACCACATGTGTCAATCTTATCATTCTGTTATCATTCTCTTCACTAGCTTCATCTTCAATGTACTGCAAGTCGTCCAGCACGTATCTCTCCGGCCACACTGGATTCTGCCTCACACAGGGATTGCCAACTTCAATCAACACAGGCGTCATATTAAATTCTTCTACATAAGACTCCAATAAAGATGGTATTATATTTTCTTTGTACAATGACATCACTTTTGTGTCTGATAATTGTGAGTTTCTAAAAATGCTTCTTGTTGTTTTCTCTCTTTTAGAAAACCAAGACAATATTTCTACTTGGTGATTCTCTTCAAACACCTTCAAGCGCATTTGTCTTAGCTGTTCTCTGTACTCTTTCTGCAGGCTATTGTCCACTTTATCTTGTACACCACGTGTAGGTGTTCTAGTAACATTGAATTGTTTTCTCATTTTGTCATCTCGACATCTTTTTCGCTTGGAAGAAATGTCTTGTTCTTTTTTCGCCATCCGTTCTTTTTGCTGCTCCCAAGGAGTCATAAAAAACAAACGCTTCTTGAGGCTTATATCGTTTTCAGGATGTCTTTTCTCGCCGATCTTATTCTTTAATGGGGACGTCACTAAATTGGGACTATAAAATCTGCCGGGTTTACACATGGATTTCATCCGTCAAACTTCTGAAGAGGTATTTTTAATGTTCGAAGTTTATACCCTATAATGGTTTATCTTAAAGGAAAAGGTATACATAAACAATGAAAAATAGAATGATACTTTATTGGTAAGGTATTACATATGTTTTCTTGAGAGAAAATCTTTATTTATTAAAAATAAAGTTTGCTGCCCAAATGTTTTGGGATGCTATAAACACAGCGTACATATTAATCTTACGAAAATTCATTTCAGTTGGTTAAAAAAAGGCATTATGGTGTACATTATTTAGTTTTATTTTGAATTGCGCCGTCATTGATTTATTCTTTGAACGTATAAAAGTCAAATATTCTCTCAAAACCATTTAGAGGTTACTCCTGACCAAATGATTCTTTAATCAAATGATTTCTGTATAAACATTGATTAATTTCCAATCATTAACCATGCAATCCAAAATTGAGATTTCCTCCTAACTCAAACTAGATTACATCAACTTAACCCTTTGTTGCATCGTGATCCCTGCAGGCATCAAATTATATTTAATTTCCCGTAAGCAGCAACGTGTGTCAAAGGGAATATTTTAAACGTTGTACTTTTTGATGATAAAAGAAAAAAAAATCATGTGTCAAAGGGTTAAACAAAAACATGATATATATAAACAATATCTGAAAATTATAATATAGGAAATAATGCACAATCATACAGGTCTGCTGTTGATAAATTTGTATATTCTTAATTTTATGTTTATTATTTGAAATTTGATATACTAATCAGTATCATCCATTATTTTTGCCATATTGAAAATAGCTTATAGCCAAAACGTTTCTGTGACAAAATTTAATAACCTGGTGTTGGACATGCCGCACCATATGTAACTTAAAAATAAAATATATGAGTACTGATTGAAGCTGTTTCCAACTACCTACAACATGTTAGTGTTCAACTTATGATCTACATAAATGTTAACTGTGTATGTTCAGTGTGCGAAATACTCTTGCTGAAGGCAGCCCCGCAACTGAACGTAACATTATTATACTACTATTATTATAGTCGGTCATGCAATATTGTCCAACCTACTGACGAGTAACAGTGCGCAGACCCTCGCTAAAAGAATGTATATAAATCCTTTGAATGCCTAGAAAAATGAGTTAACGACCTTTATTATTTCTGTATCGAAGTAACCATACAATGTGGGAGTTTATTGTTTTTATTCTGCATATCCCATGCATTTATGTGCATGTGTTACGAAAAAGAAACAACGAAAAAGAACAAAAACAAAACTTAATTGATATAATTATGAATAAAAGCTGTAGCAGCATAGAATATAATATATTCTATGCTGCTACAGCTTTGCGTCCACTCTCAGACCAGATTTGCCCTTAACGAAGCTTCATAAATACATGACTATCAGTATTAATTTTTATGTTTGTCCTTGGAAATATATTAGACTAGAGAACGAATGAGAGTGCCTTTAATACTTACAGTTTTTTTTTTTGTTGTTTTTTTTTAGCTTAGCTTCGTTAAACTACATTCTATGAGGTTATCTGTATTGTTGCCTACCTGAGTTAACGACCTTTCCCCATGAAACATCCCTAACTATCTCTTGAAACAGATCCCGCTGTTGAACGATTATTTAGAAGAATGGCTAGAAATCCAGTGAATTTGAAATTTATCCCGTCTGACAAGCGTGCCATGCACTTTTTTTCGTACTATTATTATATTATAAGGTATAGCGCAAGGAATGCCTGGAAAGCAAAGTAGAAATTAGACCGATCGAAAGACGTACATGGATTAATCTGGAATGCCCAAAGAGAATCCGGGAATTCACATCTAGGAAAAGAGGAATGTTAAAAAGGCCCAACCCCGATAGTAGCCTGTAATAAAGTGGATCCATCACTTTCGGAGGCTAAGCACTGATAGCATAATGGTAGCAATGGTAGCTCTAAACAGAAGGTCGCCCCCCTCTTCTTCAATCTCCTCAGAATCACATCTAGAGGCAGTTCTTGTAGAAAGGTCTTATATAACTACCTATAAATTCACTTTTCTTACAGTTTATATGGCTTAGAACATCAAACACATTATATTTTTGTTTCACGACCTAAGGGAAGGTAAGGTAAGGTCTGAGAGGAACAGAAAATAACAAATAGTTTTGCCCCCCCCCCCATTTCTTAGGAAAGAGATTATTCTATTTTCATTTCATAAATTTGTTTTTTTTTTTTTTTTTCGTTAAGGCGAGAAAAATGGTGGAAAATAGGTTGGAAATTTTAAAAGGTTTGGGTTTGGGTATTTAGAAATGGTAGATCCTGTTTCAGACGTTTGAATTTCATCTAATCTACGGTTGGGTAATCGTAGTAAATGGATCGAAAGCTTTCTAAATTCTCTACAAAAAAGATTCTGAAATAATGTTCGATGGTGTGATGTCATTTAGAGAAATAATTAGTTTTATAATAATTAGAGAGAAAATTTCAGTTTTGTTCTTTTGAGTGGGTTTTTTCTCTGTTTACCTTACTTTTTAGTTGTTTTTTTTTTAATTGAATTTAAATTTTAAATTTAATTGAATTTAAATTTTAAAATTAATTGAATTTAAATTTTAAATTTAATTGAATTTAACAGTAAAATGAGTATTTTAGTAAAATAAGTAACATATTCGGACTAGGGTTTTCCAAGAGCAAACGTTGAGAAAGAGGATGTAGTAATTTCCGTTTAGGATATTGTCGGTTTCTTGTGTAGTGCCTTAAAATCGGATATTACTTCTCTTTGACATTTTATTTTATTTTTTCAAAAGAAAGATCAAAACCTACCAATAACTGTTTCTATTCCTGTACTAATAGAACTAGTAATATGAACGAAAACACGCTAATATGACGCAGTTTGTACAAAAATCAATTTTTTATTGCCATTTTATCGGCTTTATTTCTAGCCTTCATGAGGGATTTAAACAAAAATGGGCAAAGTATATGCTAAGAACAATATAAATACATACAATATGTGTATATATATATATATATATATATATATATATATATATATATCAACCCCAGCCAGAAACTCATCACCTAACATATGAACACCAGTCAGGATATTTAAAATATACCGACCTACATTTAGTGATGCAATAATGTAAACACGTTTTTAATCACATTTCGAGGTGAGTTATTCCACTTGCAAAACTAGAACACTACCAACAAAAATATACATAAGTACTAATTAAAATCTTTTGAGGCCTTCATCTATTTCTCTTGAGAAATATTAATATTTATATACTGAAAATTGTTTTATGATTTTCATTGTGTAGGGACGCCATAAATAGTATAGCATTAATGGCCACTAAATCATCGTCCATTTTAACCCGAGGTTCAATATATTGCCGCTTGTTACGTCATAAATACCAGCCTAAAGCTATACGTGTGCATAGAGGTTAGATAGAAGTAAATCAATTTGCGAAACCGCAAACCATTAAACGGTAGTTAACTAGTTCTTTAACAGGTGGCGCACGCAATCTTCAACCGCAGCGCATAAAAGACATTTCTACTTTATCCTCTAATTTATAGGGGACCCGCAATAATAATTATAAGAGGTCCAGCTAAAGGCTTCAAGATAAAGGCTAATGCAATACTATAAATTCTTTATATTGAAGACACAGTGCGCTATCTTTCAAGATATGTGTGTACTAATGGACTCTCTGCTCCATACAGAGCTCTCTTCAATACCCTTTATGTAACATACAGCTCTCAGCCTTAGTAAGAAGTGCTTCGTTTCTACTTTTTCCCTACACTAAAAGCACTGTATTCCCACCTAGATTTGAAAGACGTGTGCACTCCTTGCCTCCTGAAGTTGTTGGTTCGATTCCCGCTAGGAACGATGGCTTTTATTTCGAAAAACGAAAAGGCATCAGCGCTACCCTCGCTAGAAAAGGGTAGTAACCTATAGATAACCTGTCCTACAATTTGTAAGGACCAAAGGATTCTTGAAGAAAGAGGCAGGAGTTTCTCCTCAAAATTGTTTAAAACATTAACATATATTGGAGACGTTTCGAACCTGTTCAGATTCATCATCAGGCATCTATTTTTTATTTATTTATTTATTGCTTATAAAAAATATTTTTATAACAATATCCTTACTGTAAAATTTAATTAAGTTATAATTATTATAAGTGAGTTTAATACTTTGGTTATATTATTTATTTAAATTTTTACGTTCATTGTGTTAAATATGAATACTATTATTTATAAAATATGAATACTATTACAATTAAATATTATTAATATTAAACAGGCATCAACATAAAATAAAACAAAAGTAAAATCAATAGTGAGGAGGAAACCTCTACTATGTCACTAATAATACAAATACATTAAAGGAGCTTGGTATGAAAGTTGGACAACTCCATTTTTTTCAGTTTTGAGATTTTAGTTGATTCTTAAGTGGATTTTTATGCTGCATTCGATTTTACAACTGTTTTTCATTAAAAACGGACAGAAAATAGGTAAGATAGCGTTTATTTCAACCGTTTAGAATCAAAATATGGACAATTCCAACATAGTTTGGTTTCAAAAAATGACAACTCCTTCAGTAGCCAATGAGAAGCTTGCATTCATGCAATCTGTTCCCAACATGCAGTGCAAATCCATCATGGCTGAATGTTTATAATTACTTGTAATGAGTGCATTTAGCGATGATTCTAATTAATAACTAGCTGTCACCCGGCACAGAGTGGTGTCGAATGTCGGATTTTGGGGCGAAAACTGTAGGTAATTGAATGTTTCTGATTTAGGTATGATTTTTGATGAATTTCTTGTGTTCCGAGTCGAATAAGACCGCTACCAATTCTATAGAATAATTATTTTAATAATAAACGGGCTTTATATAACAAAAACCGTGAAAAACAGCAAGTATTTAATTTAAAATATTCATATTTTACACAAGTGGTAGAGGTATGTATCCTTCCAAATGTATTTTCAAGGCCTGAAGTGAATTAATTAGATAGATCTCACCGTTAATATTCAGTTATTTGCTATTAAAAACTTTTCAACAACTCTCTGCAGAAAATAATAATGGTTAACTCGTTTTTCGTGAAATAATCGCATCGCTAATTGATAACTTCATTTTAATAAGCTGTGCACAGGTATGGCTGAGTACGACAATGAAAAAAATAGCACAGCAACTTCAATTCATGTACTTTTAGGTAAAACTGTGCGAAGAGGATAGCTACGTACTACATTTTTTCTAAACCGAATAAACTAAGGTTATTTTAGTTTCATTACAGATATCTTTACAATCTATCTGCACAATCAAAGTGCGGTGCGCCATACTACACCATAGTTGAAGTCTTTGCGAAACATGGACGAGTGAAAATTGTAACAAGAGATTGGTTAGCACAGGACTGGAGACAAGAAGCTAAGGTGGTGGTAAAGCCAGCCCAAAGCCTTCACTTCCGCTTTCCAGATGTAAGCGCTTCCTATTTAAAAGATCCAAGATCCACAGGAATATACTAGTATCTGGTGAGGTGCCATACAACACAAATATCGATATATTTATGTCCATAACAAAGAAGACTAAGTCACTTCTAGAACTTAATCCTGCACCAATTCCCGTCGGCTGTAGCGTCAACCCCAAGAAACTTGCAGATGTTAAGAATCTCTTGTCCGAGTACTTCGGAGAAAATCGGGAAGAAAGAGACCGTTTGCAGTGGTACCGAAACCTCACAGTACAGAGTGAAACTGCTAATGTTATCAACAGTAGACACTGTGAGTGTGTTGAGTTAAAGAGTGCAGATTTTGATGAACTAGTTCTTTCTAAAGCGTGAGAATAATTCAAAGACTTCAGTTTTGTCAAACTGTATTTAAATATTTAAATGATTTTTTTTTAATACATTAGACATAATTACATTATATTAAAACACTCTAGCGCTTATCGAATTCATATTTGTTTGGTTTCAAAAGACGATAGATTCAATTTTAAAATGGCTCCGTTTGGTTTCAAAAACAGACAACTCCATGACTTGGTTTCAAATATGGACAACTCCACTATTTAAAGTGTAATTACGGCCTTACTACTCATATAATTTTGTAATGCCTTTGAAAAAATGTTTCTGGGCCCTATAAGAATAACATAAAAAAGTCACCATGATACTGACATCAATATAGTAGATATGGTTTTTTGCCTCTCCTGTAAAAAAAGCAAAAGTGGAGTTATCCAACTTTGATACTAGGCTCCTCAAATGAGGTATATAATGATACAATATACTAGGTACCTTATAATAAGTAGTGTTAAGGTCTATTGCAATTTTAAATATCATTTTAAGGTCCATAATTATTAAATTTTGAGAGTGAACATTCAATCCGGGTAAGAATCTTGTGAAAGCTTTTAAGAATTATAGTGGTGACAAGTAAATATGGTGATGACATTAAAAGTTGATTAATAAAAGAAAAAAGGAGAAGATTCCACCCAACACATCATGGTAAAATTATCTTCTCCTTTTTTCTGTTATTAATCAACTTTTAATGTCATCACCATATTTACTTTCACCACAGAAGCATCAAGAATTAACTTATTATTAAGATTTATTTAATTATGTATTAATTATTAATACATATGTACGTATTTATCAGCGCATTACCTTTTTTTTTCGTTTTAGAGTTTCAGGTTTTATATATATATATATATATATATATATATATATATATATATATATATATATATATATATATATTGCTGATCTTAAAAGGTACAATTGTCTTACTGTTCTATAATAACATTGCACGTACTTATAGCACATACATATGTGTTGAAAGGCCTTGTGCATAATGAAGATGTATTGTGGAAAGACGATTTTTTTCACCTTTTGGAATATGTGTATTTGCCTGTTTGTTGCTTGACAACCTATAAAATGATCCCATTTCTATAACATTTTATAGAAAAGTACATAATATCCATCCCCGTGTTCTTAAATTACTAGTTCATACAAATACAAACGAAAGCAACCACTTTCTCACTTTTGATGCCCGAAAATGACTGAGTGGGTCCTATCAAAATTTTCGTACAAATCTTTTTGGTAGAAAATTCATCAAGATTTCGAATGGCAACCTTCCGCGTAAAAAGATCTCTTAATAGCTTTCGAAATATTTAAACAAACATACTCATAGTCCCAAACTACGCATTTGTGTTAATAAAATAATTTTTTTAAATATTTTTACTCATTTTTTTAATCATAACCAAAATTTAAGAGTTTTGTTTCCATGTACTTTTTGGAACTTGGGGACAAATTATTAACTCGTCCCGTTTTGAGTGCCTGAAACCAAGAACGGACACTAGTTTGAAGAAGCCGGATGAAAGCAGAATAATATAAATATTTCTCCAGGAAAAAATCTTAGGCAGAAAATCAAATACATTATGAGAATTTTATCACAATTTTAGCATAACACAAGTTTCCACGATCTACCTTAAATTATATGGGGAGAGGAATGTAAATGTCTTCGCCAGTCTCAGGCTTAATAGATCTAAGGAGGCCGTGACTGTTAAGGCGTGAGCACTCCGTTCCTAAGGTTTTGATTCGATTCTACTAATGATAATAGATTTTCTTTCAAAAAAAAATTAAGGACATACCCCTATCCTGGCTAGAAAAGTGCGGTAACCTATAGATAACCCGTCCAAAAATGTTATGTATAAGTGGACGTTAATTTAAGTAAATAATAGATGTAGACGGCGTTTTGAATAAAAATAAAGCAGCCTTGGGCAGGTTTGGATAAAAAAGAAAAATAACAAAAAGGAATGAAGTAAGAAAATAAAAATATACAAACATGGTGAGTGGAGATAAAAATACAAAAGATTAAATGACCTTTTGGAAGTATATTATTGAAACGATGTGTTTCACTTAATTCCCAGTTCGAGAGGTCATTAGAATTGAAATGACGAGATTTTTCAATTAGAGAGTTTGGGGGCATTATGTCAGACGGTTTTAAATGGCCCTTTCGTATAAGTGCCAGATTTATCGTGCTCGTATAATTAAACATTGATAAAATTAGATCTAAAATGAGGCTCGCTACAGGGGCCGAAGTCGGGAGAAGGAAAATTGAATTATTTCCAAAACATGTTTAAATAGAATTAGGTTCACGTTTAAAACAAGACTGGCGAAGCTGGAAAACGCATTAAACCCAATGAACTTTTAACTAATGACTCCGCAGCCGTGGATTTTTACAAGCAGATAATGGAGGCCCGCTGTCCTACACTGTCTCCGGACCTGTTTTCTCTGGAAGGGGGAGGGGGCGATGGTGTCGGGGGGGCCTGCAAAATTCAGGCAATCAAACCTCGAACCGGCCAAACCGGTGATCAGGGACGGTCGGATGAAATGAAATTAAAATTGCACGAGGTTCACCGGAGGCCCTAATTCCACCGTAGGGCAGTCCCTCTGTTACAGACCAATTGCCCTCCCGCCTTCTACAAATGGATGGCGATGGTTTTTGAAATTCATTCCCTCACGCCCTACACACACATACAATACAAAGCCCTTCATACATACACTCTTCCTACAAACACTAACAATCCTTTCACACATACAGACCCCCCTGCAAAGTAGATTTGTTCCCCATTTATCAAATATATACCTGTATACATTGATTGAATCTGTGGAATACTCATTTCTATCTTTGCTCTTTTGCGCTCTCCACAATTAAGTTTATATAGAGGCTGATATTTTTTAACTCAGCCATATTACATATCAACAGTTGTGGATTTTCTTTTTGAACTGAGACTGAAACATTCTGGTCAGGTATTAATTTAAGCAACCAAAAAACTTGGATATACGGTTCTATTTCTCGGTTCTAGGATCCCCATTTACTTTTACAAGAAATAATTTGACTCGTCAAATATCCAGTAACGTTTTGACTATATTAGCATTGCAAGAATCGGAAGTAATGAAAACTCCTTGATTTTTACAATATTATACATGGCTAAGATTTTAGAAATACTTTGAATGTATGTGTAGTTTTATATATATATATATATATATATATATATATGTGTATATATATATGTGTGTATATATATGTGTGTGTATATATGTTGTGAGGTATATCATTTTTGGTATCTGACATTTGGTAATCAATACTAAGTAAATTTATAAGTAAAATTAAAACCAAAATAAAAGTCCAACTCGCAGAAACTGCGTCTTCTTAGCGTCTTTCTGTTCTTATCCCTAGTGTCATTAGTAAAGGAACAGATAGGGATATCACTTTCTTTGGATCCTTCGTGAATAATTTAAACACATGTAAAAATGTAAAATGAAATCTCAAAAAGAAGCTACAAGTTAGGCGCCACAACAGGAAACTGACAGTATCTAATCGGAAAAGACTCCTTCCACATTCCCAACGTTCGCTCTGGAAAAATACTATTACAAATACATTCCTCATTTAATTTAATATGATAAAAATTATTATAAAATAACGAACAAAAAAAAGTTAAAAACATGGACAACGGTCTGATGAAGCAGAATGTGTTCTCTGCGAAATATCACCCACAAAAACCGACCGCTGGAGAATGCCGTATTAACATCAAAAATTCTCCCCAGCGAAGGACCCTAAAAAATTATATATATATATATATATATATTGCACGTTATATATTCAGCAGTTCCTATGAGTCGAGTTTTTGTAAAAATTAGCTCAATCTTTCAGGAAGAAGAGATTATGAAAAAATACTTTTTAACTTACTTTCTCAGAATGTAAAAGCATAATTAAGCAAATTAGATCAAAGATTCTATTGATAATGAGTAATTTTTTTTGAAACGTTGAGTAAATGTAATCTCTCTACCCCGAGCATTGAGGACTGTACTACGGGTGGTCG
This sequence comes from Gonocerus acuteangulatus, assembly GCA_946811695.1. Lineage (NCBI taxonomy): Eukaryota > Metazoa > Arthropoda > Insecta > Hemiptera > Coreidae > Gonocerus > Gonocerus acuteangulatus. The sequence goes on from OX328123.1 coordinate 67,274,351, forward strand.
TCACGATCAAATAACAGCCAATTCTCCTGTGGTTTCCTAAGACTATTAGTGCCTTGTTTTCACCAGCCTTCTCGAGCTAGGGTAATCTTCGAGCAATGGATTACCTATTTTCCAAAAGGATCTACAATTCCACGAGTCATTATATCTACGGAGAATTTGACCTTCATCAATTATTTTTCAATGGATCCATTATGATTTTTTTTTGTTTAAATTTCATTCCATTATTTCTCTTGAATCAAAATCTCTATTTTAGAGACACTGGTAAATGTAATTTAGGAGAGGTTTTAATCATTACTTTAAATAATAGACGATATTTTATTCAATGATTTGAATTGTTGATATAAAAAATTGATAGCAATAAAATATTTTATTTACTTGTTCATTTTTTAAGCAAGAGCTCACGCCAAGACGATTTGTTCTTTAAATAATTCATTAAATGAAATGTGAGCATAAATACTACAAAAAAATAAGCTCTATGATTTTGGCTTTTCGGAGATTCTCGAAGATAAATGTCATGTGAGAGAATATTGACTAAATTAAATTTCATAAGATTTATTTTCTTTGAGTGTTACACAACTTGTTATCTGTAGATTTTCTAGCCATAGTAGGGCTGATACCTTTTCTTTTGAGCGCGTTCCCTCCCTCCCTTTACAGTGGCTTATGACGTCGACCTTATGATGCAATCCGGAAGTGCAGACTAGAAAATTTCATGTTTCAGAACTCATAAATCACGAAAATATATATATATCTTATAACTAACATGGGGGCCCCATATAAATAGTATTCTTAATAAATATAACAAATCGTTGAATTTATTAAGAACTCTTTGCAATACTATGTGGGGAGCTGACAAATGTACTATGCTAAAGTGTTACAGAGCCTTCACCAGGCCTCAATAGCATATTCATCTGCCAGTCCAAAAACACTAAAAGCATTAGACACAATACACAACACAGGTGTAAGACTTGCAACAGGAGCTTTCAGTTCCAGTCCAATAATTAGCCTTTATTCAGAATCTGGAGAATCTTCGTTGGATTATCGACGTCAGATGATTTGTCTTAAGTTTATTGTGAGATCAAAAACTTTGAACAGTCCATGTGTTAACAGTTTTCGCCACAGCCCCTTTATATAAACATATGCACACAAACGACCCAAAGAAAACCCCCTCCTTATCTGCTTCCTTGAAAACACATAAAATGCTGCATTAATCAACTCACCTACATACCCTAACGGACACCTCACAATCCCACCTTGGAGAGTAAACAATCTGAGAATTGACTTGACAATGACTAAATTTAAAGAAGCTGACGTGTCATCTCAAATTTATTACAGAGCGACATTTAACAACTTGACAGGAAGTAATCAAAATACACCAATAATATACACAGATGGGTCCAAAACTGAGAGCGGAGTGGGCGCAGCAGCTGTTTTAGGAGAAAGCATATATCATGTCAGCCTACCATTAGACACAAGCATGTATACAGCAGAGCTCCACGGCATACTTTTGGGTCTATCCAACGTACGGACTACAAAACCACTTATAATACTGTCTACAGATTCGTTTTTTACTCTCCTTATCATCATCAAAATTGTACAAGAAATACTGAGACTAAAGGACCAACACACAATGGTATGGGTTCGTGGTCATGAGAACATAGGACAGTCTACATTAGCGGATGAACATGCAAAACTTGTTACTAGAAGCCAACCGAACGACCAGTAGTTACTTACAGTTAATGACCTACAAATAACAATAACAGAAGCTGTCCTGAATAGGTGGCATGCCACGTGGTATAGCACTCAAGATAACCACCTAAGGGAAATAAAGAGCAATATACGACCTTATTCGTCAAGAGAACATAGAACAAGACGTGACGAAGTTGTACTAACAAGACTGAGAATCGGACATACCCGCCTCACTCACTCACACCTATTATTTTTTCCTTATATTTTAGTATTTCCTTATTATTTTTTATTTTTTTATTATTAATTTTGTTTGAGCAGATCACCCGGATGTTGCGGAGCTCTTCAAGCAAATAAAATAAAATATATGTCTCTTAGATAAATGTACCTTTTTTAATGAAATTTGGTACAAAATCCTTTGTGATTTCAAAGGTCAAATTCGTTAACCAGCAGAATCCCCGACCACCGGAACATTGTTTTTTAACACAAACAAAATCTAACGGTTATGATTTTGCGTTTATAGGCTTTTAGGTAAAACTTTTGTAGGTTCAGAAATGGAGGGAAAATAACCATTTTTAAGGCGATATCTGTAACCGTTTTTTAGAAAAGTAAATAAAACTAGTTTAGCCAACTAATTTTCAGTTCGGGTACTTTGAACGATGGATATATTTGAAACTTTTTCTGGATGTATCAAATTCATACGAACTAAGATATTTAAATTTTGTTTACGTTTGGAGTTAAGGAAGTTTAAGAAAGAAAATATTTTATTAACAGACATAAGCATTTTTGGGATTTTCTTTACTATCTTGAAAAGGGATATGAAATCGTCTTAAGTGGACAACAACCATTTGAAAGCCTACTACATTTTCTACAAAAACGATTCGAAAGACATTTCTATGGGAAGATCTCAGGCGGAAAAATAAGAGCTTAATACCTCGAAAGTCTTGGTTTCTTTGGTTCGAACGGTTCTTTAAATTTGTTTCCATCAGTGTGTTTTGCTTATGTAATTGATTTTAGCAGTAAGAAGAATTAGCTAATATCACAAGATACTTAAAATGAGAACAAATGTTTGGTTGTTTGTAATAGAGATTTCCAAGTCAAAAAGGCCGTGCGGGTAAGTCTGCTACTGTACGTTTTAGGCCATAATGTCGCCTAAATCTCACTTATCTTCAAGATTTCATAAGATTATGTGTTTAACGATTTTAGAAAATATTAAGGACCCTTATTCCAAGCTTTCCAAACGAAACCAGGGATTAGAAATTATGGAAACGCGCAAAGATGACGCAGTTTCCTATTATCCCCTATAGACATCATCCCTATCCAGACTAGAAATGGGTATAGATTACCGGTCCCAAAAATCTCTGGTATGTGTAACAGTCCAGTCAACGAACAGTTATAGATGGCAATTTTTGGAACACAATTTTTGACTTCGTAACTTTGTTTGGCCCAGATAGGAGGTGAACATATCAAAAGTCCTCGCCCCTAGCCTTTAAGCCGGGGGGAAGGGAGGGTTTATAAGGTCCCATTTTTCGGGTTTTCACTTATATCTCGGAAACCCTGCGTCCTAGCGACATAATCATTCTATGACAAATGAAAGCTGATTAAATTTCCTACAAGTTCCATCCAATAAAGTTTTTCGAGATATCTTTAGTTCTCGAAATATCCGCTCTTGAAAGTCTGTCATTTTGGGGAAAAACACTTTTGCCGCACATTTTTTCCCCGTTTTGACCGGATAACTCTTCAACGATGTACCAAAATAATAAATAACGGTTATAGGGTTGTGGAGTATTGCATTCCCTTCAATAATATATATTACTTTGCTATTTTATGTATTTTCCTTCAAACGTAAAAATAATTTCAGTGTTCATCGTGAAATCTCAAATGTAGCGACTAACAGCCCAGGAAACTAAGAATTTTAGGTGGGAATGTTTGGAACACAATTTTTAACTTCATAACTTTGATTCGGCTAGTTAGGTGGTTAACATATCAAAAGTCCTCACCCGTGCCTTTGAGCCGGGGGGAGGGGGGTTTAGAAGTTCCCATTTTTCGGGTTTCCAGTTATATCTTGGAAACCCTGCGTCCTAGCGACATGACCATACTATAACAAATGAAAGCTTATTAAATTTCCTACAAGTTCTATTCAATAAAGTTTTTCGAGATATCTTTAGTTTTCAAAATATCCGCTCTTGAAAGTCTGTCATTTTGGGAAAAAACACACTTTTTTCTATTCTCGAGCGGATATCTCTTCAACGATGCATCCAAAAAATAAATTTCGGTTATGGGGTTGTAGAACATTCCATTCGCTTCAATAATATATATTAAAATACTATTTTATGTATTTTCTTTCAAACGTTATATACGCACTCACTTGGTCTTAACAAAACCATTGCCAATATAATGGTCAAGATGTTATATAATTGAGTGTGAATAACTGGTCAGAGGCCCAAAATTATATATTTCGTACTATTTATACGTCCAGTACGACCTATATTTAGGTACATAATGAAGTATATTTTAGACAATACAATGACTGGAAATGGTGAGAAATTGAACGGTTCATTGGTCGACAGTTGCTGCAAGATATCACGATGAACATTAAAACTGTTTTCACAGGTGAAGGAAAATACATAAAATAGAAAAGTTATGTATATTATTGAAGCGAATGGAATGTCCTACAACCCTATAGCCGACATTTATTTTTTGGATTCATCGTTGAAGTGATATCTGGTCGAAAATAGAAAGGAGGGTGTTTTTTCCCAAAATGACGAACTTTCAAGAGCGGATATTTCGAAAACTAAAGATATCTCGAAAAACTTTATAGAATAGAACTTGTAGGAAATTTAATAAGCTTTCATTTGTTGTAGGATGGTCATGTCGCTAGGACACAGGGTTTCCGAGATATAAGTGAAAACCCGAAAAATGGGACCTTCTAAACCCTCCCTTCCCCCCGGCTTAAAGGCTAGGGGCGAGGACTTTTGATATGTTCACCTCCTATCCAGCCAAACAATGTTACGAAGTCAAAAATTGTATTCCAAAAATTTCCCCTACAGCTGTTTTCAAGCATTCGTTGCCTGGACTGTAAGTGGACGTTAAAATATAATTAATGTCGTCCTGTTACACATATCACTGATTTTTACTCATTATAATGGCAAAATAATTAGAAAATATCAGTTTACATCTTATTTCTCTGTTAATTGAGAAATTATTGAGTTAGTCTAGAACCTTTCCAAGCGCTCGAAATAAAACATCTGCATAATGTTAAAAATTATTAATCATTTCAATTTAACATTAAACTCTCGTACGCAAGTCCAAATTATCCAATATGTATTCACAAGTAGATCTGGCAGACCTTCCAATGGAAATCCTCGAAAAAATAGTCTCAAGACTTGATCCAAGCGAGATCTGCTCTAAAATTCGGCTAGTTAGCCACAGGTTTCAGGAAGCGGCTTACAACGTGATGCGAAACGAGTTTCTGGCTATCCAACCTCTCATCGAAGCTCAACTCAACAAGGCCAAGAGGGACTTGGAAAACACTGTCGTCACTGTAGACAACTTCCAACAGGAGATGATTCTTTTGGCAAAGTTCACATTTTTACAGGTAAATTTCAGATTAAAACTAGTTATCACATGTTTACAATTAAAATTACATGCATAATTAAACCATTGATATGATTTACATAGCAAATGCTTTTTTTCTATTATTATAACAGCTTTCTCCAGAGTGTTGATATACGAATGCAATGATCTTGACCAGGCCTCAAAAGTCGACAAAGAGATAAAGGCTATTTATGAAAAATGCATCCCTTACCTAAAGGAGAAGTTCCTGGAAACGTACGGAGAAAGGGATCTCGAGGTAAAAGGACTTTGGTTCGGGGCAAGAAGTGCCATTCCTAGAACTACAGCAGAATTCTTCGAAGAATGTGAAGTCGAATTCCAACATTTGCCCAAACTGGCTGAGTCCATCATTGTAGACTCGCTAGGGTAATACTGAAAGAGAGTGTCCTCAGCACCGATTTTCTTCAAAATTTGCACTATAACGTATTTTGATGCACCAAACACGAATCCGTTGAAAAAAAAAGTTGCTCGCAACTAGGAAAGAAGTTATTAAGCACTAAAGTTCACTGTTATGGAGGTTATAAAAGACGGGGTAAACAGCTTATATGTAAACACGCGCCTGCGCAATAGTCCTTAATGATGAAGTGTAATTGAAATTTAGACTCACCTGTGGTAGCTGACTTGGTCGTAAACTGTCGCTTTTGGGCATACGTGCTATGCGTTTCCGCTCGCTCCGCTCGCTCAAGAAAACATCAAAACCCCTAGTCAATCCAACTCGCAGAAATGAAAAGAATTCTATGCCTAAAAGTCGTCCAAGGCAGTCTTCCCTAACCTTCATAACAGTGAACTTTTTTTTTAAATAACTTCTTTCCTAGTTGCGAGCAACTTTTTTTTTTCAACGGATTCGTGTTTAGTGCATCAAAATACGTTATAGTGCAAACTTTGAAGAAAATCGGTGCTGAGGACACTCTCCTTCAGTTTTACCCTCGCTAGGAGCCCTAGCGCCATCACCATCAATACAGTTAACCTATTGGAGGATTAGGACCGGCAGAGGAGGAGATACTCTCGGAGTTACCGATCTGTGTTTTGTTTTTGTTTTTTCTGTTGTTTTTTTTTTTTTAATTACTTAAATCAACCTAATCAATAAATGATTAAACATGTAAAATTAAAATAAAACAAAGAAAAAATGTAATGCAGACACTTAAATAACAAGACAATACTTTAGTTTCCCTGACTCTAAAGCTTCGCTTCCTCTCTCATTCCTCTCTACAGACTTTTATTAGATTGTGTACTGTTGAGATCAAACAGAACTGTAAAGTTAGAAATTAAATAACAAATATGCACAGTTAAATAATACAGTGAAGTGTAGATTAATTACTTAATAAGAAAAACGTTAAATAATCTAGATTCATTGTTTTTCAGGTGGTTTACTCAGAATATCGAGTACTTCAAACCATTTTCTTCCAAAGTGAATCATTGATCCAGTCTGCTATCATTTTCAAAGCAGTTAGGAGTCTGGATGAATTTTACAACCTCTTAACTAATTCTGAAAGAGACCACTGGGATTGGAGGACTAATGTGTCTGCAGTCATTGATAAGCTCAAGAATTTAAATTCACAAATTTGTGATGAATTTTTTTGGAAAAGCTGGGACATAGCAAAGGTTTAAAATTACACATAGTATCTATCATATAATATATCAGAAGCAGGTTATGCGAAACTAGTATTATGATCATTCACAATAAAAAACAAAAATTTTCAAAATTGTGGTACATCTTTGAACTCCTCTTGCTGCACTTAAGATGCTTTGTTACACACAAATTTTTAGACTAATCTGCAGCAAATTCATTTATCATGTTCTTCCATCCATCGGGACAGCATGAGCTTGACTCAGTGTTGCAGATAGCATTCCTTCATCCAAACCACAGTTGTGGAAAAGTTAATTGTAGAAATAATTGATGTAGGATGTAAATTTATTTGGGCGAGAAACTGCAAGGTTTTTAGTATTGCTACCCTTTTCGCAACTTTTTTTTCTAAACCTCCCCAAAAAATTTTAAAATGTAAAAAAAAAAGAAAAAAGTTCCACCTGTGCCTCTCCAAAGTCCGGATCAAAATGGATAATCGGAAACTATGCATAATTAAAGAACAGAATGCAACTGCAGAGTCAAAAGTCCGTCACGCAGGAGCTGCATAACTAAGCACTTTCCTCAGAATTTGGGTAGTGTAGATTGCTTTCCAGAACAATTTGCTTAAAATATCCTACATAAATAAAATAAAAACATGAATAGTTCTCTTTTAAATTTGTAATGAGTAACTGATCAATTAATAATTTGCTTCCAGAGTTATGTTTACACATGGTACCTATTACACTACGTAATAAATACAAAAAACCTCATATTATCGTATTTTGATCTAACGCAGGAACAGGATACAGTCACTCTATTGGTAGAAAGCGCTCCTTGCGGCGGCTTTGTGAACCTACGTCTGACGGGCTTTTCTACTGAAATATATTACAAATTAATCTCCCGCTTTCCGATTGACCGATTCAGCTCATTTTTACAACACTTCTTTCTCATGAGTTACCCACGACGTATACCGCGTTTCGTTACAATACAACAGAAATTACGACCGGTATGAGTATATTAAGAATTTGGGACCCCCCCCCCCTTCTAATGAACCGATTTAGTTTATTTTTACAACACATATTTACCTGTAGATGACCACTACGAATACCGAGTTTCGTCGAAATATACCAAAAATCACGGCTGGTAGTGGCGAATTGGTATTGTGGGTCCGGAGTAAACCCCCCTCCTAATGAACCGATTTAGTTTATTTTTACAACAGTTATTTACCTGTGGATTACCACTACGAATACCGAGTTTCATCGAAATATACCAAAAATCACGGCTGGTAGTGGCGAATTGGTATTGTGGGTCCGGAGTAAACCCCCCCTTCTAATGAACCGATTTAGTTCATTTTTATATCTCACTTTTCTCACTATATTACCACTACGAATGCCGAGTTTCGTTGAAATATAACAAATATTACGGCTGAAATAGTCAAATTAGTGTTTTGGGTTCGGGGTAAACCCCCCCTTCCGGTGGACCGACTTTGGTGGTTAACGAACTCGTTCAATCGTTTGCTAATTGAATGCTATATACCAAGTTTCGTGACGAAAAAACAAAAACTCTGGCCGCTATCGTGTTAACAGACACATATATATATATATGCATATATATATATATATATATATATATATATATATATATATATAGATATATATAAATTTTAACGGGGGTCATTTTCGGTGTCTACTAGGTAGGATCGATAAAGATTTGAAGAAATTTTTCAAAAATTCCGTCATGAGTCCAACCTCAATAGCTACTTTCCTTCGGAGGAAAGTGCTAAAAGTAGTCGGCTCAGTGGGCATTACTGGTACTCGGTCCAGCGAGCCCGCTTTATTCAGTCTCTAAAGGGTTAACCTCTGTCATTTATTGAGTGGTGCCCCTCTAACCAATGATATCAATCTTCAAAGATTATTTTCAGTCTCTATATTTCTCCAATTGCCACACATGTCCAAACCTATATGGCAGTTCAGTATCAATGTAGCAATCAGTGATTCAATCTGCCTATTTTCTCATTATTTAGAAGACAGATTTGAATCTTTGTTTGTTTTTTTGACAGCATGGCGTAGCTCTCTTTCCTTAATCCCTGAGATACCACTCTGATTTATTCTCTTGAATAGTTCTAAATCCTTGAATGTTTACATTTAAGATCAATGTTCTTTAGTGTAATATTTTTCCAAATATTGCTGTTGTTTTTTTTTTTTTATTTTCAGAATCCATTTGGGCCTTTACTGATTAGACTATTAGGATGCTCCTTATGTTCCAAGTATCAAGTAGCTGTCTGCCATGAATCAGACCCAAAGTTCTGTGATACGAAATGCCGACTCTCTGGGTATTAAAATTCATCAAATAGTTTTTATTAGTTTACATGACTCGAATAGGACTACTAAGAACAATAGTTTGTTAAAAAGAAACAAGAAACATACCTTCAATGAACATGTTTAATATTAAAATGTTATTATTTAACAACTTACTTTTAAACGTAACCGTTAGAAATTAGTTGATTTCTGAGTTTTTTATTTCATAGCAGAGAACTAAAACTAAAACTGGACACCAACTTCAAATGCCTTCATTCATGTGCCATTAGTATAGTGACAACAATTTTAACAGTTCAAATTTGAATAAAATATATAGACATGATAAGTTGCTATTTTATTTGAAGGCATATTTATGTATCTTTTATGTATAAATGTTCTGATAACTGTGAATATTAAAGTGTTGTGGCAGTGTTATGTGAGTCAGTGACGTCACATAGCGCTGCCAAGTGTAAACCTAAACAGAGGTGTGGATTCAATTTTGCTTTATTTTGAGAAAGCAGAGCAAATCACCTTAGTTGCGGATGCACAAATGAATAATAATAAATGAATTATTTTGAAAAGAAGGAAAATCATCATTTGCATGCTGTCAAGAAAAGGATGGTAACCTATAATTGAACTATCCCCCAAAATCTGTTACATTCAAAATTCGACACTAAATTTAAAAAGAAAAGTCCAACTCGCAGGAACTGTCATCTTAGCGCTTTCCCGTTCTTACCCCTTAGAATAGAAACAGTTAATGTTTTGAAAAATGTAAAATGAAATCTCAAAGAGAAGCAATATTGTAGGCACAACAGGAGACAGTTCCTCAATTTTATACCTTGTTTTACTAAAATACTCGTTTCTCTGTTACAGGGTGTCTACTACTTTCGTGAAAGTCAATTTCGTGACTTTTTCGTGACATTTTCGTGACTTGAAATGCAAATTTCGTGCCCATTAAAAAGAAAATAATTTCACTTAAAAAGAGAAAGCCTTATGCTTTAGCTTAAAATTATTTGTAACTTAAAAGGATTACTGTGATATCTATAAACTCACAATTTTATATACATTTAAAACAATTAATAAAACTGTATAAAATATACATCATATCGTCCCTGCCATGTCAAAATATCGAATATGCAAATACTCGGATTTTTTCTCAAGATTCGGTACTTTGCTCTTGGATTGCGGGCGATACGGCTTGTCGCAAATTGTCGCAACTCTAACCCCTTTATAGAATAGCCTTTAATGCCTTAAATAAAGTATCGAATAAGACCATTTTTGAATATATTATTTCGTCAATGGTTAAAATATGATCGTTCCTATTGTGCTCCGATTTGCATATTCGTTAGTTTGACATGGCAGGGACGATGTGTTAAAGAGGATAGTTACATTAATTTTAAAAGTGAAGGCACGATGACTCTAGAATGACTACTCAAAAATATTAAACAATGGTAGTAGAATTCAAAATTTCTAAATAAATATTTATTGTCAATTAAGGCCCAGCGCACACAGTGCGACTCCGTTGCAAACCAGTTGCGCCTGAAACCAGTTTGCAGCTGAAATAAAACTTCTGTCCGCACGCGGGGGACCCGGCAAAGAGCTAGTGTTAAATCAGTTGCGCCTATGATACAGTAAAATTGGAATGTTTATTAAGTGCTGTATGTATTTGTCTTTAAGGCCTTGGCTTGGCCGTGTGAGCTTACTTTGTCAGACTCAGACGAAGAAGACGTTGGGGTAATTTTGTCTCAAATCAACACACTTTTATGACATTTTTTCCCTCACCAGCTCTAATTATGATGGCATTTGGTACATGGGTTACCTTCATAAAGACTAGGAAAAACACCAAATCTCAGCTTAATGGCTCAAACGGTTTTCAAAATACGTCCATGTAAAGTTTTCGAGAAATGGTCAAAATCTTGCTGCGGCAAAATATATAACTCCACTCCTGTTTACGGTAGAAACACGATGGTGTCAATTTTTATTTCTTTATGTGCCCTTTAAAGTGGCATGTAATACATAGGCTGTACTTATGTACCATTCGTTGATGTAATATGTACTGTGAATCCAACAACTCCAGCAGGGAGTATTTACTTCCTATCCGGAGATGAAATTTTTAGAAGCAATGAAATGTTATTCCAGTACTTCTAACACATTTCTTTAAAATTTCCAACCACTTTCATAGTTTAACATTTATAAATAGGATAATTGCTGATAATATTTATGTTTTATTTAAGCTGCCAGCCACCTAAAATATGTTGAGTACAATCATTTATTTTTAGACAAATATTCTAAATTGAACTAATTACAACAAATTACTGATGTAAACAATTTGTTTTTAAATAAGCTTTGTAATTAAGATAATAAAATTGAAGGGGTCTCCCGTGGTCTAGTGGCTAGCGCCTTAGATTCATAAGCGGGAGATGGTGGGTTCGATCCCCACCGGCGGCAGGAAGTTTCTCATTCCACGGCTCGTTGGGAGGGGGAAGTTTCTCAATTCCTCGCTGCACCCTGGATAAAACTAGACGTCGATGCGCCGTAAAAATAAAAATAAAATACGTACCAGAGACATTGATCAACGTTCAGGAAGAACTCCGCTTATAGACCTGAAGTGGGACGAATGATTCTCACATTGAAAACTTGTAAGCATTCAGAAAACTGTGCGCGGGCAACTGGTTTGTAACTGTAGTTGCAAAACAGTCTCACCGTGTGCCCTGGGCCTAAAGTGTACTCAATTTCAATATTTAAGTCTCCATGACAACGTCTTAAAATGAATAAATTTAAATTTTAACGCCCATTATTATTAACTAAGAAGTTTAGGACGGGTTATCTATAGGTTACCACCCTTTTCTATCCAGGATAGGGCCGATGCCTTTTCTTTTTTCTAAAGAAAAGCCACCACCCCATAGTAGTAATCGAACCCACGACCTTTGGCAAGGAATGTTAAATGCTCACGCCTTAACAATCACGACCACTGGGCCTCCGAATATGAATAAAGAACAACAAATTTTATTTTTGAATATGAATTAGGAACAATAAAAATATATGTAAATAATGAATGCCATCAAAGCAATCATTTTTTGGAAGTCTTATTTTTTTCTTCGCAGCATCAGAGAATAGTTCAGAGATTAGGGGGAGAGGGGTGTCATTGAGCCACGGGGCAATTGAACCAGTCTACTTAAAAAATTGAAAAAGTTAAAAAAATGAATAATCTAAGGGGTTAGGTCCGCCAGTAAATATACTGTTGTCATACCTGTCGGTGGAGACCGTCGTCACTGGCATCTGTGCGAGTACTGTGGGCGAGCGCTTTCGACGTAAATACGTCATTATCAAGCCACTGTTAAGTTAGTACTGAACTGTGTTTGTAGTGTCAGAGTATTTATACAGGGTGGAGTACGTTGTTTACTTCTGTTAAGGGTCGTCCAGGTAGTTGTTTGTATATCTCCATGTTTTCTAGTATGTCAAGTCTACGTCCTTTTTGTTGTCTGTGTATGAGTGTCATGCTGTTTTGTATGTTGCTAGGGTCGTGTGCGTGCTCGTGTAAATGGTTGGCGTAGTTAGAGTCACGTTTGTTCTGTTTAAAAGATCGTATGTGTTCTGTATATCGTGTCTTTAGTTTTCGTCCTGTTTGTCCGATGTATGTATGGTCACAAGTGCATGTTAGTTTGTACACTCCGTTTAGGTCGTATTTGTTAGGTCTGTCGATATCGTTTGTGAGGTTAGTCCGTAAATTGTTATCTGTTTTTAGTGATGTCTTAAGTCTCTGACACTACAAACACAGTTCAGTACTAACTTAACAGTGGCTTGATAATGACGTATTTACGTCGAAAGCGCTCGCCCACAGTACTCGCACAGATGCCAGTGACGACGGTCTCCACCGACAGGTATGACAACATAAAAAAATGAATCATCCTCTTAAAATTAAATGCCGAAAATTTGGAATCATTGTGGTAAATACATTTTGGAAAACTCCGATTTTTTTTTTTTTTTTTTTTTTTGGTATGCAAACTTTCTTTAGGACTTGCGACAAATTATTTAATAATGTTTACATTTTTTTAATAAAATGATAAAATTCCCATAGTAATAGTTTCATATACTCATGCTTTATAATTCCCAACTTCATTAATAATAAAATAATATTGTATTCATTTTTCATTTACTAATAATTACAATAAAGTCATAACATGTAAGGGGTCAATTGAATCATCAATCCCGGGGGCAGTTGAGCCACGGAGAGCATTGGACATAGGCGCATCTTTGCTTTAAGTTAAAAATGTCTTCAAAATAATACCAACCTATTAAAAACTAAGGCAAACAGAGAAAAAAAAAACAATTAAGAACTGAGGTAAACAGAGATAAAAGTATTCACACGGCGTCTTCAAATCCCACTAGGAAAGCTTATTTATAACAACAAAAACTTTTTTTCTACTTTTACTTGTACTGTTATATTGAGAAATGCATTTTCCTAGTATAAGCAATTACAAAAATAACACAAAATGAAAACAGACAAAAGAACCTTTTAAATAAACGAAACCAGCTGCTTCAAAGTTTTAAGGACTTATTTCTCGAAATGAGACCATCCCATATAAAATTGATTTAGAACTTTTTTTGTAGATAATTTAGTAAGCTTTCGAATAGTTACTTCCCGCTTACCACGATTTCCCAACCGTTTTCGAGATATTGAGGAGAATAAACGAAGTGCCAAAAACGTTTCATGTCTGTTAATGAAATATTTTATTTAAATCCTCCCTTAACGAAAAACGTAACCAAAATGTAAAAATCTTTGCTTGGATAAATTTCAAACCCGCGGAAAATATTTGAACTGAATCCCATGATTCTAAGTACCCAAATCAAAAACTTTATTCAACAACTATTTTTCTACTTTTCTCGAAAATGGTTAAAGATATCGCCTTAAAAATGGTTTCCCTCGTTTTCGTTCGTCAAGGACCTATAAAAAGGTGCTTAAAATGGTTCAACCATGATTGCAAACAATTTTATTCAAGGTCAAAGTTCGCAAAAAAGGTTATTCGGATTTTTCAGCGAAGCGATTAGTTTTATGACACAAATATTTATGACGAATTTTACATCCTGCAATAATCTACGAACCTTGTCTACACATTTTTTGATAACATTAACGAATTCGGCAAAAAGGAGATTCCAAAATTTACTTTAGCTGTATTCTCCATAATAAGCATTATGGTAGCGTTTCTATGTGTCAGGAGATGTTGGGGGGGGGGGTCCAACATTTCTAAAATGACGGGTCTGACATTTGATAATATTAAACATGTGTAATTTCTGCTTCTGTGTAATTTGGCTACTGTTGTAAACCTGTGTCCTGACGCCTTAATATCGCTATTATTCCAGCATGTTCGAGTGGGTGTTCAAAATTTTCACGAAATTTCAACAACAACAAAAAAATGTTTATTTCTATTCTAAGCTTTCCAAATGACACTAGGAATAAGAACGGAACCGCGCTAAGATGACGCAGTTCCTGCGAGTCTGAGTTTTTCTTTCGGAGCACTTTAATGGCTTAAAACGTTTCTCTGCATCTTATCTTTAGATATCATTGATATTTAAAGCCTCTCTCCTCCTTTTTGATGCTTTGACATCTGAAGAAATCATTCCTTTAGTTATTTACTTCTGTCACCAGCGTCCATCACAGAGGAATATACACAACGTTCAGGAATCAAATAATGTTCATGTAAATTTTCTACTAGGCATTCTCTACTAATCCTCTTTAAACTTCTGCATTGCCATAAAAGGGTGAAAACATTCTTTTCAAGAATTTCAAAAATAAAGCATCTTGATCTTCATTTATGTGTTATACAAACAGTCCTATTCGGAGGAACTTCGTCATCTTAGCGCAATTCCGTTCATATCCATAGTGTCATTAGCAAAGGAGTAGAAGCAGTTATTGGTCGATTTTGATCTTTCATTCATCTCAAAGAGAAGGAGGCTTTAAGGCGCCACAACAGGAAACTAATAGTTATTATATATATATATATATATATATATATATATATATATATATATATATATATATATATATATATTTAACGGCACATCTACAAATCTGGGCCATTAGCGCAGGGGTGCAGCGAGGAATTTTCTCAACGAGCCCTGAGATGAGAAAATTCCTGTTGCCGGTGGGAATCGAACCCACCATCTCCCGCTTATGAATCTAAGGCGCTAGGCACTAGACCACGGGAAACTGAAAGTATCCTGAACAGAAATGACTTCCCCCATCTTCTCACAGTTCGCCATGGGAAAACACTATTACCAATTTTTATCTTACCTTGTATTATAAAAATACTAATTTTACTAGTACATGAAATTAAAAAAAACAATAACCAATTAAAACGATAAGTAAACAGAGACAAAAACCAGTTGAAAAAAAAAAACAAAAATAACAATTTTGAAGTTTTAAGCACTTTTTGGGTGTAAAATGTCTCACCCCATACCCCAGTAACGTCACTACAAGGACTTGAGTGACTCACCATGGAGGTTTGCCTGGAGGAGTAAATACTCGTGCAATCTCAAAAACCAAGTAAACACAAAAATTTAAGTGAATAAAACAAGTATTTACTATTACTTGCAAGTAAATACTTGTGAGGCAAGTATATCCCAAGTAAACGCCTAAATTTTTTTGTGCTCTAGCCGCTAGGGCCTGGGATTTCACGGCCATCTTGGTGTCATATCGTTCGTTCTTTTATTGGCTACCTAGCCGTGCTACTGAGAGTTTATCATTGCAGCTCAACCGCGTACAATACTAGTTTTAAACGTGTGTCGCTATTGAAAATCCCGCGACCTGTGAAGTGCGATTGGTGATAAGGTTTTTATTGGCTAAGAACAGAAAAACAATTGAGATTAATCGCCAAATCTTTGAAGTTTATGGGCACGATGTGATCACTAAAGGTGGAGAGCCAAATGGGGCATTAGTGGACGGACAAGTATTGTGACCGATGAAATTGCCACTAAAGTCGATGAGAAAATTAAAGAAAACCGCCGGTGATTCACTACTCGATCAAATTGTTATAGGAGAAACCAAATTGTAGTCTATAAAATGGGGGCACACAAATTCTCCTCAAAACCAAGCAAATGCATGCAAACGTTATCTGCAAGGAAGATCATCGCGACTGTTTTTTTTTGTTTTTTTTTTTTGCACAGGAAGAGTCCTTCTTGTTGATTTTTTAGAACATGACTCGAAAATAAACTCTGCAAGGCATTGTGAAGCCTAAGAAAAGTTAAGAAGATCAATTCAAAACAAGCGCAGAGGAAATTTGAGCTCAAAAATGTTGCTTCTTTACGACAACGCCCGACCAAATAGAGCCAATCGAACTCGATAAGTCCTGGATGTTTTCAAGTTGGAGGTGTTTCCACATCCACCTTACAAATAGCTTGCGACGCAGCGTTGTGATGAGCCCACGGAACTGCCGGAGGGTTGAGAACCTGGGTGAAGTCTCGGCGCACAATTCTATGACACTAGTATTTCAAGACTGTTTAACTGCTATGAGAAATGTCTTAATTTACTTGGCGACTATGTACTTGTAGAAAAATAGTATTTTAGTGCCACTTTCAAATGTATATAATAAAAAAAAAGTCTTGTACTTCGTCTTATTTTTTTTTATACCAAAACGTAACCAACTTTCTGGATGGCTCTCGTGTGTATATATATAAAAATGGTCTAATTTTGATGTAATTTCGGTCAATAATCGTTCGTCTAATTTGAAAGGTCAAGTTCGTTAACCAGCAGAATCCGTCCACCGGAACATGGTTACACGAACATGGTTCTGCACAACTGTGGAATTCCTGCCAACTGGAGGATCATCAAAAGCATTTTCTATACATAACTTTAAGGCAGGTATCATCGTATGAGCTCTAGCTAATACCTGCGAGTTTTTACTCCACCGGATTGTACACAGTTTTAGTGGGAAAAGATTAATTCCAGAAACTTCCCTGAATTTAGCTCTTTGGCGGGAAATCTTTGAATAGAAAAATTTCGTGAAATGGTTTCCAAATTCGTGACTTTTTCGTGATTTTCGTGCCCTATTTTTCATTTCGTGACATTTTCGTGACTTTTTCGTGCAGTAGACACCCTGTGTTAATGCAATAAAGAAAAAAATTAAAAACTGAGGCCAACAGATATATTCGTCCAAAATAAGGACCAACATTTTCATCTTAAGAACCGATTTTGTCCTACCTAAAATTACTTCAGAACCGTTTTTTAAGGGATTTTAGTAGCCTTCTGCCGGCTTACCACAATTTTCCAACCGTGAGTTACACAAGAAAAAATACAAACTACTCTTGTCTGTTAATATTTTTTTCTTCTATTACTAACATAACCAAAATTTAAATATTTTAGTTTGGATTAGAAAAGTTTTCAAATGAGTCCATCATTTCTAAGTACCCAAACCAAAAATTAGTTAAACTATTTTTATTCACTTTCTCAAAACCGCTTGAATATATTCCATTTAAAATGAGTTCACTCGTTTCCCTTCATTAGAAAACCTATAAAAAGTGTACCTAGATTTCTATTAATGCAAACCTGTAAGCACTAAGTGATCCAGTCGGAGAATTCTGCCGGTGAATAAACTTGTCCATGTAAAACAGAAAAAGTATTTTTGTACTGAATGTGATCAAAATTGGATCATTTTTGTGGCAGCTAGAGTGCAAACAGAAAAATATAAATATATTTTTATATATACACACACACAACCCCCTTTTAGTTCCTTGATCTACTGATATTGAAACATGAAATTTTGAAGTCGGCACTCCTGGATTGCCTCATCTTAAGACATGACATTTTCCCGACAAGAGTTTCTGCAATTTTTTATTCTTATTACGGGTCAATAAAAGAAAATGATTATATATGATAATTTAAAATGATTATATAAGATTAATTTTACATATGAGTACATTTGACTTCAGAGTATTTTCATTAAAATGAATTCATAATTGTCATTCTATAAAAAAAAAAAAATATATATATGTATAATTTATTGAAGAAGAAAGTCTAGAAACACAAAATAAGAAGTGGAGTCATCAACAATACGTCTTCAAAGAATTCATGTTTGTTTTTTTTTAAATGATATAAAAATATTACATGTATTTCCCTAAGAACATTATTTAATTTTTATTAAATTCATAGGGAATTTGAAGTTCCTGACTTGAGCAACTCATTATCTGCGGTCCCTGAAAGCTCAAAAGATCCAATGCTTTCCACAAGAATGCTTGCTGCATATGTTTGTGAGTCCGTTCGATGGGGTAACCTTTTTCATACTCTTCGGTTAAAGTGGGTAAGGTAGAAAGTCATAAACATTTTTTACTTGTAAATTTGAGCATTGAAGCAATGACTGCACGGAGGATTTTCAGCTGTGATTCATCTATATTATTTTCAGCTCTGCATGGATCGTGCTTTAGCACTCGGAAGAAGGCAGGAGCCTGGATGGCCACTTATGAACCCCAATGATCCATATTTAAACAACGAGAGGCAAATCCTATCAGAAACTGAAGTAGAACTGAGAAATTCTATCAAAAAGACTTGCAGGATCATTGAGAAGGAAGGCGAAGATACAAGAAACATACCTTTATGGCTGGGGATGAGGTAATTTAATTATTATCACTCGTGTAACCAATAGTTCTTGAATAATGTAATCACAAATTTTTAAGTACATCTTAGGAAATAATGCGATTAATAGTCTGCTATAGTCGCCGGCTTTTCCTCTTTAAAGCATTCAATAAAGTCTGGTTGGGCCGAGTGGTAATCTGGCATCCTGATAAGCAGTTTCGAGTATAAACCTCATCTTCTCTATTATAAAAGCCAAGAGCTGTACTGCTTGAGCCACACCCAGCTTTCTTCTTTCTGTGGGCTGTTTTCTTCTTTCTAAAAAATGTTTTGCGTTGCTTGCATCAAGAGAAATAGTAGAAAACCTGAATGTGGTTTATGGATGACTTTTTTGCAGTGTCATTTTAGAAATACTAGTGTGATACGTTTGATTGCGCCAAAATAAAAGTAAGAGTACAAGAAAGTTAACCTTGCAGTATAATGCTTATTCCTTGTGTCAATAGAAACTCTTAATATTTTCCTTTCAACCCGGTTACTTTTACTGGAATCAAAAAATGTATAAACTTTTTCTTAAATCTTTAATTGCATCTAACTTCATGCATAAGAATTAAAAAATATTTAAATTTGATCCAAAGTTGCATGTTGGGGCAATACAAATCTGATGAATATAGCAGATTTTTCTTCATAGGTGTCATTTTAAACTATGGTGCCCAATTAAAGATGCGCCTGAAGAAATGTTTAAACCCGGAGAGCACAGCGAGTATGCAAGGCTTCAAGAAGGAGCTATTTGCTTTAAGCCTTATTTATTTAAATTAGAATTCAGAGTTTCTGTAAAAGCTAAGAGCTACCAAAGCCAAGGTATAGTAGAGACTGCAGTCTGGCTGGAAGAGACTCCTGAAAGTATAGTATACACTCAGAGTAAACAGCTTATCAGATAAAATAATTGTACATCCCTAAAAACGTTCTCATAAATTGATGAATTATAAAAACAAAAATGTCATTCTTGTAAATAAAAAAGAATTAAACAAAAAATAATGTTATTTTTTTCTGCATGTAAATAATAGCTATAATATTAAATGTAACTGTGAGCCTGAAATAATCCAATTTATAATTAATAACAAAACAATTAACTTAGTGAAATTTCATTTTTTTTATTTATTTGTTATTAAAAAGATTACGATATATTCTAAATTAAATTTAAATTTTAACATCCATTATTATTAACTAAGAAAGCCCTGTCCCATCCTAATGCAGAAGCTTTAAAGCGCGATGGATTTAAAGTGATATTTTTACCTCCAAACGTAACTTCAATCCTCCAACCCATGGATCAGAGTGTGATTGAAACTTTGAAAAGAAACTACAGGAAACAACTTTTACGTCGTTTACTGTTTCATGATGAAGAAGACGGTGACAGCGCCTATAGTGCATTCAAGAACCTTAATCTTAAGGATTGTTCGTAAATGGTGGTGGATGAGTGGGAGTCAGTTTCATCAGAAACCTTAAGGAGATCATGGAATAAGTTATTAAAACCATATTTTGAGCCAGAAAAGACAGAAAAAGAAAGTGATGACCCAACCCCTGAAGTCACCCAGGAGAATATTGAAAATTTATGCCTGGAGAATTTGCAAATGGCGAATCTCAAAGGAGAAAGTGACGAACAAGATGTAATTGAGTGGCTAAATTCTGATTTAAATGACCCAGGAGTTCAGACCCTCACGGGCAATGAAATATTGGAGTCTTGCCTCGAAAACACGGAAGAGGAAGAGGACATTCACGAACCACCTGCCACAGTAACACCAGGTCCTTCTCATACAGAAGCTCTTCAGGCCATTGACGTGGTGTTCAGGTGGCTTGAGAGACAAGAAGAGGCAGAAGCTGTGCAGCTTCTACATCTCCAGCGACTTCGAGATGTGGCGGTGTCCAAGAAATGGAAGGCAAAGAAGCAAACAAAAATAATCAATTTTTTTTTAAACCTTCCTAACTGTTTTAAATTAGTTTCTGTACTTAACTGTGAACATAGATTATTACATTTACATACATAAAAATATTATTAACTATTATATTGCTTTAAATTTTCAATAAAGAGTTCATAGTTTTTGAAACTTTTTTAATATTCCATTATCCGGACTGACCTTCGTCCCAATTAGTCCGGATAATCGAGTTTCTACTGTATACACGTAAATGTATATTTACACACACACACACGCAAACTAGGCCAAACATCCTATCCCTAAGCCAAAATGTCCTCCTCCTCTCTGGGGAGAGTGAAAGATGTCTACTCTATTTGCATTCTTTACTCTGTAATTAAGTTTGATTGATCTCTAACCAAATATTTACAAAAATTGATCTTCAATACAAATATTCAAAACTGTTTTATATATTTAACACTCTTTTCAGGGTTATGATTCAAGTTTTTCAAATTATTTAATAACTCATATCTAAATATAATATTATAACAAGCATCAAGCTTCATTTCATTCATAAAAAAAGCAGCATGTACTACCCGAAGAAGCCAGCTGTCATCCCGTTGCTAATTTGTGGTTTAGAGAACTATATCATGGGTGATATATGCTGAGGAGGTGAGATCACGTATTCATTCATTTCCAAGCCAACATGAGAAGTGTGACAAAAGTAAGGAGTGATTATTGGTTATTTCAGATCTTTTATCAGTCACAGAGGATTTATTTATTTAAATTTTAACGTCCATTTATTATTAACTACGAATTGACACAGAGGATTAAAGAACATACATTTAGTAAATAAAGCTTTATTTAACTTGAATCGAGAAACTTTTTTCTGTTTTGACTTAAATCTACCTCCATCAAATCTTGAGCAACAATAACTTTGCAATTCATGTTAAGCCTTGAGATAGATCCAACTGCTTCTGACAGAAGTTTGTTCAATGATGGCTCTTCCTGCAAGTGTAATTTAATTATAAATTTACAAATGATATTTTCAAATTAAATTTATAAAAATTAATAATAAGTTAAAACAAATTTACATCCAATTTATATCGCTGGCTAAAGTGGAAAAGAATCAGCTGCCGGGCATTGATTTTATTAGCAAATTCCACAGCCATTTTCGGAGTCGAATGACCATTCTCTACTGCTTTTTCCTGCATACCATCTTCAAGAGTTGCTTCATGTAATAAAACATCACTATTCCTAGAAATTAACAATGTATTAATAAAGGTATGAATTCCTCAGTAATAAAGTAAATAAAATTGTATGACATACATTGCAATATCTATTATTCCAGATGAGTCTCGTGTATCACCGAGTATAGTCACTCGATTGCCTCGCAAAGGTGGTCCAACTACATCAATAGGAGTAATCTAATAATAATTTAAAGAATAAATATTGTTAGATCGCTTGGAAAATAATATTGTATATAACTTATAAATATAGTATATTTTTAAAATTAATCTAAAATAAGTTTTTTATTAGAAGTGGAAAATACAGTAAAACCTCCACTTTAACGAGACTTTACATTCACTATTCCAATTTTTTTTTATCTACAATGTTTGTTAAAACTATGTTTATTATTAAAAATAACAATAGTTATATAGGGGTCTCCCTATATAACTATTGCTATAACTTAAGCTAGATTTCTAAGCAGAAGATGGTGGGTTCTTCCGCCAAAAAAAATAATAGTTCTATATTCTTTCGAGAGCTGTACCAACCAGGGTGTAAAAAAATCATGATTTTTTTTAAAAAATCAAAAAAATCGGATTTATTTGATTTAAATCAGATTTTTTTATTTAAATCGGATTTTTTTTAATTTAAATTGAATTTTTTTACTAAACCCGGCTTTAAAAAAGAAATCGGACTTTTTAAATGTATCTAGTCTATATAGAGAGCTGGTTATTATCTAGTTGTTCATTATATAAACCTGTAACTAAAATATTTGTTTATTTACAATGCAAATAATAAAATAACTATTCTAAAGTGGTGAGTCTTAAGTGGATAATTTTGGGAGCATAGCAGAATTGACGGATCATTATACAGGGGTTGAAGTTGACCTATATTTTGAAACAGTAATTTCTGTAAATTTAAAGACTTAAATCAACAAAAACCATTAATTTTCGGCGATTAAATTTAAATGTACAGAAACTCTGGTCTCAAAATATAGGACAATTTCGACCCCTGTATATATAATGACTTAATTTTCAAATTTTAAAACAACAATTTTAGAAATGAAGCTTTACAGAAATATTAATCACTAGGGAACAGATGTAATAGTATTTATATATTCTTTTCTGATTCGTAAATCCTTAGTATTGATGTAATTCTGCACGTTTTAAAAGTATTTAAACAGTTTTTTATTTTACATATTTTGTCAAAACTCCATATTTTTACATATTCTGCCATAAATACATATGTTTGCTACATATTTTAATAT
The DNA here is from genome assembly GCA_946811695.1 of Gonocerus acuteangulatus. Taxonomy (NCBI): domain Eukaryota; kingdom Metazoa; phylum Arthropoda; class Insecta; order Hemiptera; family Coreidae; genus Gonocerus; species Gonocerus acuteangulatus. Next base: position 67,297,473 of record OX328123.1, read on the forward strand.
TCTTTTTATTTTGTAATTGAAGAAATAAAGGAAAACCGAGAAAGAAAATAAAACTTTACCCATTGAGTCTAGGTAACTGTGATTTTTCTAATTCCAAGAAGGTGGCTGTATATGTACTATCTCAATACTAGGTACAGGGCAGGGTGTAAAAAAATCATGATTTTAAAAAAAAACAACAAAAAAATCGTATTTATTTGATTTAAATCAAATTTTTTTTAAAATTTAAATCGGATTTGTTTAATTAAATTGGATTTTTCTACTAAAACCGGATTTAAAAAAGAAATCAGTATAATAAATGTATCTAGTCTATATAAAGAGCTAGTTATTACCTAGTTGTTCATTATATAAACCTGTAACTAAAATATTTGTTTATTTACAATGCAAATAATGAAATAGTTATTCTAAAGTATTTTGTCTTAAGTGGATAATTTTGGGAGAATAGTAGAATTTACAGATCACATATACAGGGGCTGAAGTTGTTTTATATTTTGAGACCGGAATTTCTGTAAATTTGAAGAATTAAATTGATGAAAATCAGTAATTTTTGGCGATTAAAGACATTAAATTTAAATGTACAGAAACTCTGGTCTCAAAATATAGGATAATTTTGACCCTTGTATATATAATGGCTTAATTTTCAAATTTTAAAACAAAGATTTTACAAATGGAGCTTTACAGAAATATTAATCACTATGGAACGGATGTTATTGTATTTACATATTTTTTTCTGATTCGTAAATTGTAAGTATTGATGTAATTCTGCACGTTTTAAGTGATTTTAAAGTATTTAAACAGTTTTTTATTTTACATATTTTGTTAAAACCCCATATTTTTACATATTCTGCCATAAATACATATGTTTGCTACATATTTTAATATTCTTTTTATTTTGTAATTAAAGAAATAAAGGAAAACCGAGAAAGAAAATAAAACTTTACCCATTGAGTCTAGATGACCGTGTCTTCTCTGATTCCAAGAAGGTGGCTGTGTATATACTATGTCAATACTAGGTACAAAAGGCATGTTGTTAGTGGATAGCATTAGAATCATACAGAGGAATAGAGAAAATCCAGGTTTTAGAAGGAGATACTGGGAATAAATTAAAAATAAAGTGAAAAGACAGTCTAGAAAAAACCCCTGGGTGGAAAAATATCCACATTATTGGGGATATCCATAGTGGCAAAACGATTAACAGTTGAGCTGAATCCCACTCTTCAGAGCAGTTGATTGTTGCCTTCAAATACACACCAGTGACTTTACAGTCCAGGCAACGAACAGTTATAGATGGAAATTTTTGGAACAAAATTTTTGACTTTGTAACTTTGTTTGGGCTGGATAGGAGGTGTACATATCAAAAGTCCCCGCCCATAGCCTTTGTGCCCGGGGGAGGGGGGGGGTTTAGAATTTTTCATTTTTCAGGTTTTCACTTCTCGGAAACCCTGCGTTACTTCTCGGAAATAGCGACATGACTATTCTATAACAAATGAAAGCTGATGAAATTTCCTACAAGTTCTATTCAATAAAGTTTTTCAAGATATCTTTAGAGTTCGAAATATCCGCTCTTGAAAGTCTGTCATTTTGGAAAAAAACACACTTTTTCTATTTTCGACTCGATATCTATTCAACGATGAACCCAAAAAATAAATGTCGGTTATAGGGTTGTAGATTATTGCATTCCCTTCAATTATATATATTACTTTGCTATTTTATGTATTTTCCTTCAAACGTAAAAACAATTTCAGTGTTCATCGTGAAATCTGGCGACAACTGTCGCCCATTGAATCTTTCAATTCGAAAACTAAAGATATCTCGAAAAACTTTATTGAGTAGAACTTGTAGCATATTTAATGAGTAAAGCCCGGAAGTTAGGCAAAATGACTTTTTTATCTCAATGGCTATAATGAAGAATCTGATAGAAAGAAATATGTTTTCGCAAGTGTAGAGGCAATTTTTATTTTGCCTTTTTTGCCTATTTTGGCTTCCGTTGCTTTTTTTGCTCATTATGCAATTTTTTTCTGCGATTTAAACATTTTAAAAAGCACCGTTCAGCGAAGACAAAAAAGGTTGCACAAATTAAAGTACATATTGCCATCAAAAATATCTATTCGAAAGCTTATTTTCCCAACCCATGGATTTAACCTCTGTAAATAACAGAACCTTCCTTAGTAGAAGGAATACACAAGCATAATGAATAGTAGGATAGAGAGAGGATGAGAGAAGTACGTCTCCTTCCTCACACCCCTTTTGCTGTGACAATGGTTTAATTACCTGGTACTCCGGATTTCGAAATTATGGGATAATGCAGAGGAAGTTTTTCCATGATGAAAAACATTTTTTTTCTGAGAAGGTCTATGACATTTGATACTTTAAAAAGTATCTTATTATTGCTTGTAAGAAGGGAAAGTAAGAGTAAGTACACTAATTCTGTGATAAATTGGTAATAAAGAAATGAATGAGTATTTAAAATACACATTTTCATTAATGAGTAAGATTTCTTTTTTCCTTCACTCCTAATAAATGCCTATTTTAATTACAGTACTGCCTATTTTCAGTATTTCAAGTGCCTTTTTGCCTGCCTATTTTAACCAAAAATAAATGCCTAACTTCCGGGCTCTATTAATCAGCTTTTATTTCTTATAGAATAGTCATCTCGGTAGGACGCAGGGTTTCCGAGATATAAGTGAAAACCCGAAAAATTGGACCTTCTAACCCCCCCCCCCTCGGATCAAAGGCCACGGGTGGGGACTTTTCATATATTTACCTCCTATCCTATACTTTTGTTCTTTCCATTAATAATAGAGTTCCTACTTATTATTTATGCTTTTCTTCGCAATATTTTATAGTTTTTATTGTATTTTTTTACTAAATATTTTCAATATTTTATTATAAATAGTTAAATATATATGTTCATATTTTGAATTTTATTTTACATGAACACCCGTTCCCTATTAATCACGTATAACAACAGTAATATTATTTATTTAAAGGTTTATTATTTATTTAATGCAGAATTAAAAACAAAGGAAGGGTCATAAAAGACACAGACTTAGAATAGATAAGAATGGTCGAGTGAGGGTAGGCCCTAGGGACATAAATAAAAACAAAATGTTGAAATGGCTGAAAAATGGCAGAACTAGTTAGATTTAAGTTAAAAAAAAATATATAATAATAATTTTTTTAATAAAATCAGTTGGTTTAAATCAATGTTTTTTTGTTTTTTTTTTTTAAATCAATTGATTTAAATCGTTGACACCCTGTTTTGTTCTATACTTTTGTTCTTTCCATTAATAATAACAGAGTTCCTACTTATTATTTATGCTTTTCTTTTCAATATTTTATAGTTTTTAAGGTATTTGTTTACTAAATATTTTCAATTTTTTATTACATATTTTATTATAAATAGTTAAATATATAAATACATATTTTGAATTTTATATTACATGAACATCCATTCCCTATTAATCACGTATAACAACAGTAATATTATTTATTTAAAGCTTTGAACAAAAACGCCAGTTTGTCAGCCTTTTCATAACTAATTAGGTAGTTTCTCATTTGACTGTGAACAAAACCAAGGGTTAAAAACATTCTTTCAACCCCTGCAGAAGTTGCCTTTCCTGTCATAAGCTGCTCTATTATTAACAGTTCTTTTGAAGAAATACAATATTTTAAGGCCGACGAAGACTTCCACCAATTTAAAGCATTCACTTCGCCCTCTACCTGCCAATCTCTTTTATCTTAAACTTAAAAGGTGTATATGGAGAATTAAAAACAAAGAAAGGGTCATAAAAGAAACAGACTTTGAATAGATAAGAACGGTCAAGTGAGGGTAGGCCCTAGGGACAAAATAAAGACGAAATGTTGAAATGGCTGAAAAAAAGGCAGAACTAGCTAGATTTATGTTAAAAAAATAAACTAAAGTTAACAAAAAATATATAATTTTTTTTTTTAATAAAATCAATTGGTTTAAATCAATGGTTGTTTTTATTAATTCAATTGATTTAAATCAATGATTTTTTTTTAAAAATCAAATGATTTTAATCATGATTTAAATCACTGATTTAAATCAATTGATTTAAATCGTTGACACCCTGGTACCAATACCCATGAAAGCTATGGTAAATGAATAAAATAATTTTCTATAAAAAATATAATTTCTGAATTATCTAATAATAAATATTATCATACATATATAAATCAACTAATCTTTTTATATAGTTTGGTTTATGTTCAATCCTATTAATTCAAAATTTAAAAGGATACTATTTCTCCATTATCTAATGTAATACTTTCTCCTCTTTTTAATTTCCCATATAGTGGTCCAGGTTTGAGTCCTTTCTCTAAAAGTAATTTTGAATTTAAAGTGCCAGGTGAATCATGCTGTTGTATCACATAGCCAAAACAAGGGATTCTGTGTACAAGTGGGCCTGCCTTCACAGATCCATGAACACCTTCAAATCTATAATAAACATAAATAACAAATAATATTGGCTTACACCTCAATTGCAAAAAAAAAAAATAAAAAAATGTCTGTCTATGTTAGTTGACATTTCCTATATATATCCTCAAAATTTAGAACAGGTCTTGTTCAGGGTGTCTACTACATTTGTGAAATCCAATTTCATAACTTGAATTGCACATTTCATGGCCTTTAAAAATAAAATAATTTCATTTAAAAAGAAAAAGCCTAACTTTTAGCTTAAAATTATTAGTAACCTTACACGGATTATCATGAAATCTATAAAATAACAATTTAAAACTCTATAAAATGTGCATCATGTTAAAGAGGATAGCTACATTAATTTCAATAGGTAAGAAATGATGATACTAAACATTTTAAAATGACTATGTAATGAACAGCTTCTAAAATTTCGAACGTTCGAAGCAGAATTCAAAATTTCTAAATATATTACTAACTAAATATTTATTGTCAATGTACATAATTTAGTAAATTAAAGTGTTCTCAGTGTCAATATAAAGTCTGCATGAAATACTCGGAATATGAATAAAGTGAAATAAAAATATATGGAAATCATAGATAACTGATATGAAAAATGCTATTTAGTCTTGGGATTATGTTAGACTACGGTAAAACTGAAATTATGTGACATGTTTTCAAAATTTCTGACTTTTTTTGTGATTTACATGCCCTATTTTCAAATTCGTGACATTTTCATGATTTTCGTGAAGTAGACACCCCAGTTGTTATATGGGAAGGGGGGATAGTGAATTCTTCAATGAACAAAGTGACGTTCCCTTTAACTAGCAATACCATCCAAACCAAAGTGTATGAAAAATAAACTTCTGCTTTACATATAGGTATTTTAAATAAACCTTATAACATAACAAAATTAAAATACTCCCAGAAAAAAAAATGTACCTTTATATAACAAGTGATGCCATGTTTACAGAATAAGGGATAGAGGAAAAGCCAAATGGTTTCTGGAAGTAAGAACAATAAGAGAGCAACATAGAGGCAAATGTAGCTTGACTGCATAGGGAGACTTGGAAAAGCCAGAGGTAGTGCAATGATAGAGGTGAAAAGGAAGGCCAATTGTAGGGATCAATGGGGCGATGGTATGAGGCTGTTCTCCATGCTCATGGCATTAAAGGAGTAGCAAAAGAAGAAGGAGATTTTACAATGGCAACCTCTACACAGCACGAAGGATGAGTGTTTGCAAGCCCTCCTTAAACTCCTTCACAACAAATAAGTGTGTGAACCTCAGTATAAAACCGTTCCGACTCATAGTGTCATTTAGGAAGCTTAGAATGGAAACAGTTATTGTTTTGTCTTAATATCATGATCTATGGGTTCTGAAACGTCACATTCTCTACTTGGCGTTTCCGGATTGCATCATGAGGTCAACTTGATAAGCAGGTTTCCACCTAAGGCGGGAGGGAGGAAACTTGCTAAAATCAAAAACAAATTTTTTAAGACATCACAAAGAGGTTTAACTGTTCTATAACACATATATTCATTAGCCGCTTTGTGATGTAATTTCTAGGCAATAATTACAGTTTCAATTTCATAACCTTTAAACATGCCAAGTGGTAGTTTTATAATCACATGATTACAGTAAAAGATAGTTTCAATATTAGATACAACCTGTGGCACTCCTACTTTCCCTCAAGGACACACGCCTGCCCTGCCCTCCTTGAGTCAATTTCTCCCCTGTTCTATTTAGCGATTCTTATCATAATTAGCTACCTTGGGATAATGTAATGCTACTTATTTGTTCTTGCCACTACTTATTTTATTTAAATTAACGCACTTCTTTTAATTAAAATATCCTCTTTTTTTTTTAAGTTTTCTAGTTATGAGAATTATTTTTAAGATAAAACATTGTATTTTTTTTCTATTTCTTTTTTTTTTTCTTTTTTTTTTTTACTGCGCAACGACAACTGGGCCATTAGCACTGACATACATGGTGAGGCAAGGAACCTTCTCAACGGGCCCTGAGATGAGAAAAATTCCACCTGCCGGAGGGACTCGAACCTCCGTCTACCACATGAGAATTAAGGTGTTAGCCACTAGATCACTGGGAAACATTGTAGTTAATATTGTAATATACATTATATTATCAACCAAAAAAAAAATAACAATCTTCTGCCTCTATTAGCCTAAAAAAAAGGAAGGGGCATTCGATAGCATAAGGGGCAGTAGGAGGAAGGGCTGGGTTTGATTGGTCTTGACGGAAAGGCGGCTTTCGAGCTGGTCGGCCCTCTGCATAAATTTGAGCTCCCGTTACTCGGCTAAGAAAGGGTTAAAATGCAAAGGTCAGGAGGGCATCTTCATTCACCCTTTTGGTGGACAAAGACTTTTGCTGGAATAAAAAAAAATATTATGGTAATTATTAAATCACTATACCAGTCCTACATTACAATCAATTCCAACATTAAGGTTACTTGCCTGCCTCGGAATCACAACCAGTTCTTCAAGGCATCACAAGAACAACCGTTCTAACACATAATCATGAGCAATGCTTATTGACAAATTATTCGGCCTTGGATTGGAAAATCTGTTCTCAATTCATTACCTAGGAAGTTATCGTTTCTGATGTAAGGGGATAAAATAAGAAAAAAAAAAACATTGTATAGTAGTTTCTAATTTAAATTGGGCTCTTAGAGCCCATTGTCTGTATACTATACAGTGCATAGATGTCTGTGTGCTTATGAGCACCAAAGCTATTTAATTTAATTTACATTTTAACATCCATTATTATTAACTAAGAATTTTAGGACAGGCTACCTACAGGTTACCACCCTTTTCTAGCCAGGATAGGGCTGATGCCTTTTCTTTTTTCTAAAGAAAAGCCGCCCTAGTGGAAATAGTAATAATATAACATTTTCATTCTATCGGAGCTCTGAAAACCTCCAGTTCACTATAAGATAATTAAACAAAAAATATATCTCTACCATGCCAGTAAAATTATTTTATGTTAAAAATTAGGAATAATAAGAAATCTTTTTTCTGTCCTATTTCAGGAAAATAATTTCCTGCTTTTTAAGTTGTTTTTTTTTTTTTTGTTTACACAAAAAATAATAAAAGTACTCCACAAAAAAAAAAAAAAATCAAAATTATTTACAATATCCATGTATTTCCAATACTTTCAATTTGGTTTCCTAAGATTTCCTGAGGATGAAGGGAGTTATTGGCCACTTCATCAATTTTCCACAGCTCTTCAGGGTACTGCCACTCTTTTGGAATGAGTTCATGCACCTGTAAATTGAATTCAAAAACTAATTAAGACATCATGAGAATTACAAATAGAAATAAGTAAAAAAAAAAAATATGTTGTTGGTTTGAAGGTAAAAGTCACTAATTAACACAAACTAAACTTTTCAGGGATAAAAACAAAACTTTTGGGGTGTGTGAGTAATATGCTGGAAGATCTGAGTTCGAAGATCGAGCACTCTAAAGATTTTATCTTCTAGTGTCTTCATTCATGGGTTTGATTTCGGGTCCCCAGTCTTACCCTAGGCCCACTCAAATTTTAATTAATTTATTAATTAGTACCTGCAAAGGGTAAAAACCAAGCAGTCGGAGTATAGTACTGACACTATTTCCCTAGTGTGCCGTATGTTCAAGACTCAGATACCTCGACAGTATCTGCCCCTCTGTGCCCACATGGCTTATTACGGTACTGGTTCATTATTTTAATTTTAAACATTTCAAGAATGCTAAAAAATGCTTGTTAAAAATCAGGAATAGATAAACCAAGTGTCCTGGTCTCCTGAGAACCCCTTAGATTGACTTGAAAACCGAGACAGTATGATTTTTAACATATACCTTGAAAGGTAAAAGTAAATAATTCAAATCACTAAAGACATGATGTACCAAAAAATAAAGTTATAAGTGTTTTTGTTTTTTTTTTTTTTTAATTCATTTTGTAAATGTTTTCTTTCTTCAAAACATTTTCATTATTTTCTAAAAGTATATTTTTCAATAATAAGTTCAATTTATTTAATCCATTTTGCCTCTACTCATGAAGGTCATTTGAAGTACATAGAAGCTTTATATTTCATGATATATTTTGATGCCCTTCAGGAATTTTGAACGGTGGAGTCATCATTTTACAGAGATTCCTATAGAGTTTATGGAGCATTATGATAATCTTGATAAGGGGAGAACTTTTTCCATTGAATATATATGTGTTCTATATTCATATATTTCATGTTTCACATGTGGATAGGTGCTGAGTTTTGAGAAGGTTAGCACAAGTATACACAATCTGGCCAAAACAACTTCTTCCCTTCAAGAGTGATAAAAAGCGGTATTCCATATCTGTATTACTTCAGACTATTTATAATAGTCTGTAAATTGATTTATGCATAGTAATTAACGAAGACATATTCTAATAATTTATAATACAGGGTGTCTACTACTTTTGAGAAAACAAATTTCAGGAATTTTTCATGATTTGAAAAGCAAATTTTATGCCCATTAAGAAAATAATTTCACTTAAAATAAAAAAGCCTTAACTATTCGCTTAGAATTATTTGTAACCTTACACGGATTACCGAGATATCTATACACTTACAATTTGATATACATTTAAAACAATTAATACAACTGTAAAAAATGTACATCATATTAAAGAGGACAGTCACATTAATTTTAAAAGTAAAAAAACCATGATACTAAACATTTTAAAAATACTATGGAATTAGGAGCCTCAAAAATATTGAACAATGGTAGCAGAATTCAAAATTTCTAAAACTATTACTAACTAAATATTTATTGTCAATGTACATAATTTAATAAATTAATGTGTACAGAATTTCAATATTTAAGTCTGCATATATGTGAATAATAGATAATTTATCTGTAAATGGTACAAGAAAGGAATCTAAAAGAGGAAGGGGGTGGGGGAGGCAGATAGAATTGTGTCGCCATACAAAAACGGCAACAATTACGAATGCGCGGAAGTCCCGGGATTATGTTAGACTCCGGTAAAACTGAAATTTCGTGACATTGTTTCAAAATTCATGACTTCATCGTGACTTTCGTGCCCTATTATCAATCCGTGACATTTTCATGACTTTTTCGTGCAGTAGACACCCTTTAATAGATAAAGATCTGTACTTTTTATAACTTTGTATAAGAGTAAAATCCCTCAGAAAATTGTTTCAGTATATGGGAATTACGATTGATCTAATTGTCGGAAGAGGTGGCCTTCTTCCATTGACAACAATCTTCTTAAAGACATTATTGCTGAAAGCCCATGCTGTTCATTAAGAGTGCCGGCAGGAAAGCTCTACAATCCTAAAAGTACCACCTACGACCGTGTGAAGAAGCTTGGGTACATAAGTTGACATGATGTTTGAGAACCATGCAGTTTGAATAAGGGTAATCTGAATTCTTGCATATCAGCTTGTGATTCTTTCTTAAGGCAAAATAAGGATGTGCCTTGCATTGGTATGCAAGGGATCATTGAATATCCCCAATGAAACACCTAAAGTACAATCAAAACTACTATGTTGTCAAATTAACAAAAAAAAAAAAAAAATAAATAAAAAAAAATAAAAAAAATAAAAAAAAATGCTCTTAATTTGGTGGGATTTTCAGGGTATAATTTATTACTAGTTACTATCATCTTACAAACATTAAATTCAGACAAACACTTAATTTGTTGGGCATAATTGGCCAATTTAAGGACTGCCCTTGAAGAAGAGATACTTAATCTGGTTAAATATAAAAGAGATAGTTTTCCATCATGATAATTCCAGTCAACATGTTTCTTCGCCCGTTTACCAGTTTGTGGAATATGGCTGGGATGAGTTGGTACACTCTCCGCAGCCTACAGATCTTGAACTCTTGTTTGGAGAACAAGAAACATTTCTTGGGTGATGCTTTTACCTCTAAACCTAAGTCTTTTTACAAGAGAAGACTCTTTCAGTTACCTGAACATTGGCAATAGGTTATAAGACAACATGACATATAAATTGTTTAATAACTTTTTTTTTTCTTACAAAGTTTTATTATACATCCCTAAGAAAAAACTGCAATACTTTCTGAACAACCCAATAATATCATGTAATCTTGGGGAAAATTATTAATTTTATTAGCAAACTTACCAGACAAAACAATGCTCTTTCAGGTACTTACATACAAGTTGCACTGATCTTGAGAAGTGGCTCCCAGTCAGTAATCCAAATCAGACAATATGGCGACCATTTATGGCACCAAGGCCATTTATTAATATTATCGAGTTAGATTTACTAAAGTTTTGATATATAACCTTGAGCGAGCGTAAACACATAGCAATTATGCCATTAACATAAGTGCTACTAATTTCCTAGGTTAAATAACATTAGCACTTTATTTAATAATTGCTATTAATTAATTTCATAATTGCTATGAGTTTCCGCTCGCTCAAGGTTATATCAAAACTTTAGTCAATCCAACTCGTTAATAATATTAATAAATGGTCTTGGTGCTATAAATGGGTCTTAATAAATGGTCGCCATATTGCCCGATCCGGATCACTGACTGCAACTAGTATGTAATTACCCTCTTTCACAACAAAGCAATGAAATTTAATGGAATATTTGTAAACCTAGGTAAAACTTACATTACAGCTTGGAAACGACCTCAAAAATGAAAACAATAGCGACTGTGTAAGTATAATTCTGAGGATATGCATTATTAAGCGTAGAATATATAAAAAGAATTTATATAATCACAAAACAAACTTATGGTAATAACGTAACCACTTACAATATATTTGAAATTAAGTGGAGAACGAGACAAATTCAAAGATTCTCTAATATATCTCCTGAGACCAAGTGGTCCATAAATTTCCAACGTAAACTGCTCATATCTTTCAGTAGTACCAAGAGTGCACAAGAAACCTGGAAGCCCAAACAGCTAAAATAAAAAGTTCCAATTTCAGCAATTTAATAAATTCTATATAAATGTGGAAAACTTTTCTCAAATAATAAAACATTCACAGAGTATTTATAAGCTTAATTATTTTGAAATAATTACACATTCAATGTAAATGTACAATAATCAGACTTGAATAGAAAATTATTATTACATTAGTGTTTAATAGTAATGATGACGTAATAGATACGATAGCCATCATTGTGCCAAATCATACAACTAACTTAACATTAAGATCTAAAAATCTATAGAAATATACAAAGTGATCAAGGAACTTTATTTTTCCATGTGAATAGCTATCATGGCATGCATTAAAATTTGATTTAACAAAAATCATAATACAGCTGTTGAAATCAGCTTCAGTAATTAAGCACCTAAATTGTTATTCCATTAAAAGCTTTGACTAAAAAAAAAAAATACTTAAGGGTACCTTTCTTTCTACATATTTACCACACTGCCGATCAAAATCAACAGAGAAAATCAATTTGATAAAGAAAATTATGGAGAAAAAACACAAAATGTTTTACTTACATGGTCCCCATGTAGATGAGTTATAAATATTTTTTTCACCTTTCCACAATGTATCTGACTCTTCTGTATTTGTACTTGTGAGCCTTCACCACAATCAAAAAGCCAAACATCTCCATCTTAAGCAAAAGAGAAAAGTTTACTTGTCTACATTAAAATAAAAAACTTATTTAAAGAAATTAAAGAGCTTCTGTGTTATTGGAAAGATTCTATGCTATTCGTGATGACTGGTTAAACTATGTAAATCTTATTAATTAAATTATAACTGATGATTATAATGAAGTATGAAACATTTTTTAAGACTAAAATATGACAAAGAATTATTAGCCAATTATCTATGTGCAACTCATCCAGCCATCTAAAACTAATCAAAATTAGAAACCTATTCTAGAGAGCTTTTATTACTAACAAAATATGTTCTAAAGCTATATCGACACCATAAGTTCAAGTATTCAAAAATAAAAGTATTCCTTTTACATGCTGATAACATCTCTATTCAGTCTTGTAACTCCTGTGTTATAAGAAAATCTATTTTTCTACAAAAATCTTGAATTTCTAAATGATGAATTTTGTAACTAACAAAAGAAAACGGTTCTAGGGTTTGTTTTTTTTTAAATTAGCAAAATGCATTTTTTTCAATGAATCCTACAAACACGAAATAATCCACCTTAGTTTTTACTAAAAACAATTAATAGACTGTAGGCATATTTAACAAATATATTTTTCTAAAATACATTGTACTAAGAGGGGAAAATAACTCTAATTTCTCGTTTTCAAAACAACTCAGTATAATAATGCGAAACCTTATTTACCATTAAATTTTACAGCTGTACAAGAGACACCACGATGCTTAGTTGGATAGCAGGAGGCAGTCCCAAGGAAAATTAGATGCATTTCAGAAACACATTCATAACACAAACAAAATGCGAAGACTTAAGAAAAAGCTTAAAGTTACTCCAAATTGTCTTCTTCCGTCACGAGGTTAGTATTTTGGATTTTTAAATTATCAAATGTCAGCCCTTTTTCCTTGATTTTTGTCAGTGAAATTATAATTATGGAACATCTACCTACTTCTTTGGATTGCCTAGTAGCAGATGAAAGACTTCTCTTGAACAAAACTGCACAGGAGATGTTGTGTCGTCACTGGTCAATGACACCCAATCTACTTGTCTTTTCCTGTTGGTTTTTCCTGTGAGCTGTTGTCTAACTACGTTTGTTGTGTCAAACAACAAGTGTAATTTAGTTGTGATGGAATGTCCAGCAATTTAAACAAAGTTTAATTATATTATTTAAATTTTAACGTCCATTTAATTATACATACTGATGTATAATAAATACATTTTAACATAGTTCTCTTACGGTATACGGTGGTTTCGTTATGATTAAACCACTCATAACATAAAGCACCGAGGATTAATTTTTAAATACTTACCTTAAAAAAATTAAGTTAATTTGCCTTACTAACATAAGAAGCCCCATAAACTATTTGCTTAAGTTCTTCGAATGGATGTACGTTTATCGAGAAAGCTGTGTTCAAATGTCGTCCTGGCGAGTGGATTATTCTACTTTTTTAAAAATTAATTTACAATTGATGGTAAATTTCCTCCTTATACAATAAGATTCTCTGGAATCCCAAGCAGAAATGCCTAGGTTTCAGAGTCCTTATATCCCAAAAAATAGATTAAATTATTTAAAAAATCTTCGTTTACTTCTGGTAAAAAGCAAAATTAAAGAATTATTCAATTACTTAAAAACTTTAGCTGTGAACCTGCCTTGAGGAGGTATTCCCATCTAAAGTTTAGATAGGATTTCACAACTTAATATTTTAAGGTTGTGCAATTTTTTTAATTTTACGGGTTATACTGACGATTTTGAAACACATTAAACTAATTTTTAGGATATAAGAAATTTTTATTATAAGCAAACTCATGTCAACTTTCGAATTTAAACGTACGAAACTTTTCAATACGATAAATAAACGGACTTGAAATGAAAAAGAATTGACATTATACAGTGGCTCACAGTCAAAATGATGCAAACCAAGATTTCTATTTCTATTGCTAGTTGCTCTAAATTTGTTACAATTTAAATGCGAATGCAAATGAGGGCATAATGGTCCATTGTCTTACATTAAGTTTACATAAACAAATCAACTCTACAACATTTATACAAATAGAAAAAAAAAGTCATTAAAACTCATAGGAATTAAAGGTCACAGTGAAAATGATGCAAAGTTTAGTTCAGTTTAGAAAATAAGTATTCTTCAATTTTTGGGACTTGAGTTAAATAGTATTTTAATTCATTTTCTTTCTTTTAATAAAAACGAAAATAAACAATATGAATACAAGTAATCAGTCTTGTTCGAGCAATTCTTTAAATTTGGTACGCATACAACTATTCCTGAACGAGAAATAGTGATTAACAAATTTAAAATGGGCAAAACAACATAAAATCGCCTCTATTATCAATAGGATTTATGCGACCATTCAACGTATTATTGAACGTTTTAAAAAAGAAAACGGAATAATAAGAAAATCTAGAGTCATTATAAAATAAACGTTTTATCGGCAATGACAAAAGTTGGATTTTGTGCCAAATAAAAAATAATTAAAAATTAAGTATTGCAAATTTGGCTACGTTAGTTAAAAAAACGTTTATATAAAATGGTGTGTGCTGAAACCATTCAAACAGTCTTAAGAAAAATGCAATACAATGGTAGAGTTGCAAGGCAAAATTCTTACATAAACGAAAAAAATAAAAAAATGCAAATTATTTTTCCCAAGAATTACTTAAAGAAAAGAAGGTCATCTGGCGAACTGTTTTGTTTTTTGGATGTGTCAAAATTTACTTTGTTTGGCCTTGATAGAACACGTTTTGTATGGATATAAGGCAAATGAAGAGGTCTATGGGAATAATCTTCGCCTGAACATCAAACATTGCGGTGATCATGTTATGGTTTGGGGGAGTATGGCTGCATCGGCGGTAGGATATCATCATTTTATTGAGAAAACAATGGATAAACATGAATATTGTGACATCCTGAAGAAAATATTGCGACCAAGTTCGGAATAATAAATTATTTTGCTTTTTATATACATAACAATCCCAAGCATTCGTATAATCTAGCAAGAGAATGGGTTCATATAATTGCTCCAAAACTATAAAAGCACCCCTCCAATCACTACACCTCAACCTCAAAGAGAATTTATGGAGTTACAGAACCTCATGGAGAAACAGAAGTGAGGAAACATAATATATCAAACCAACAATATCTCAAAAAGACTCTTGAAGAAGAATGGAAGAAGATAAGTCCATCTTGCACAGAAAAGCTTGTCCAATTCATGCCCAATTGTTTGAAAGTGATAATATATAATAAAGGATTACCTAAAAAGTACTAAAATCTAAAATATTTTTGGATTTTTGGACGTTTTCCATTTTGCATCATTTTCACTGTGACCTTAAAAGTTTATATTAATGTATAAAGTTTTTGTTTAATTTTATGATTTGATCTCAAATTAATTTTTAACTATTGTATATTCTAGCCTGATGATCCTACTTTATTTTTATAAACAAAGATTTTTCAGAATAAATTGTGGGTTGGTATTAAAAATATTTTTTTAAAAGTAAATATCTTGCATCATTTTGACTGTGAGCCACTGTAGGTACTAGAACAACACTTGCTTTTTATTTTTATTTTACAACATTGATTAATGGGTAAACCTGAAGGAGATTATCCTCAACACCGATTTTCTTTAAACTTTGCACTATAACGTATTTTGATGCACTAAACACGAATCCGTTGAAAAAAATTGTCGTTCTCAATCAGGAAAGAAGTTATTTAAAAAAAAAGTTCACTGTTATGCGGGTTCTAAAGGACGGGGTAAACAGCTGATATGTAAACACGCGCATGCGCAATAGTCCTTAAGGTCGAAGTGGAATTTAAATTTAAACTCACCTGTGGTAGCTGAGTTGGTCGTTAACAGTCGCTTTTGGGCAGATCTGCTATGCGTTTCCGCTCGCTCAAGAAAACATCAAAACCCCTAGTCAATCCAACTCGCAGAAATAAAAAGAATTCTATGCGCAGAAGTCGTCCAAGGCATTATACTAATCCTCCTAGACATCTTCAGACGAATCATAAAGGCATTAGCTAATTATTAAGGGATACTGTTGTATAATACTTTTGAGGAGAGAAACAAGAAATTAGAAGAGTGTTTTATTATTTAAAAAAATGTTTCTGAATAAATAAGTGTTGGTAAATAATAAATAAATAAATAATTGAGTGTTAATTCCAATTACAATTCGTCATTAAGGACTATTGCGCATGCGCGAGTTTACAAGTACGTTGTTTATGCGATTGTTTGTAACCCGCATAACAGTGAACTTTTTTTTTAAATAACTTCTTTCCTGATTGAGAACGACAATTTTTTTCAACGGATTCGTGTTTAGTGCATCAAAATACGTTATAGTGCAAAGTTTAAAGAAAATCGGTGTTGAGGATAATCTCCTTCAGGTTTACCGATTAATGAATGCATTATAAATTTATTTTATCTGTGGACTGTTAAAAATTAGTAAGTTAAGAGTACAAATCAAAACTCCAGGACAGAACAATAAACTGCATAATAAACTGCTTCAGGGTCTCCCCACGTCCAGTGGTTAACGCGTTGTATTCTCATGCGGGAGATTCCCGGCAGCACCATGGATGAAAAAGAAATAAAAATAAAATAAACCGCTTCATTTCACGAAAATTAGCAGACTTCTTCAATGAATTTATTCTCACTGAATAATAATAACAATTTAGTTAATAAATTTAATTTTTTTTTTAGAGGTACTATGCTAAGTCAACCTCAAAAAGAAACGAAAGTGGAAAACATCCAAAATCAATCAAGACATATCCAGCCATTGTTTTACCTTCGCCTGGCAGCCCCTTAGAATCTACCATCCGGAAAAAAAAATCCATTTGGGATAATATAACCGGCTCGGATAAACTTATACATGTAACAGATAACAATTTTGATGACATTATTAAGGCACACAAGTCCTTTCTTGTAATGTTTTATGGAACTTGTAAGTATAACCTTTTTTTTATTTTGTTGAGTATGGGAATGAGGAATAACCCACGATAGACAAAATAGAATTCTATTTTGTCTAAGATCTTCATTCGTTCTTTTTTTTTTTCTTCTCCGTTCTTCTCAAAATTATTTGAACGGATAAGAGATTACTTCAAGAAACAGTGTATCAAATAAATATTTATTCCTCCGATAAATACTATTATAGGAACTTTTATCAAATTAAATTTTCTACTTGGAGAGACACAAACCTCAAGGTTCAAATTATACCAAGTCTTCTTTGGTTGTATCACCAACTTGACTGGAGTTCGTCAAGACCTCTTTATTTAAACAATTCATTTGAACGCTGAACCCATATGAAATCCCAAAGCACCCTTTTTTTTTTAATTCCCCTATTATAATCTTAAACATTATTTATATTAAACCCGATTGAATGCTACCAATATCAAAGAAGTTGTCTTTCAAAAAGGTCCTCCTCAAACACTTATTTTAAATCAATATAATTTGTTTTAAGGGTGCTCTGTGTGCAAGGATGTCAACGTAGAAGTAGCAAAAGCAGCAGCAACATTAAGCCCAGAAGTAGGCTCTCTTGGAATATGTGATGCCATGGAGAATATTCGTCTCGTTGATAAATATTTTATAAGGAAAACACCTTCTTTGAAATATTTTAAAAATGGATTACATATTGGTGACTATATTGGAAAACCTCTAGCCAGCGATATCATAACTTTCATGAAAAACCCACCACAACTTATGAAATAAATAATTGTGCTGCTTGATTCTTATATTAATTAAAGTAACTGTCTCGCTGGCCTCCGTTCAACGAACATAACTAAAGGTGAAAGGCTATGCCACGGGCTCGGGAACCACCCTTCTTCAGTTCAGGTAAGTCCCCGCCTGTTCTCCTCTGGAGGAAAACCATAGGGTTTTTTTAACCTCATGGCCGGTGACCATTCCTGGTGCTGGACGCCCAGGGAGTTTAGAACTATGGGTGCTCAAAAATGATACTACGGATGTTGTTGGTAGCAGAGGCAACGTTGTGGTTCGCCTGTCACACCGTAATGGTCATATGGTAAGAAACACTGCAGTCCGAGTGTCCAGATGGTGGGGTTCTGAACTGATCGAGACTCATAACACTCTGCTACTGGAAGCTGTGCGTAGTCGGTACCCCCTCCCCAAGAATCATCTCGTGAGTCCCACGGTCTTACGAAACCCCGGGGGCTCGCGGGGATTTCCTCATCTTGATGGCCTAGAGAGGCTGGTAATAGGAGAGGGGCCTATTTTAGGGCTATCAAATGCTGGACACGACCCCTCTGCCTTATCCACTTTCTGCGGCGCACACACCTGTCTCACTGTACTAAATATTATTCCGTGACAACTAGGCCTTTATAAAATAAGTTTATCCAATTGCAGAGGTATTTCTACTTAAGAAAGAAGTATGAATATAAGCAGCAATAATACATGAGGGTCTCCCCATTGTGTAGTGGCCAAGACCTTGGATAAACTTGCGGGAGAAGGGGTTTTGAGTCCCGCCGGCCGCAAGGAGCTATTTCATGGCTCGTTGTGAAGATTCCCTGTTGGATGTCGGCGCTAATGCCCCAGATGTCAGTGCTCCGTAAAAATAAAACACCAGTGGTAGGGCGGATAGCGCATTGGATCCAACCTAAGGAGATGCTGAGTTTAAGTTCCGCCTGCAGGAGGTTGAATGTTTTCATCTAAGGGCCCACTAAAAAATTCCCGGTCCGACCGTGGAGGTTTATGAAGGGTGACAACCTATATATAACCTGGCGCTAATGGCCTAGATGCAACGTAAAAAAATACAACCTATTTGATTAGATACGCTTTTCGGAAGAATTATGATTTTCGTGTCTACTCGTCATTCTAAAAAAAATAAAGGTCCGTCATGCAGGAGCTGCATAACTAAGCACTTTCCTCAGAATTGGGTAGTGTGAAGTACATTCCTGAATAATTTACTTAACCCCTTAACGGGCAAGGGCCGCTTGAGCGGCCACTGCTCGCTGAAATTAAAAAATGACGCGAGTGAGGCGGGATTGGTTCCAATGCTTCCTGCTAGATGCCGGGGTATACCAAAAAATAGTATTTGGAGGTCTTGGGCCCGACGAGCCGAGATATGACGAAGTTGACAGCTATAGCGGTCCTTGCCCATTCCCGCACTCGTCTTGTGTCAGTGTTGGCCGTGCATTATTGGATCACTCATCTTATCCGGAAATTGTTTCAAAGTATGTAATAATTCTTTTATACATTCTAGACTAGGAATTAATTGATTTTAATTGGAATGAGTATATTGCTTACATAATAATCGTTGATTCAACTCATAAGTACCTTACTCTCGACAGACTGGAAGGAAAAAAATACCTTTTTTTTTGGCATTGCTAATGAAATGTATTATGTATTATGAAATGAATGTATTATTATATATATTTTTTTTTTTTTTTTTTTTTTTTTTTTTAACCATTTTCATTTTCGGGATCTTTGCGACTTAGAATCGGCTTTACGACGTATCGCGGCATTTCATATCGGGAATTCCCGATGCCTGGAATGGGCAAGGGCTGCTCTAGCGGCCAACCCCGTATTTATGGATACAATTTTTTTTAACAACCTGGGTTCATATTTAGTAAATGGATGCCCCCCAGACTCCTAAATATAAATTAAAAAAATTCCAACATAGCTAGCTAAATGTGCCCGTTAAAGGGTTAAAATAACCTATATAGATAACTAAAATAAAAACATAAATTGTTTTACTCTTTTGCATTTTTTATGAGCAGCTGTTTCAATTATTAATTTTGTAATTAATTTCCTTCCAGAGTTTTGTGTATGCACTATGTACTAAATACACAAAGCTCCACATTTTGATCTATTGATCTTGATGAGTTTCGCAAACCTACGTTTGGCGGAAGAATTCAATTCAAACATAGTACAAAGTAACACCCCCCCCCCCTCCAATAGACCGATTTAGTTCATTTTTACAACACTTCTTTCTTATTAGTTAGCCAGGACGAACAAAGTGTTTCGTTACAATACAACAGAAATTACGACCAGTATAAGGAAATTAGTAATTTCTGTCCGGAGTAACCCCCCCCCCCTTCTAGTCAACCGATTTAGTTTATTTTTATTAAAAAAAAAATCTCTTCAGTTGACCACAACGAATACCGAGTTTCGTTGAAATATAACAAAAATTATGGCTGGTATTGGCAAATAACTACTTTGGCTCCGGAGTAACCCCCCCCCCCTCCAGATAGACCGATTTTGTTGGTTAACGAACTCGTTCAATCGTTTGATGGGAGAATACTACACTCTAAGTTTCGTGGCAAAAAAAGAAAAACTCTGGCATGTATCGTGTTAACGGACACACACACACACACACACATATATACATACATATATATATATATATATATATATATATATATATATATATGTATAAATATACAGATAAATTTGAACGGGGGACATTTTCGGTATCTACTAGGAAGGATCTACAAAGATTCGAAGAAATTTTTCAAAAATTCCGTCAGGGGTGCAACCTCAATAGCTACTTTTCTCCGGAGGAAAGTGCTAAAAAGACCGATTCGCAGGAGCTGCATCGTCTTAGCGTGTTTCCATACTTATTCCTAGTGACATTTGGAAAGCTTAGACTAGAAATAAACACTATTTTTTTGTACTTAGAAAAGGGATAAATTAGGCGCGACAAAGCACAGAAAACGGATTGTAGCCGACTTACACATAAGTGGAAATTACTCAATTCCATGGGCGTATATAAGAAATAATTTCGGAGGGGGCTGAGACCATTTCCGGTGTATGGAAAACTAATTAGATCTTGGAAGAGTTTTAGCCAACTAAAACGCCATTACACTCAAAATAGAATGTTTTTTATGAACTAAATGATCTTATTTAATTTATTTTTAAGTCTTTTTTAAAATTTTTACCGATCAAATCCAAATTTCGGGGGGGGGGGGCTGCAGCCCCCTCAGCCCCACCCCCCTATTTACGCCCATGCTGTATTGGTATTGTCCCTCATTCTCAAGGAAGGTTCTTTATTAGGCAATAAAAATGCCCAATTATTAGGGGATCAAAAAATCATTAACCTGTTTGAATTCCTAGATGCTACAAAAGTAACAGGAAAAATTTAACATAAAACTGTATTTTGCTGATACACAATATTGTCTAATAGTAATTGTAAATGTCTCCATATTGCAACAAACAATGACATGAATAACTAGCTCTTCCTATTAAAACGACAACTTTAATACGTTAAGTACCCTCTTGGGTCTTACTTTCACTGGGTGACCATGACCCAGAGTGGTTGATATTTCCCTTAATACAAAACAAAACAAAAAAAAAAAAAAGTTGATATTAACAAAAACATCTAGTTAGCGACAACTTTTCGAGAATCACTACTCTACAAAAAAAAAAAAAAAAAAAAAAAAAAAAAAAAAAAAAAAAAAAAAAAAACTTACTATTTTTATCCAACTTTCTCGAAAACGGTTACTGATATCAATTTGAAACTTCCCTGCATTAAAGAACCTATAAAATGAATACCTGCAAGAATATTAACTCGAAAATTTAGGAACTACAGTTATTTCGCCCCAAAACTGGCTGACAAACTGGACGAATTCTGGTGGTTAATGAACTTTACCTTTCAAATTAGACGAAAGATTTTCATACCAAATTTGAAAAAAATCTTTGAGCTTGTAAGAGAGCGAAGAGACAAATATATATATATATATATATATATATACACACATATATATATAGTAGAGTCTCACTTATACGAATGTGAGGGGAACGGAAAATGTTTCGTATAAGTGAATACTTCGTATAACTGAATAGTGGCTAATTTGAAATAATATAAATTCTTCATTTAAAAAGTCCGTCACGCAGGGGCTGCATAACTAAGCACTTTCCTCAGAATTGGGTAGTGTCGAGTGCATTCCTGAATAATTTGCTTAAAATAACCTATATAGATAAATAAAATAAAAACATAAATAACACCTGTTTCAATTCAATTCAAACATAGTACAAAGTAAATCCCCCCTTCCGATAGAACGATTTAGTTCATTTTTACAACACTTCGTCCTTATTAGATACCCAGGACATATACCGCGTTTCGTTACAATACAGCAGAAATTACGACCGGTATGAGCAAATTAGTAATTTGGGTCCAGAGTAAACCCCCCCTCCTAATGAACCGATTTAGTTTATTTTTACAACACATTTTCCTCTTTAGTTGACCAGAACGAATACCGAGTTTCGTTGAAATACAAAACAAACTATGGCTGGTATTGGCAAAAAACTACTTTGGCTCCGGAGTAAACCCCCTCTCCAGATGGACCGATTTTGTTGGTTAACGAACTCGTTCAATCGTTTGATTGGGGAATACTATATGCCAAGTTTCGTGGGGAAGAAACAAAAACTATGGCCGGTATCGTGTTAACGGACACATACAGTGGATCAAAAAAGTATTGGCACACTTACTTTTTTTTCTGTTTCTTTTTGAAAAATTAAAAATTTTATTTTTGAACATTTTTTTATAATAGAATATTCCTGAATACAAATAATTTGAAAAGAAAAATGAATGAATTATAAAGTATACGAAAATGAGAAAGAATAAATCCTTTTTAGAGAGTCAAAAAAGTATTGGCAGTCTTAAATGTTTAGCATTAGCTCCAGTCAAAACAAGGTAATCCTTTTTCTTTCAGTAGATATGGGTTGAGGATTACAAAGGTCAATGTAATAACATTTAAACTCAGTCTTTGTTCTGTGTTTGTAATATAATCATGGCTAAAACCAGTGAACATAGCACTTTTCTTAAAAATATGATAATAAAACTACATTCTAAAGGAAAAAGTTACCGACAAATAGCGAATAAGTTAGAAATTAGTTTCAGTACTGTTCGAAATATTGTCAAGAAGTTTAGACAGACTGGTTCTGTGTTGAACAAACCTCGTTCAGGGCGGCCACCGAAGTTCAGTGAAAGGGAAAAACGGACCAACACACCGAATTGCTGTGCGTGATCCCACAACATCAGCTTCCAGGATAGCGGAAGAGGTCGCGTCACCTTCAAACACAACCTTCTGCTTACAAACAGTAAGAAATGTTATCCACAAATTTAATTATTATGGCAGAGTTCAAAGGAAATAACCTTTAGTTAGCGAGACTAACCGTAAAAAGCGACTTGAGTTTGCTAAATCTTTTTTAAATAAAGACTTAGACTTCTGGAAAGAGGTAATATTTTCCGATGAAAGTAAATATAATATTTTCGGGTCTGATGGTCGCAAGTACGTTTGGCGGAAACCTAACACCGAGTTTCAAGCTCGACATGTGAGGCCCACTGTGAAACATGGAGGCGGAAGCGTTCTAGTTTGGGGATGCATGTCGTGGAATGGCATAGGAAACTTGACCTTTATTGACGGTATTATGAATGCTGAAAAATATGTCGACATTTTGCGGGCCAACTTAGCCAGTAGTGCTGAAAAGCTGGAGGTAAAGGATACTTTTATTTTCCAACATGATAATGACCCCAAGCACACAGCTAACAAAACGAAAGAGTGGATGCTGTACAATGTTCCGAGACAACTTAAAACGCCACCACAGTCTCCTGATTTAAATCCTATTGAACACCTATGGTATCTTTTGGACCTTAAAATAAGAAAAAATAAAATTTCTTCAAAAAATGACCTGAAGGTAACTTTATCTGAGGAATGGAATAAAATTGGCCAAGAAGTAACTCAAAACCTTGTTTCTTCAATGCCAAGAAGATTACAGGCTGTTATAGATGCCAATGGCATGATAACAAAGTATTAGGGGCACACAGATTAAATTTATTAAATATAATGTACATTATTAATAAGAGTGCCAATACTTTTTTGACTCTCTAAAAAGGATATTTTGTTTATTATTTTTATATATTTTTATATATTATTTTTATAATTCATTTATTTTTATTTTTCAATTATTTGTATTTATGAATATTATATTGTACAAAAATGTTTAAAAATAAAATTTTTAATTTTTCAAAAAGAAACAGAAAAAAAAGTAAGTGTGCCAATACTTTTTTGATCCACTGTATATAACTATATATATATAAATTTTAACTGGGGTCATTTTCTGTGTCTACTAGGTAGGATCGATAAAGATTCGAAGACATTTTTCAAAAATTCCGTCATGAGTACAACCTCAATAGCTACTTTCCTTCGGAGGAAAGTGTAAAAGTCACGATTTTATTGTTTGTACATATTTTGTTGTTAGATAACGTTGTACATTATTATATTTTCAAGTTTCATATCAGAAAATTCTCCTAGATGTCTTTCCTCTTACTTTATAATAGCCGCAAGGGTTGAAAAAGGTAATGTCTATTTTAGTTTCGTTAGGGTTATCATCAACTTCTTTCAGGATTTTTATTTTGTCTTTTAACGAAAGTTTTGTTCTTGTTTTTCTACTCATCTTAAAAATAAAAGGACAATAAGTAGGAGTTAAGTCTTTTAACATTTCGTGGATAAGCTGTTGTCTCTTCGTATAACTGAATAATATTTACACTAGTGGAACAAATTATCTCCCGTATAAATGAATATTGCGGATAACTGAATATCGCATAAGTGAATAATTCAATGCACAGGATTCAACGGAGTTTCGCCAGTGAACGAAAAATTCTTCGTATAAGTGAGTATCGTATAATTGAGACTTCACTGCATATATATAAACAGATTTGAACCACCGTTATTTTTGTGATCTATGGGTTCTGAAACGTGAAATTTCTAGTTAGGTCTGCCGAATTGCGTCATGAGGTCATCCACATAAACGGAGTTTCACCCCACGAAGAGAGGAAGCGCCCTAAAAAAAATTCTTTCTTTAGCCTGTTATGATATTGTAATCACATCGCCTGTCGTTTTTAGCGCGGTTCCTCCCTCCCCCATAGGGAGGAACCCCGCTTATAAGGTTGATACAATGAAACAATCCGGAAGTGCCGACTAGAAAATTTCGCGTTTCAGAACCCCTAGAGACCGAAAATAACGGTGGTTCAAATTTGTAAATATATATATGTATATATTTATATATATATAAATATATATATATATATATATATATATATATATATATATATATATATATTTGTCTTTTCGCTCATTTCTGGCTTCCCTAATGGTCCGATTGTGATGAAATTTGGTACAAAAATCCGTCGTCCAATTTAAAAGGTCAAGTTCGTTAACCAGCAGAATCCGCCCACTGGAAGATGGCGTTTGGGACGAAATTCGCGCAAAAAAATCGCAACGCTTACGTTTTTGAGTTTGTAAGTACTCGTTTTATAGGCTTCTTGGGCTAGGAAAACGAATGAAACCATTTTCAAGGCGATAGCTTTAACCGTTTTCGAGAAAATTGGAAAAATAGTTTTTGAATACCGTTTTTGGTTTGGGTACTTAGAATCATGGGATTCATTTGAAACATTTTCTGCATGTTCTACTTTCATTAAAACTAATATGTTGAGAGTTTTGTTACGTTTGGAGTTAAGGAAGGGTTAGAATAAAATATTTTATTAACAGACATAAAACGTTTTGGTAACTTTGTATACTTTCCTTAATATCTCGAAAAAGGTTGAGAATCTTGGGAAACGGAAGATGACCATTAGAAAGCTCACTAAATGCTCTACAAAAATGGTTCTGATGAAAGCTTTGATTAGGCGATGTCAATCGGAGAAATAAGTGCTTAAAACTTTAAAGTAATTGATTTCGCTTATTCGAACTGTTCTTTTTGTCTTTGATTTTGGTACTTAGAATTATGGGATTCAGTTGAAACATTTTCTGCATGTTCGAATTTCATCAACACTAATATGTTGAAATTTTGGTTAGGTTTGGAGTAAAGGAAGGGTTAGAATAAAATATTTTATTAACAGACAAGAAAAGTTTTGGTAACCTTTTATACTTTCGTTAGTATCTCGAAAACCGTTGACAATCTTGGGAAGCGAAAGGTTACCATTCGAAAGCTTACTAAGTGGTCTACAAAAAAGGCTCTAAAGAAAGTTTTGAATAAGCGATGTCAATCGGATAAATAAGTGCTTAAACTTTGAAGTAATTGATTTCGTTTATTCGAACGGTTCTTTTTGCCTGTTTTTATTCCTTGTTTTGTTTTTTTTTAATTGTTTATAGTTGGATAATGTATTTGACAATAAAACAGATTAAGTAAAATAAGAAAAACAATTCATTGTTAGAAATATAGCTTGCCAAGAGAAAGAGATTTTATTTATCTCTGTTTACCTTTGTTCTTAATTGTTTTTTTTTTTCTCAGATTGCCTTAGTTTTTAATATCTTGCTGTTATTTTGATTGCATTTTTTTTCAATAAAACATGACAAGTAATTGAGAAGCGTGTTTGTATTTTGAATTGACTTTGAGAGTCTTGCTTTAGATTGAGGAATTTCCGCTTCTAACCTGTGGGTGTTAACAGTTTTCATGAAATAATAATAATAAAAAAAAAAAAAAGATTAGTTCTATTTTAAACTTTCGAAATGACAATATGGATGAGAATGGATACGTCTTAAAATGACGCAGTTCCTGCAGAAAGAGAATGTTTAGACTCTGTGTAGGGTCAGACATTTGCCCGGGTCGAGCTACTTGGCAGGCTTCAGGTAGGTTTTATTGCACTTCATAAATCAAGATGCATCCTAGGAGAGATGACTAATATTGTACCTGTAGGAAGTCATAAAGCCAAATGCTATAGTAGAAATATAATTATATTTTGTGGTTGTATGTGGCGTAATACATTAAAAAATAACATAATAATACTTTCCCATTTTCTTGTACAATTTTATTTTGTTTAATTGCATTTAACAGTAAAATGAGTAGTTCAGTATTTTTAATTGCATTTAACACTAAAATGGATATGTTAGTAAAGCAAGTTAAATCAATTAGAAATAAATTCGTAGTAGAGTCTTCGTAGAGAGAAACTTGGGACGGCGAAAAGAGTAATTTTCGCTTAGAATAGTTTCTTGTGCCTTGCCGACAATCTTGCTTTTCTTTGGAATATGTGTTTACATTAAGAATGATCTAAACAAAGTAATAACTGTTTCTATTCTAAGTGACAAAAGGGATATGTGTTCTAAAATGACACTAGGGATATGAATGGAACCGCGCTAAGATGATGCAGTTCCTGCGAGTCGGACTTTTGTTAAATACACCATTTCCCATTTATTCAATAACGTTATTGAATCTCCCAATAAGTTCCATTATGTTTACCAAAAGTCTTGGTTAACAGCTATATCCTCAATACAAATTCAGTTTACGTTTTAGCACTTTCCTCCGAAGGAAAGTAGCTATTGAGGTTGGACTCATGACGGAATTTTTGAAAAATTTCTTCAAATCTTTATCGATCCTACCTAGTAGACACCGAAAATGACCCCCGTTAAAATTTATATATATCTATATATATATATATATATATATGCATATATATATATATATATATATATATATATATATATATATATATATATATATATGTGTGTGTGTGTGTGTCTGTTAACACGATAGCGGCCAGAGTTTTTGTTTTTTCGTCACGAAACTTGGTATATAGCATTCAATTAGCAAACGATTGAACGAGTTCGTTAACCACCAAAGTCGGTCCACCGGAAGGGGGGTTTACCCCGAACCCAAAACACTAATTTGACTATGTCAGCCGTAATATTTGTTATATTTCAACGAAACTTGGTATTCGTAGTGGTAATATACAGACAAAAGTGAGATATAAAAATGAACTAAATCGGTTCATTAGAAGGGGGGGGGGGGGGGGTTACTCCGGACCCACAATACCAATTCGCCACTACCAGCCGTGATTTTTGGTATATTTCGATGAAACTCGGTATTCGTAGTGGTAATCCACAGGTAAATAACTGTTGTAAAAATAAACTAAATCGGTTCATTAGGAGGGGGGGTTTACTCCGGACCCACAATACCAATTCGCCACTACCAGCCGTGATTTTTGGTATATTTCGACGAAACTCGGTATTCGTAGTGGTAATCTACAGGTAAATATGTGTTGTAAAAATAAACTAAATCGGTTCATTAGAAGGGGGGGTTTACTCTTGACCCAAATTCTTAATATACTCATACCGGTCGTAATTTCTGCTGTATTGTAACGAAACGCGGTATACGTCGTGGGTAACTCATGAGAAAGAAGTGTTGCAAAAATGAGCTGAATCGGTCAATCGGAAAGCGGGGGTTTAATTTGTAATATATTTCAATAGAAAAGCCCGTCAGACGTAGGTTCACAAAGCCGCCGCAAGGAGCGCTTTCTACCACTAGAGTGACTGTATCCTGTTCCTGCGTTAGATCAAAATATGATAATATGAGGTTTTTTGTATTTATTACGAAGTGTAATAGGTACCATGTGTAAACATAACTCTGGAAGCAAATTATTAATTGATCAGTTACTCATTACAAATTTAAAAGAGAACTATTCATGTTTTTATTTTATTTTTGTAGGATATTTTAAGCAAATTGTTCTGGAAAGCAATCTACACTACCCAAATTCTGAGGAAAGTGCTTAGTTATGCAGCTCCTGCGTGACGGACTTTTTTCATATTTTTATTTTCTTTTTTCTTTTTAAGATTTAATTTTATGTTAGTCTGAAAAATGCATAAGCATCTATCCATTTTCGTATTCTTAATTCGTTTAGAGACCTTTTTTTATGGGATCTGACGCCCCCTCCAGTTATATATAAGTATTATATAATAAAAATGAATTGATGGCTTTACGATTTAAATATTTATAATTACTGAATAGTCATTTTAACTTATTGAAATGCATATTAATCTTTTTATATAATAATCTGGTATTTTATTTAAGACGTTAGGAGTTTCATTGTTTCGAAAATAAAATGTAATATAAATGTTTCTTTTTCACGAAATTGTTTTTTTGTGAATGAAAAAGGAAAATTTAAAAGACTTTGTTTACTGTTTATTATAATTCATAATCTAAGGTCCACATTTTGAACAAGTGAACCATTGTTAGTTTGCTACCTTCTTCAGTTTGAGTGACTATCATGTGGTCTATACTATGGAAGTTATTTTATTTTACTAAATGTGTTAAACCGAACTTACAATTTGTGAGTGATTTGAAACTGATTCAAAAAATAGACATAATATTCAACTTGACTTTGAGAGCAATTTAAGCTATATAGAGAATATGGCCTATTATTATTATGCCACTGCACAGAAAGCCACTGCTGTCACAGCCTGTGCCAGTGGAAATTTTTCTTCTCCTGAACACTTGAATCTTCTTCTCGCAAAAAATTCTCGAATTGAGATTTTTTTAGTTGGCCCTGAAGGTTTAAGATTGCTGAAAGAGTTGAACATTTATGGCAAAATTGCAGTGATGAAATTGTTCAGACCTTTGAATTACAAAAAAGACTTTCTTTTTATTGTTACAGCTAAGTATGATGCAATGATACTTGAATGTGAAATCAATGATGATATTCTGGATATTCACACAAAAGCTCATGGAAATATTGCAGACAAAATAGTAGATGACTCAGATACAGGAATAATAGCTGTTATTGATCCTGCCGCAAGAGTTATAGTTTTAAGAATTTATACTGGGCTATTGAAAATGATTCCTCTTGAGGATAGTTATGAGCTTAAGGCTACAAACATAAGAATTGAAGAAACAGTTGTTCAAGATATTAATTTCTTACATGGATTCCCAAATCCTACTCTTATATTGCTACATATGGACTCCAATGGCAGACACATCAAGACTCATGAGTTGTCATTAAAGGAAAAAGAGTTTTCTAAAAGTCCTTGGAAACAGGATAATATTGAAGCAGAAGCTACAATGATAATATCAATTCCTCGGCCAATTGGTGGAGTTATTATTGTGGGTCAAGAAACTATATTACACCATGACGGTACATTTTTTGTAGCAGTTAGCCCTCCACTAATTAAAAATAGTTTTATTACCTGTTATGCTAGAGTGGATTCTTCAGGATGCAGGCATGTACTAGGAGACATAGCTGGTAACTTATTCATGCTTTTATTAGAGACAGAAGAAAAAATTGATGGTACCTTAAGAGTCCGGGATATCAAACTTGAGCTTCTCGGAGAAGTTAGTGTGCCAGAATGTATAACATACCTTGATAATGGAGTATTTTTTATAGGATCTCGTTTAGGTGATTCACAGTTGATAAAATTAAACAAAGTTATTAATTCTGAAACGGGTTCTTATATAACAATTATGGATTCCTTTATAAACTTGGCTCCAATTGTAGATATGGTTATTGTAGACCTTGAAGGGCAAGGCCAAGAACAGCTTGTTACTTGTTCTGGATCGGGTAAAGAAGGTTCTTTAAAAATCATAAGGAGTGGTATTACCATTCAAGAACTCGCCACTATTGACTTGAGTGGGATAAAAGGCATCTGGGCATTAAATGTTAGTTCTAGCAGTGAATTTCATGATGTGATAGTAATGTCATTTGTCGGCCAATCCAGGGTATTATTTTTAAATGGAGAAGATGTTGAAGAAACTGAAATTTCTGGTATCCTAACTAACCAGCAAACAATGTTTTGTGGAAATGTGAGTACCTCAATTATTCTGCAAGTTGTCCCTTCTGCTGTTCGATTAATATCTTTGAAGCCATTGAAAGGAGTTATATATGAATGGAGGCCACCTTCTGGGAAGAGTATAAATGTCGTTTCTGCTAATACTTTTCAGATTGTTTGTGCTGTAGGAAGTGAAGTTTATTACCTTGAAGTAATTAATGATCAAATTGTTGAGAAATCATGTAGGAATATGGAGAATGAGGTCTCCTGCCTTGATATAAGTCCTCTAGGAGAAACTAACGAGGCATATTTTATTGCCCTGGGATTGTGGAATGATATGACAGTGCGGATATTACGTGTGCCTACTTTAGAAGAGGCTCACAAAGAATTTTTGGGAGGTGATATTATTCCTAGATCAATTTTGTTCGTAAGCTTAGAAAATATAAATTATGTTTTTTGTGGACTAGGCAATGGCTCTCTATTCTACTTTCTATTTAATCAGAATGAAGGCATTTTATTAAACATGAAGAAAATAGCATTGGGAATCCAACCCATCATTCTGAAATGTTTCCGTTTCTTGGGAACATCCACTGTATTTTCTTGTTCAGATTTGCCCACAGTAATTTATTCATCAAATCATAAGTTAATTTTTTCTAATGTCAATATAAAAAAAATAAACCACATGTGCCCCTTCAATGCTCAAGCTTTCTCTGACTGCTTAGCATTAGTCACAGACAGCGCTATAATTATAGGAAATATGAATGAAATTCAGAAACTTCATATACGTTCAATATCTCTTGGCGAAGCTCCAAAAAGATTGGCGTATCAGCAATCATCACAAACATTTGGTGTTTTAACCATGAGACTTGAAACACAGGAAACCTCTGGAAGAACAGATTGTGCGAGCTTACGCGCACAAACAGTGACTCATTCTACATTTTCAAACTCTTGTATACAAAGATTTACTCCACCAAATGAATATGGGTTTGAAGTTTACAATTTTCTTTTGTTGGATCAGCATACATTTGAGGTGAGCCACGCTTATCAGATGCTCCCTACTGAGTACTGCCTAAGTATAATTTCGACAAATTTAGGAGATGATCCGGCCTGCTATTATATTGTAGGAACGGCATTCATTAACCCAGAAGACAGTGAACCAAAGCAAGGTAGAATAATTATGTTTACAATAAACGATGGGAAACTTAATCAAGTTATAGATAAAGAAGTTAAAGGGGCTTGCTATTCTTTAAGTGTATTGAATGGTAAACTTCTAGCCAGCATTAATAGTACTGTGAGACTTTTTGAGTGGACAAAAGAAAAAGAATTGAGATTGGAGTGTTCACATTTTAATAATATTATTGCTCTCTACCTTAAAACGAAAGGTGATTTTGTATTAATTGGTGACATAATGAGATCAATGACAGTAATACAGTACAAAGCTGTTCAAGGTACATTTGAAGAAATTTGCAGGGATTACAATCCAAACTGGATGACAGCAGTTGAAATATTAGATGACGACACATTCTTAGGGGCTGAAAACTCTTTAAATATATTTGTTTGTCAAAAGGACAGTGCTTCAACTAATGACGAAGAGCGAGAAATGGTTCAAGAAGTTTGTCTGTTTCATTTAGGTGATTTAGTCAATTTTTTCAGGAAAGGATCTCTTGGAGGCCATAGTTTAGGGGAAACACCAGAGTTGCTGGGGATGACTACTCTTATGGGAACTATTAATGGAGCCCTTGGAGTCTTAACTCAGATACCAAAAGAATTTTATGAACTTCTCTCAGAACTCCAGACCAAACTCGCACATCTTATCAAACCAGTTGGAAAAATTGATCATTCTCACTGGAGATCATTCAGCAATATTCTTAGAACAGAAATTCCTAGGGGTGTCATTGATGGTGATCTCATCGAGTGCTTTCTTGATTTGTCAAGAAAGGAAATGATGGAAGCAATTGAAGGTATTACGATTTGTAAGTCTACTGGAGTTACTGAAGAACCATCTGTTGATGAAATTATAAAACTTATTGAAGGATTAAGCAGGATCCATTAACATTTTTTCATAGAAGTGTATTTAAATAAATTTACACTGAAGTTAAGTGATTTCATTACTTTTAACGGCTGTGAATTTATTGTATTTGTTTATATTTTATACATGTATATTTGAAATGTGGGCAACTATTTTTTCAAAATTGAAAATTAATAAAGTGCAATTAAGATAAGAAATATTTCAGTTCCTTTTGGTTACCATTGGTTTTAAATCTAAGATAACTTTTTTTCTAATAAATATAATTTTTTTATTTATCGCCTTTGATTTTTGTTTACCTTGTTTGCAATTATCAAGCCATTTTTGCCTGAAAAATATGAAAGTACTTCCATTACAGTCTTTAACCGCATGACTGCTGAATTGAATACATGGGTGCTGTGCAGGTCATGTGGAATTCATTTTGTCCTAGATGCACGCTCTACACAGAGAAGAACAACAGCCTTGCAGTCCAGCCCGCACTAGTGAGGGCGTCGAACGTCTTTTGCCCTGCACCAGTGAGGGAGCAGAAGTGAAGTGGTTGAGATGACGAGTGGATATACCTTGTACAATGTTCTAGTTATTCTTTCAAAAAGCAATTTACGAAATACCATTTTTTACCCCATTTTTTAAAATTCTATGGAATACGTTTTTGTTTGAATTTTCATCTGAACTTTGTGGGTTTTTATTATAGTGCTGAAGGGTGTTTCGCAAAGAATATTAAATTATGGGCTCATGATATCGTAATTAATATTACTAACTTCTTTGTTTTTTGGGGGCAAAAGAAACTTGTATCTAGCCTTTTTTCAAGGTAAATTTTGTCTTGATATGGAGCTTAAATTCTTTATTATAATAGTTCAAAATATAATCTACTAGCTGAATACCCGTGCTTCGTCACGGAAAATAAGTAGTTATTTTATTGCGTTAAATAATGTATCATCAAAATTAACAATCCTACTTAATTTTGTGCAGTTTATTATAGCACGGTTCCCGTCATACAATAAGTTAGTCATCAGTTTATAAGTAATTATTACCTCGCCTGGAAAACCTAAGGATATGCCATACATCACGGTTTGACCGGGACTGTCCCGGTATTTTGCAATTGTTTCGGTGTCCCGCCCAGTTTTATCAATGTCCCGGAAAAGGCTGTAAGATGTAAAAAGTAATGAATTCATGTTTATAAGAATCTTTTTTAAATCGGTTATTTTTCTACAATCAACATTTTTACTACTGCTCACAGTGTCAAAGATATGAGAAGTAATCTAACTGTAAAACGCTGGAACTACCTGCACAGCGCTGCCAGCTGCCAGACACTACTATTTGGCTGAGAGATTGATTTAAGAATATCAAGTAGCTAACAGTTTAGGATTCCCCCTTCCCATTAGTTGCTAGGCTTAAAACTCACCAACCATTTTGCTTATAATTTGTACTCTTTTTATCCCCCCCCCCCCTGGTTTGCCCATCCCATATTAATGTGTCTCGGTTTAACTCTCCAAAAATATGGCAAGCCTATCTGACAGGGAAAGGCAGAAAAGAAACGCAATTAAAACTCTATGAGGGACAGTTAATTTCTAGTAATTCAAGGTCTGCCATCATAGTTGAAATTAACCTCAATTAGAAATAAAACTATGAGATAGATAATGTAAGGTAACAGCTGTTCTTTATCGTCCTAGCAACTCAGGCTGCCTAGGCTTGCCTTCTCTAACCAACTCAAATTTTAAACCCCCCTAAAAATGCTTAAAAATACAAATATCAAAAAATCCTTTCTTTGCGAGTGCCTACGTTATATAGGGAGTGTCCATGCAAAATTTTCTGTCGAGCGGTTTGGGCTGGGCGTTGATAGATGAGTGAGTGAGTGAGTGGTATTTGACAAATATATAGTAGATTATATATATATGTGTACATGGTTATCTATCTACTTTTGTGTTGCTTTCCAAGCGAGTTCCAAAAAACTTAAATGGATAAATAAAGAGTTGAGGATCTATTTTTATTTTTTCTACCTTAATTAATGTTTTATGTGAAAAAGAGTGTAATGTATAGATATATTATTACCAAAGAAGTTGCTGTATTTATTATGATTGCTTTTATGTATAAGCAGACTCAAAAGAGAAGTAGGAATCCACGTTTTTATCTGGGAATTACAGGGGTTACCATCTTTTATGCAGAAATATGTGTTAACCATTGCTCAAAGGATACAAACTCCACAAGGTTCAAACATATAAAAAAAAGTCCGTCTCGCAGGACTGCATCATCTTAGCGCGGTTCCGTTCATATCCCTAGTCTAATTTGGAAAGATTAAAATAGAAGCAGTTATTATTTTGGTTCCACCAGTCTTTTTTTTTTAAATTAATTATTATAATGGCGTGTCAACCCTTAAGGTCACTAACGCCATTCCTGTGAGTAGTAAAGTCTTGAAAGGTCATGATTTACAATCTTACCTGGAAGGGTCCGCTACACTAGAAACAGACCCACTTGTGACAAGGTCTTGGAAATCCATATCGCTAACATTAAATTGTTTTTCTTATTTTTCTTAACGTGTTTTATTTTCAAATACATTATCCAACAATAAGCAATTAAAAAATAACAAGGAATAAAAAACAGACAAAAAGAACAGTTCGAATAAGCGAAATCAATTACTTTAAAGTTTTAAGCTCTTATTTCTCCAATTGACATCGCCTAATCAAAACTTTCATTAGAACCTTTTTTTTAGAGCATTTAATAAGCTTTCTAATGGTATTCTTCCGATTACCAAGATTTTCAACCTTTTTCGAGATATTAAGGAAAGTAAACAAAGTTACTAAAACTTTTTATGTCTGTTAATAAAATATTTTATTCTAACCCTTCCTTAACTCCAAACGTAACCAAAATTTCAACATAATAGTTTTGATGAAAGTAGAACATGCAGAAAATGTTTCAACTGAATCCCATGATTCTAAGTACCCAAACCAAAAACGGTATTCAAAAAATATTTTTCCAATTTTCTCGAAAACGGTTAAAGCTATTGCCTTGAAAATGGTTTCATTCGTTTTCCTAGCCCAGGAATAATATAAAACGAGTACTTAGAAGCTTATGAACTCAAAAACGTAAGCGTTACGATTTTTTTTGCGCGAATTTCGCCCCAAACGCCATCTTCCAGTAGGCGGATTTTGCTGGTTAACGAACTTGACCTTTCAAATTGGACAAAGGATTTTTGTACCAAATTTCATCAAAATCGGACCATTCGTCTTCTATCTAGAGAGCGAACAGACAAATATATATATATATATATATATATATATATATATATATATATATATAAATAAATATATGCATATATATATATATATATATATTTATATATATATATATATACAAATTTGAACCACCGTTATTTTCGGTTTCTAGGGGTTCTGAAACGCGAAATTTTCTAGTCGGCACTTCCGGATTGTTTCATTGTATCAACCCTATAAGCGGGGTTCCTCCCTATGGGGGAGGGAGGAACCGCGCTAAAACAAAAGGGCAACAAAAATTAATAAATGAGAGACGGTGGATTTTCTCAAAAACTCAAACAGAATATATAGAGAACATTTAACACATTGATGGTGGCTGTCGAAGGGTGTTCGACACCTGATAGTGCTCCCTCAATTCAGTCTGTGTTAGTCTCGCCACACTGAAACAACTCCTTACTTGTTTGGAGCCATTATAAAGGGGTTTACTTCAAGCCTGACCCCCTCCACTGGAATTTTCTTTTTTTCAATGCACAACCGACTTTTTCTTACAAATCGATGTTACGTAGAAAAAACCTTTCCCATACAGTTCGGATCTTTTTTTTTTGCATGGTTCCTCCCTCCCTCCATAGGGAGGAACCCCGCTTATAAGGTTGACCTCATGACGCAATCCTGAAGTGCCGACTAGAAAATTTTTTGTTTGAGAACCCCTAGAGAAAGAAAATAACATATATATATGTCTGTTCGCACTCTAGGTCGGCTAATAATGGCCCGATTTTGATGAAATTTGGTACAAAATACTTTGTGATTTCAAAGGTCAAATTCGTTAACCAGCAGAATCCGTCCACCGGAACATGGTTTTTGGAGCGAAATTCACGTGAAAAAAATCGTTACACTTACATCATATGCTTGTAAGTGCTTGTTTTATAGGCTTCTTGGCCTGTAAGGCGATAGCTTTAACCATTTTCGAGAAAAGTGGAAAAATAGTTGTTGAATACTCGGTGTCATCTCTGGCACATGACATTCTCCTGTCAGAATACTTGGGCGTTGGCCCTGAGGCACAGCAGTCTGCAGTATACTCAGGCGTAGCATCGAAAGGGTTAAAGCTGAAGAAGACAACTGGTCTATATGTCTGGGAGAGCCACTAAAGGTCTAGGCAGTGACAACAGAAATATCACTCCCCAATATAAAGTGTAGACTCCCAGTAGAAAATGGTAGACTTAAATATAGTATTTCCCCCTCTCATGAGATAGAGATTCTTATTTCTAAAAAAGGGATGGATACACCACCAGAAAGAAGTACAAGAGAAAACTTTCTGTTAACTAGGTAAGTAGAAATAATAAAAAGTAATTTCAAGCTCTAGGTAATTACCAAATAATTTATTGTAATAATCAGTTCACTAGAGTAAATCAGTAAAATTGAATGTTGAAATAGGTAGAAAAAATAAAGAAACTAGAAATTAACCCTTTAATAATGAAAATAAATACCTTCAAGTTTCAGAGTAAAACAAAAATACTAATAAATGTAAAAGATTATATTAATTAAACTTAAATTAATTCCTCCTTCAATATAAATGAAATATGTAGAAGTTAACATAAAATCTAAATCTGAGCAGAAGTTTTGTTATAAAATATGAAAGCACTTAATAGATTCTTAGCTACATTTTTATGTTGACTAGAAAAAATAAAATAATTTCAATATTAAAAATTATACTATACAACAAAAATATAAAAACATTTATGTAAAACGATAATTAAACATTTACATATCTTAAATTCTTTACAGAAGAATAAATATTTCAATATCAAACACCAAAACTTACAATTTCATAAAAACAATAACATGAAAAAGTACAGATACTTCATTATATGAGAATATCATATTACAGGAGAATGGCATGGATGACCCAAGTTATATTCTCTGGACAGCCAAGTTACTTAGAAAAGCAATGACTATTTGAAGTAACATCCATCAGAAAATTGAAGCAGGACGAGTTTAAGTGTTTATTTAACTTCAAATCCTGCTCTAAAGTGAGTCAAAGGGCAAACATCGATAAACATTTAAATTACATAAATAGATGTACAATTCATTTTAAATAAGCAACGTTATGGCATTTTTAAAAGTTTCTAGTACAACAAATGTGAAATCATTTTTTTTTTTTTTTTAAACTACAACAATTAATAACAAAAGCCAGGGGAAATTGATTGAATACAATTTTCATGTTTACAATCAAGCACTCCCGCAAAAATTAAGTCTTCACAAATACTGTAGACCCATCAAAATTGCTTCAATGTTACAAACATAACAATACTTTGAGATATAATTCTGACATTTATAAATTTGTAAGGGGGTTTCCTTCTACATAATTTAATATAGTCCCAAAATACTGAATATTCATACATTTTTCCCTTAGGTCCGTATCCAGGGAACAGACAAATGTGAAAAGAATTCATCCCTCTACATTTTGCTTGGCTATTTTCCAACTAGAAAAATTCAATATATTATAGTTGTTCAAACAAATTTAAAAGAAAAAAAAGTGAAAATAAACCCACTGTGAACACAACGATAACCAATTTCTATTATTAGCGATAATATTCTTTAATATCAATATAAAATAAAATTTGAAAACTATTAACTTACCCTGTCATTTCAATTATTAAAAATACCTTATTTATTAAGAATTAATTGAAACAGAAAATTAATTTTGCCTTTTTAAAAGTAATAGCAACCAAGTGAATATTTAAAAATAGAGACCACCAGCAGAGTTATTCATGGATGGTATCAATTCATTATTTACATAACTAGTCAGTTGTTTGAATACATGAAAAAATATCATTGAAACAGTTATAAGAAGTTTAATGCTATTCTAATAATAAAAATGGACATTTCTGATACAATGGCTAATATCACTAGAACACACATTTAAATCTAAATACATCATGGATGTATATTAATAATATAACACTGAGAAAAAGAGAGTTTTGATCAATAAAATAGTCCTCCATGAAAATTATACAAATCATTTATATTTATTATGAGGCATATTTTCACGATAGATTTAAAAAAAAAATTAAAAATAATGAACTATCAATAACAATGAATGAATGCAAGTTCTTATAAAAGGACGTGACACAAATATTTTTAAAATGTTTAAAATTACCCCTAGAACCAGTCAAGAAAGGAAGGCAGCAACAAAATAAATAATATATCAGAGAAATATCAATCAGTATAACCCTTTAGACTTTTGTTTCAAACAATGCTTTTAAAAATTAATGAAAAAAAGTTTTAAAACTAATTAGAATGAATAAAAAAAAAAAAAAAAAAAAGTAGAAAGCACTAATGATACAAGAGGATTTCTGAAACGTCCTATACTAGGAAGTAGAGCAGTTTTTTTTTTCTCACATGTTTAACAACAATATAGGAGTTAGGGAGTACAGGAATTATCTGTTACTGATTCATACATCTGTTCTTGCTCCCCGTAATAAGCATCTTGGTCACTGGCACAAGATGTATAAACCACAAAATCCGTTTATTACCATGCAAAAAGAATGTTTCTAAATTATTTGTTCTGTTCCTCACATCAATTTTTAATATTAACAATAGCGGAACACAGCATACCAGTTAACATGTCAAGAAATGCCCAAATAGCCAACAAAATCTCGTATTGTCATCCCAACAATGTATTTTATTGTCGTCAAAGAGAACAATTGTTAGTTATATTCAATAAGTTAATAGAAGGAAAAAAGAGAAACATTTATTTGCAGTAAATGGCAATTGTATATATATGTATGTACATTAGGGTGGTCCAAAAAACTGAAGTTTTTTTTAGAGACCTAGGGACCCTCCCATTTTGTTACATCTAATGAAAGAATAATCTATGCAAAATCTTAGCACTTTAGAACGTATGGAAGGCAGTGCTCGACAAAGTTTAGTTTTCATACATTTCTGAAAAACACTTAAGTTTAGAAAATTTTTGTTTGTTTGTTTTTCAGGATGTAGAAGTTTACAAAGCTGTTGATCTCTTTATTACAGATGATATTAAACATTTTCAGCAGTTTAGACATCAGGGTACTAGAATGTGAAAGAGTTATAAAACTTCAAATATTTGTTACTTTCGGGTATTTAACGCCCTTTTTTTTTTCTTTTTTTTTACGGCGCATCAACTATTTGGCTATTAGCGCCAACGCCCTTTTTGTTTCAAGTTTTTTAAACTGCAAAACTTTACTTAGGAAGATCATTATGGTTTATTCATTAATAGAAACTGAAATAAAGAACTGAGCCAGTGAAAGTATCTAGTTTATTTTTGAAAGTGTGATTTGATTTTTAGTGTGAACAATATTTTAATCAAAATGACTGTCCTTAAGAAGCATCTTGCAGGCAGTGTTTACTTAATCGGTGTAAAGGAATTAGGATATTTCACAAATAAAAACCAGCTTCCTACAATAAAAGAAGTTTTGTTAAGATTTCACTTTGTTTTGAGTGAAAAAAAATCTGCCAGGAACGCTAGTAATGGCACAATTGAAGAATTGACTGAACTTTGGAGCAAAGCCGTTATCCCGACTAAATATAGCGAGGATTCAATTGAAAATATGCATTTACAGTGGCTACTTATAAACAAAATAAAGGCAGAAAAACAAGGAACAAACGAGCAATCATTTTTAGGCAAAATGGGAAAGCTTTTTGACATTGCCCATTCAGATCTCTGATTCTCAGGAAAAGATGACAAGACAACGATTTTTTAATTGGCCAAATAACTAAGAGAAAAATGATCATTTCCTCTCAAGACAAGGAGTATATTAAAATACAAGAAAGATTTGAAAAAGAAGAGGAGAAAAGAGAAAAGTGTGTTTCTGCTGCAAAATCCTCGTCTTCTTCTATTAATCCACCCGATTATGGCTTAAATGATAGTTCAAGTGCCAAAAGCAGTTCTGAAAATGCTTTTGATGATGAATTATATCAACCTCCGTCCAAAAAAGAGTTAGACAAATTTTTAAGTGGCAAGAGCGAAGATGTTTCTGAACCAAACGCTAAGAAGAGCCTTTTGGCCCTTGGAGCCACTTCCAAAGAAAAAATTTAAAGACTTCATTTTTATTATGGTCTTCATTATAAAATTTACTTATTTTTAACATGGTTTCTAATGTAAAATAACCAAATAAATTTAAGTTTTTGTATGCTAACATGTCTTGTCATTTTTTCAAAAATTTAAAAAAAAATCCCATTTTAATTTTTTAAAACAGCGTTGAGCACTGCCTTCCAAATGACTTATGACCTTGAAATTTTGGATCCTTACTTTCTTTATCAAACAGAAAAGATTTGGCTTTTACATTCAACTTGAGTTTTTACCATTAGATCTTGGACCACCCTAATGTGCATATATATGTATATATATATATATATATATATATATTTGTATATATACATATATATATATATATATATATATATATATATATATATATGTGTGTATATATATATATGTGTGTGTGTGTGTGTGTATATATATATATATATTGATGACAAAATTTTTTAAAAAAGGGTTTAAAGCAAAAGAGCATTGTTTTTCTAAAGAAAAACACTCAATATGTGTCATAAAGGCCACATATAATTATTTCCGAATAGGTTTAGTGAAGTATATTCTATAACCCTATAAGCGTTTATTTGACCAAATGTTTTATTCATATCTCTAAAATTGCAGAGATATTTTCTTTTAAATTATAATATTCTTTGAAAGAAAAACAAAAATTATAAAAGGGAAGAGAGCGTTCAGTTAAGATTATTTTTTTATGCTAAGATAACAAATCTCCTTCATGACCAAATTAATGAAAATATGCCACAAAAGTATTGGCCCAAAAGTAATTGCTATCTCGAGAAAAAGAATTTGAAAATAATTAAGAACACAAGGAAAATTCAAGAATGTTAATCACATCAACATTTTCCAATTGCATAAATATAAAATACCAGAATTCCAAGGCAAAGCAAAAACAAAAAAAATAAATGCATTTCAATGCAAAATATGTCATTATTCCTTTTATATAAATGCAATATCAATTTCATTAAGTATCCGATTTCATTAACAACAATAAATGTACGAGGCCTAAACCGAGCATCTAATTAATATTATACTGTTTTCTTTATGCCATCATTAAATAATAAAAGGAACCTTGAGCTTCGGTTTAGACCTACACATAAATTATCTTTAAAATTATTTTATTCAGACTGATCTGAGTACAAAACTAACAAACACAACAACTATAAACCAACTCATTTTATCACCTATCAACTGACTCAATAATTTCATTCAATATTTTTCTTTTTACAAAAATAAACCACTAGTTCAAATATTTCCAACAACCACAAATTCTAAGATTTATCAATGTTCTCAAGGTAGTAAGTTCGAGCGCCAGCTGGTTTTGAGCTCATGAAGTTCTAATAGGCTAAGTGCGAACATACTCTGAAACATTATAAACAAATTATATGGGAAGAACAAATAACTTTAGTTCATGTAAAATAATAAAACAACACAACCACTTTACTATAAAAAAAATATTATAAAGCAATGAAATAAATATTTAAAAATGTTCAATAATTTATTTTTAGTTTTTATAAGAAACAAAAACTTTGGTCACTATTGTGATAACTAGGGTACGGATTTTATTGTATTTACATATTTTTTTCTGATTCTTAAATCGAAATTTTTGTTAGGATTCTGCACGTTTTAAGTGATTATAAGCATTTAAACAGGTTTTTATTTTACATATTTTGCCATAAATATATATTTCTGCTACATATTTTGATATTCTTTTTATTTTGTAATTGAAAAACTAAAGGGGAAACTGAGAAAGATTGCTTTACCCATTGAATTTAGATCACTGTGTCTTTTCTCATTGCAAGAAGCTAAGGTGGCTGGCAGCCATGCTTCCCCGGTGCTAATGGTCTTGGAGATGCGTTTTAAAGAAATATATAACAAATTATTGTTTAACAATTGTATTATTCATTTAATCAGCTCTCTAAAACAAGTGAATAAGCGAAAGAATCATGCCGATATCATTTGCGAAACTCGAGATATAAAATAATTAATTTTCAACCTATTTTATTTTATTTCTTAGTTCCTAAGGCGCATTGAACGAAACGCTCCAACAAGTGTTGACTATATTTTGATGCAAAATCACCAGACAAAAATGGGTCACCTGATTGGTCACCCCACAACTGTATATTCCCCTTATGAGATCAGACCGGCTTCATTTCACGTTAGACAATTTAAAAATGCATTTTGTTGCAAACAATTTTCCAAAATAATGTCCGTCTATAGAAATTTTCAACTTATTTTTCCCCCTTTCAAAATGAGTTCCTAATTTTTATTTATGCTTTTTTTCAATATGTTATAGAGTTTTAGTCATTTTGTTCTATACATTTTCAACTTTTGTTCTTTACATTTATGCAAAATTTCTAAGTAAAAGGGGGATATCAAGCAATACAACAATGATGATATAAAAGTCTGTATATAAACCCATTTTCACGTTTGAGTGTGAACACATAGCCCATGCTGGACACAGTAAAGGGCTCGCAGTGGAGATAGTTTGGGCAAGTCCAAAGGATAGGCAGAAGGTAACCAAGGTAAGTGGAGAAAATACATCGTTCGCTTGGTAAATATTACTTACTTCTAATCGCCTTGCATTTATTTCTTCATTTAACCTTCCATCCTTACATCATACCCAGGTATTTAACATGTATACTTTTTCCACCGGTAGGTTATCTATAGTCAAAAGCAGAGTTGGGCAAAAAATAATTGCAGAAACG
Source organism: Gonocerus acuteangulatus (assembly GCA_946811695.1). Taxonomy (NCBI): domain Eukaryota; kingdom Metazoa; phylum Arthropoda; class Insecta; order Hemiptera; family Coreidae; genus Gonocerus; species Gonocerus acuteangulatus. Next base: position 67,341,026 of record OX328123.1, read on the forward strand.
ATTGCACTAACCCACAATTACGATTAAAAATGTAATTGTTATAGCGGACTCCCACGATTAGCAATTGATTAATCCTAATTTTGAAATCTCATGATTAACAATTGATCAAATGTAATTTCGGATTCTCATAATTAACAATTAAGTTTTTAAACTTCATCATTCAATTTTTAATTGTTGCTACAAAAAACTTCCGGGTATTAAACAAAAATTGTTAAACAAATGAGCACTAGATGACTCTTTCCTTTACACTTCTGGTCCATTTCCAAATCACAGTACATACAGGAAGACAGCCAGTAGTGCCCTTGAAGTGGCCTAGTTCCACCCCCAAGTAACCCCAGGGATGAATGTAATGTCCCAGAAATAATTATGAGACCGAAAGTAATCCAATTTGACCCAGGTGGTCAGATGAAGTGATGACAAGGGACCAGAAGTGACTGAACGTATTTGCAATTAAATGGTTGGTTGAAATTAAATTAATCACAATTAAACAAATTGCAATTAATATGTTTAATTGTGATTAAATTAATTGCAACCAGCAAATAATGGAGTTAATCACGTTTTGCTTGGACAATCGAAAAATGAATTGATTGATGCCCACCCAACTCTGGTCAAAAGGGAGTCTTTCTTGTCTCTTGAAATAACCCTACTACCGCAGGTCCTCCCTCTCTCCATAGGGAGGAAACCAGCTTATGAGGTTCACCTAATGACACAATCTGAAGTGCTGACTAGAATATTTCACATTTCACCCCATAGATCAAGAAAATAACAGTGGTTCAAATTTGAATGTATGTGTGTATGTGTTTATATATATATATATACAGTAGAACCTCTCATATCCGATCATGACGGGACCGGGCCATGGTCGGAACGGCCAAAAGGTTGGATATCGGGAGGAGGAAAAAAAAACGCCTTCGAAATTTATAAAACCAGCTATAATGTACTGTACATACTGTAATGCAACTTTATTGTATTGTAATTGTAAAGCTGTTGCTATATACATTTCAAACATTCACTCTTTTGAAAATATAAACAAAATTTAAGCATACTTTATTTAAAGAATTCAGTTATGGATTTTTGTTTTAATTTTTTTAATCTTGACTTTGCGGAAGTTTCCCTCCACTTTTTTTGCCAACAATACCTCCATTGGGGTTGCTCGATATATTTCATCGCTACGTCAAAGGAATCCTTAGCAGCAGAATGACACTACATGATCACTGGTGGTTTAGTCTTCATCTGAGTGGATTTCTTTGTCCACGGCTTTGTTTTGCACAACAGCAATGATTGAGTCATCGTTGAGATCTTCATTGGTAACTTCTGAAACATCATCTTCAATAAGTCACTCTTCTACATCTGTCATCTGGAGATCATGATGATACACTTGTAGATTTTTTAATTCTTTTGTTGTGTCTGTTTCAACTTCTGCTTCTGTCTACAGCAACGAGCATTAGGTCGGATATCGGGAGGAGTTGGATATGGGAAGGTCAGATATGAGAGGTTCTATTGTATATATACACATATACATACATGTATATATACATATATATATATATATATATATATATATATATATATATATATATATACACATATCTATTAATAGACATATATAATATATATGTCACACACTCAAAAATGGTCTGATTTTTATGAAACTTGGTACAAAAATATTTCATCTTATTTGAACATGGTTTTTAGTGTGAAATTTGTGCAAAAAAAATTAAATGTAAAGGCTTACATTCTCGAGTTTATATGCTTGTAGGTACACGTTTTATAGGTCCTTTAATGTAAGAAAATGAATGAAACCATTTTCAAGGTGATATCTGCAACCGTTTTTGAGAAACGTGGATAGAAATAGTTTTTCGACTAATTTTCTGTTTGGGTACTTAGAATCGTTGGATTCATTTGAAATAATTTCTACGTCTTTGAAGTTCATCTAAACTAAGATATTGATATTTTGGTTACATTTGGAGTTAAGGAAGTATTAGAGAAAAAAAAACTTATTAACAGACACAAAAAACTTTCGGATCTTGGTATATTTTCTAAAATATCTTGAAAATGGTAATCGTAGTAAATGGGAGGTGACCATTTGAAAGCTTACTAAATCTTCTGCAAAAAGGTTCCAATGTAATTTTCGATGGGGTGATGTAAATCGTAAAAATAAGCGCTTAAAACATCAAAATTGTTAGTTTTGTTCTTTTGAACGGATTTTGTCTCTGTACACCTCACTTTTCAATTTTGTTTAAATTGCATTAATAAAATGAGTATTTTAGTAAAACAAGGTAAGAAATTGAGAACCATATTGGTTATTGTGTTTCCAAGAGTGAACATTGAGAAATTGGAAGGAGTAATTTCCGCTTAGGATACAATCAGTTTCCTGTTGTGGTGCCTAATAAAACCTTACTTATCTGTGAGATTCCATTTTAGACTTTTCACAAAAGATCAAAACCTATTAATGCTTCTATTTCTTTACTGAGAGCACTAGAGATATAAACGGAAACGCTCTCTATAAAACAGACAGAAGAAACCTTTGGCCAAGAAGAAGACCAGGAGGAAGTATGATTAGCAATCACACAATGAATCGTAAACACACCTCTTGGTAACGCTCCATTGAGGCAGGTGGGCTACAAATCCACAAATATTTTGATTCATTTCACAAATATTCTTTGGAACATCCATGTTTCATCTGCAAGAAAAATCAAAAATAATATTCAGACAGTATTAAGTTAAAATTAATCTTTATTATTAAATTTATTACATACTTAGGACAATTTATTTGAAAGGAAATATCGGCTTCTTTAAAGGGCAAAATACAACTATGATACATAAATTGTATTCAAATTTTTAGAATTTTGGTAGTCTAGAATGATACAAAGGAGTAAGGTGATTTTTGTGTTAACTATACATGAATTTTGTATGTTAATCAAATTAAAATTATTTGTATAAGAATCAATAGATGTTTTTGACTTTCTAGAGGAAGTTGCAAAACTAGTATTATTAAGAACTTGCTGTTTTTAATTTGTTTAAGCTACTGTAGATGTATTTTTGTTTTCACTTCTAATAATATAATTCATTCAGACATCTTATAAAAATTAAGATTTTTTATTATGCCCAAAGATACATTTTTTTTTTAAATTATATACAGTAATGGAAAACAATATTATTTATTTGAACATAAATTGTATTATTTATTTGTATAAATTAGTTAAAGGAAACAAAAACTTACTTTCCTTTGAAAAACAAAAAAAAAAATGAAAAGTATATTTATTAAAAACATAAAATACCCTTTGATAAAAAAATAAATAAACGTCATAATATTATACAAAAAAAACAGCTTGGAAAAACCCAACAACTTTGTCTACTATGACCCAAAACCTTTTCATTGATCCTTTTGTGTTCATATTTTTTTGTTTACTATCCCTAATCCTTCATTATCAGTAGATATTCTCTAGTCTTTCGATCAATCTGCTGCATTCAAGAGACAATTATCTTGTTGAAGACACTTGAACAGTGTGCAGCGACTCAATGAAAAATTGTTTTACTGAGGAATTTCCAAAAAACATATTGCCAGATTTTTAAAAAAGTAAATTTTTTTACAGTGTAATACGCCATAAAAAATTGTGAGGAACATGGCTCCACTGAAAACCATGAGCATAACATTTCGGACAATTTTTTTTCACTACTATGAACATTAGGGAGGATCCAGAGCTGTGCATGTCGTCAGACAAGCAAAGGAACATGACAAATTCTGCAAAGCAGTATAGGGTCTGCATGGCATCTGCTCAAGCAAAGAGGATGCTGCTAGATTACACGTTTCTGTAAACTCCCAACATTATTTCACGCAGAAATTTTAGCCGCAGCGCACAAACTAAGTGAGGAGGGGGTTTGTCAGAATAAGATAATCATTCTAACTGACAGCCAAGGAGCTTGTAAGGCACTAGAGAGCTAGGCGACTAATTCAAGAACCATGGAAGAGTGCAAAGTAAGGCTAAATTAACTAGTCCAAAACAATAAAGTTTTCATTTATTGGGAACCAGGACATTGAAATATCCCAGGCAACGAGAAGGCAGACAAGTTTGCAAGACTAGCTTCGGAAACGACACCTATGGGCCCACTGCCATTTGTTGGATTATCAATGGCCAAGGTTAAAGGGGCAATAATACCAAAAACCAAAAGAAATATTGGTAAACTCTGAGAAAATCACTCATACAAGGACCTAAGAAATTTAGACAAGAAGGCAATTTTCTTGGGGAAGACCAAAAGGAGATAGTAGAAACTGTCTCAGTAGGACACTGTATCCTGAACAAACATACATATGCTAAGAAGATGAAGTCATCACTAGTCTGCAGTTGGTGCAAAGACAAGGATGAGACACCTAAGCATGTTACATTTCAAGTGTACCGTTGGAGAAGAAGTAGTTCCTACTTTTTTGTAGCCTTGGTAAGGATGAAATCAGGAGATCGACAAAAGTCGGGCAGTATCTGAGGTTCTTCAGGAGTAACCGCTCAATCAGGATAAAGCAAGGATGGAACCGACCAATCAGAATCATGGAAGGGTAGACTACGCCCACAGAACCACACGAAAACGAGTAGTTATACCGGGTAAACCAGACAACATCCTCATTCTCAGACGTAACCCTTACGAAGCCAGCAGTATGACTGGCAAAACGTTGGTGAAGGAAAAGATGACTTGGTCAAAAATCGAAGACCATAATGTTTGTAATGACTTGAACCGAAGAAGGCTATGAGATAAGTACTACTTATTTCCAGCAAAACAATGACCAAAAACTTAATGCAAGAAGACCAAAGGAATGGTTAATTCCGTGACACTTACAAACTTTTAAATTTATTATTTCTTTAACATAGCTTCACAATCTTGCACTACTCAAACACCAGATATAAATTTAATTGAACATTTATGGATCATCCTTGAGCAAAATTTAGGGGTAAGATTAGATCAGTGGTAGAGCACTTCAGTAATGTTCTGAAGTACCTTTGTTTGAAACTCGGGCGTGCACTAGAGATTTTATCTTCTAGTGTTGGCTTGGATTTGGGGTCTCAGACCAGCCGGCCCTAGACCCTCCCAGCTTATAATTAATTTAATGGTTCCTTGCAAAGGGGAAAATAAGGGGGCTGGATAATAGTACTGACCACACTATCCCCTATTGTGCTGTATGGTCCAGAATCAGATACCTCTATAGTAACTGCCCTCTGGCCCCTCACGGCCTGCAAGCCTCTTGACCAAAATATAAAGAAAACACTAAATCGCTGGAGGACATCACCTTCATCAATTTCAGGTTCAAAAATGAGAACAAATCAACCTAGATTTAATTAAAAAATACAACAACAAACGTATTGGCGTTCACAACTATTGCAGCTATTATTTTTGCCAAGGAAAGTGAACTTTTTTGTTCCCTTGAAATAATTTATTCATAAAAACATGATGTGCAAATACTTTTTATCATCATTGCATGCACAAATCAGAAGGGGAAAAAATAAATAAATACTCACCTTGAATGAAAATGTTTCCCTTGTTGAAATTTGCTCATACAAATGGGTAATTAAATGAAGTACAATTCATCAAAGTGCTCTGACGGCATGGAATAAAGCCAATCCAACATAGCTGTCGCCAACAAAAAATGGCTTAACTCTGCAATATAATGCTTGGAGAAGCGAACACATACACACAATATTACAGGCTGAAGCATGTTTACAAACTCAGATAAAGTTGTTCTAGGGGATGCCACAACATGTTCAACCAATATCATTCTTTTGATGTGGACGAAATTCTGTATAGTGCAGAAGGGATAATCTCCATAAATGTATATACACCGGCTTTTGTGAGCCAATATTTCATAATATATAATCTTGGCCTACTTGAGGGACTTTAACTCTAGTTAATACAAAAAGATTATGGCACATTGCTTGATTAGGAGAATATTTTAACATTTCATATGGTATAGGTATATATATATATATTTGTTCTTTCCTATATAAATATGAATACATTTAGTTTTAAAGTTGAAATTTAGCAACACATTGCTGCATTTCATTAATCCAATATAATACTGCCAATAAATTGATTTCACATTGATCGATATGGACCTTGCATCTTCAAATATTTTATTACAAGAGAAGGACCGTTCGCAACAATTTCAGGTGGTATCTGTGACAATGGGCAGTTATCAATACTCATAATCTGCAGATTTATACAAAGAGCTAGTTCAAATGGTAGATTATGAAGATTGGGGTTGTCATTTATATATAGTGATTCTAAATTCTCCAGGGTACCAATTTCTTCAGGAAGATGAATAATATTATTCTCTCCGACTCCAAGAAATACTAGGTTTGACAAATTTCCTATTGCTCGAGGAAGAGTCTGTAATTGGTTCGATTGGAGAATTAACTTCTGCAGGTCTCTCAAATAACCAATTTCAGTCGGAAGTTGATCTATTTTATTTTCTTCTAGATCTAGTACCCTTAATTTCTTTAAACTTACAATAGTAGAAGGGACTCGCCTGAGCAAGTTGTTTGACAATATTAACACTTCCAAATTGACAAGAAATTGGATGTCATCAGGAATTTTAGTCAACTGGTTTGTTCCAAGATTAAGTTCTACCATATTACACCAAGTACCTAAGTCCAAAGGCAATGAAGTCAACAGATTTTCCTTCATGTTTAATTTTGTAAGATTCTTTGCTCTCGAAAATATTCCATACGGAATTTTATCAATTAAATTATGTTCCATATTCAATGAATAAACAGTCGTAAACTGTTGTGGTCCTCCTGAAGGATAGGAGGTGAAACAATTCCTGGAAAGTGTAATACTTTGTAATTCTATTAAACTTGATAACAGGCCGTCTGGCAGAAGTGATAAAACATTTCCCTCCACATTAAATTCATCCATGTGAGTACAATTACTCAAAGATTGAGGTATATAATTTAACCTATTATATCTCAACCCGAGTCTAGTTAAAAGCACTAAATTACCAATTGATTCAGGAATATCCAACAGTTCATTATGTTGCAAATCCAAAGTTGACAACTGTACACACTGGCCTATAGCGTCCGGTAAATGTTCTAAATGATTATGAGAAACATCGAATGTTGTCAAGTTCACCAATTTTCCAATTCCTGAAGGGAGCTCTTTGATTTTATTTTCTCGTAAACTGAGCATTGTCAGATTTGTTAAATTACTAATATCATCATCAACTACCCTAATCCTATTGAATCGTAAAAATAAGGTAGTTAGTGATGTCAACCTATAAACAACATCTGGAATTTCATTTAGTTTGTTATGCCTCAAATCAAGAACTTTCAAATGTTTCAGCATAGCAAGAGACTCAGGCAAACTTGTCAATGAATTTTCACTTAAAGCCAACGTTTGCAAGTTTACTAGACAACCAATTTCAGATGGCAGAGTATTCAACTTGTTACCATACAAATAGAATTCAACTAAATGGGTTAAATCTCTGACTGTTTGAGGTAGGTGTGTAATGCTAGACTTACTTAAATCGAGTCTTGTAACTCCTTCTTCTTTGCATCGAATAAACTCTTTTGCAATGTCTAAATCAGCTTGAATAGGCTTATTTTTTTTCACAGTAGGCTTTGGTTTGTTAGATTCTGGATGTTTGACGGTAACAACCTTCCTGACATTATCAGTAGGGTTCAAAGCCGCTGAAGATCCTTTTTTCTCCTTAATACTATCCCTAGACTCTTTATTGAGTCCAAGGTTTGAAGAGGCTTGTTCCCCAACGTCAGGCATTTCGGATCCAGGAGTATTCATACCAAAATCAAAGTCAATGTTATCATTGGCGCTTAAAGTATCCCCTCCGCTAAAAGATAAGCTTCCAGCCCCTCTATAATCAGCGAGTCTCTCAGCAGCAATATTACTTTCGGGTCCTCTTGTTTTTCCAGATTTCTTCATAGTTTCCAAACCAAGAATAAAAAAGAAACGCCCATTAATTCATTATACGACATATTTTGTAATATTATGGCCATTTAAAATCAAAAGAACGAAGTCAACGACACCAATGTGAAAATAACCGCAAGAAACAGGGATAATCATCTTACGACCTTAAGCTACATCACAAAACTAGCCCATATAAAGAAGGGCGGGGTTCATCAAGATGATGGTATTCAGTGATATAGGTGATCGCTTAGAAACCAATCCAAAATATTTTTAATGACCTCTGATCGGCTTCTGTTAATTAACGCTTATTAAAAAATAAGTATTGAAAGAGACTTTATCTCTGACACTTAATTCTGAAACTAAAACGGAAAGGGACTAGCGTAATTATTATTTACTCATTTTTATCTGCTACTCTTATGAATTTAAACCAGCATATTTCAAATAAAATTATTTTTTTTTAAATATACTTTCCTATCAGAAATAAATTCGATAAACATTTCATTGACAGTTTATATCTGTTTCGCAGAGATTTACGTCACACAACCGCAGCTGATTATTTTTCAGTGGGCGTGTTAATGTTGGATCAATACGTTTATGGGATTTTGGTTTCGGGCTTTGAAGTTTAAAAGTTTTTCTTACATATAATTCAAAATGGGGTCTCTTTTTAGAAGTGAAGAGATGACCCTATGTCAACTGTTTTTGCAGAGTGAAGCAGCTTATGCTTGCGTTTCAGAATTGGGAGAGTTGGGACTTGTTCAATTTCGAGATGTAAGCAGCTTTCCTATACATTTTAATTTTTCATTTTCATTAGATAATTCTGCATTTTAGGGAAATTTCGTTCTACTTAATATAGGATAATGTGTGTGTTTTTTTTGTTAGTTCGAAAGAAGCTAAACAATGTTTTTGTTCAGTGGGTGAGAGCATTATTTTTACGTCGATTTACTGTCTTGTCTATTATTGAATACCTATATCTGTCGGACATTTATTTAATCGAAAATACAGTTTCTAAATTACCTTTGGTGATATTGAAATGAGTTTGAGATTTCCATAATTCAAGTTAATGTTTTTATACTTTATTCAAGAATATTTGCTATATTGCTAAATTGTTTTAACAAGTCTTGTTGCCAAATTTAAGTCACATAGACTTAACTTTTGTCTCTGTTATCTACCTCTCAATAAATTTGTAGTAATTAAAAGGATGCCTTTGCCTTTTGATTTATAGAATAAGATTATCACTTTTAACCCTTACTTTAGCCCATACTTTTCTCTCTAATAATTAGGATACGGAACATATGCCTCAGATGTCCAGAGAACAAGTCATTAAATATGATCTCAAACTTTTTTTTATTTTCTTCTAAAACATTAAAGGATTTGGGTAATATTTCATTTTTATTTTTTCTAAAGTGCGTTCTATTTTATTTTGTATAAGCCCCAAAGTCATTCCTTACTTAAAAATTAGAATTTGTGTGAACCTTGTTCCAAGGTTGTATGTTAGGGGGTGTGGCATCCATTTATTTACTGTGTAATGTTTGGTTTATTCTGATGAATGTTTGTTAGTGCAAGAGAGACGTCAAAGAGTATCGAGAGGCTAGTTAGTTTAAGAACATTATTTATGTAGGTCACTATATAAAATAACATAATAATATAATTTTATTGTCTGAATCAAAGGACCTAATGGCAGTAAATGTTTATTCATTTGTTCGCTTTTCTAGATGCTTGTTCTAAAAGGTGGCAATGGGGCAAGAAAGTGAAATTTTGCTTAAAATCTCCTTAAAAAATTATTGTAGCTACTATCTTCTAAAACCCATCTACTTCACCTTTTAACTCTACCCAACATTTTTTAACAGAACACACTTCTTTTTTTTACTAAAACGATTTGGTTAGAAGATTTGAATTTTAGCTCTTATGTAAGCCACCACTTCAGGGCTATATATTCTAAAACGGTGACTCCTCCTACTTTTGTGAATGCCCCTGTTTTTTGTGCAAAATGGCGCCTAAAAAATCACTGACCTTTAAGATTGTCTAGGAGTAGGTGTCTATGTGTGAACAAGTTCTTGTCACTAAGCCATCTTAGTGAGAGTGACAAGATGAACGGTTGTGTTCGTTACTGGACGGACTGTACTGAATGCTACTTGCCCACTAACGTACGAACAAGTACTTGTCACTAAGCCATCTTAGTGAGAGTGACAAGATGAACGGTTGTGTTCGTTACTGGACGGACTGTACTGAATGCTACTTGCCCACCAATGTGCGAACAAGTACTTGTCACTAAACCATCTTACTGAGAGTGACAAGATGAACGGCTGTGTTCGTTACTGGATGGACTGTACTGAATGCTACTTCCCCACCAATGTGCGAACAAGTACTTATCGCTAAGCCAGTGACAAGACTAAGCTCGTGAAAACCATGCACTAGTCAGTCTGCAATTTTCACATTAATAAGCGTAAGCATGAGATAGGCAGCAGAAGGGTTTTAAATTAAAACAAATCAGCCAAGAGACAAGTAACCCTATTCCAATGTTGTCATAAAACAATTTAAAACGAAGATTAGATTGGAAAGTGGACAGGGCATCTTAAACTTTTGTTGAAGAGAGATGAAAGAAGAGTTTCCCGAAAAGTGCTCCAAGATTCCTTTATAAATGGTCCTACCATAGCAACGGGCATCAAAAGAAAGTAGAAGAAAGGAAATAATTTGAATGGTAGAGTAGTTAGAAAAAAGAACCTTTTATAAGTTTAGCTAATTAAGAAAAGCCTGGCACTTACTGGGTGAATGTTATGTTTGCAGATGAAAGAAAGTTTAGCTTCACCCGCTCTGAAGGCATACCTAGGATGTGACCAGACCTAATTAAGAGCTTAATCCAAGAAACGTAAGAGGTACAGCGAAACTGGGGTGAAGATCTCTGGCTTTATGAGCTCCTAGGGAGTCGGGAATTTAGTCTTCATTGATAGAATCCTGGACAGTTATTTTTACGAAATTATTCTAAAATAAAATTTTAGAGACAGTACCAGTAAAATGGTAATTTTGAATACATTAAAATTCTATCAGGACAACAACCTGAAACATAAAGCCCTATGAACTCAGTTATGGCTATTACATAATTGTTTTAATAAATGTTTTGGAAACACCTCCCCAGTCACCTGACCTCAATCCTATATAAAACGTAAGGTCACTTGTTAAGAACTCCCAAAACATACATTTAATAACAAGGAAGGTTTAAAAGAAAAGTATTGCAGACCTGGAATAACCGAACTCTCGAAACAACATTGACATATGAGGCATTGTATGTGTCTAATCTGGTGTTCTCTTATCCGTCGCTCTCTCTAATCCGGCGTTCTCTTATCTGTCGCTCTCTCTAATCCGGCGTTCTCTTATCCGTCGCTCTCTCTAATCCGGCGTTCTTTTATCCGTCGCTCTCTCTAATCCGGCGTTCTCTTATCCGTCGCTCTCTCTAATCTGGTGTTCTCTTATCCATCGCTCTCTCTAATCCGGCGTTCTCTTATCTGTCGCTCTCTCTAATCTGGTGTTCTCTAATCCGGCGTTCTCTTATCAGTCGCTCTCTCTAATCCGGCGTTCTCTTATCCGTCGCTCTCTCTAATCCGGTGTTCTCTAATCCGGCGTTCTCTTATCCGCCGCGCTCTCTAATCCGTCGCTCTCTCTAATCTGGTGTTCTCTTATCCGTCGCTCTCTCTAATCCGGCATTCTCTTATCCGTCGCTCTCTCTAATCTGGTGTTCTCTTATCCGGCATTCTCTTATCCGTCGCTCGTTCTAATCTGGTGATCTCTTATCCGTCGCTCTCTCTAATCCGGCGTTCTCTTATCCGTCGCTCTCTCTAATCCGGCGTTCTCTTATCCGTCGCTCTCTCTAATCTGCTGTTCTCTTATCCGGCGCTCTCTTATCAGTCGCGCTCTCTAATCCGGCTTTCTCTTATCCGCCGCTCTCTCTAATCCGGTGTTCTCTAATCCGGCGTTCTCTTATCCGCCGCGCTCTCTAATCCGTCGCTCTCTCTAATCTGGTGTTCTCTTATCCGTCGCTCGTTCTAATCTGGTGATCTCTTATCCGTCGCTCTCTCTAATCCGGCGTTCTCTTATCCGTCGCTCTCTCTAATCTGGTGTTCTCTTATCCGTCGCTCTCTCTAATCCGGCGGTCTCCGAGAGGGATGAGTGATGGAACTCACCGGAGGTAGACCTGCTTGAAGGTTCCTAGAAAACCTTCCCTATTTCTACTTAGGCACCTGCGGCTGGACTGCCTGTCCACATATTTTTACTCCTTGAAACATTGACATGCATATGCATTTGTAAATAATACACTAGCAAGGATTTACATATTTCGACTTTATTTTATAATTTGGTGCCTAATAATATATATATATATATAGGGGAAAGTGTTGTACCTCTGACCATATTGTACCTTTGACCACCAAGGCTGTGGTGGCATGTAGCAACATTTTATAAATTTTGGTGTAATTAGTGTTTAGCTCCTTCCCTAGAGGGCTTGTGTAACCTACTTTGGATTATTCAAGTCAAAGAGGATTCTTGCAAAAAATACTTATCCATTTCTATAATAAAAATGTAAGTTATTTATTGATGACGTTTTGCCTCATAATATTTTTTGTATTATGTCTTTTTAGATGGAAATCATTTGACAAAGTAGCTATTACAATAAGAAACATGGTGTAGCCTTTGAAATTGATTTATCTTAACCCTAAAATTTTTAGCATACTTTTTAATTTTCACTATCAGGGTGTTGTACCTCTGACCACGACTAGGTGTTGTTCCTTTGACCAGGTCAAAGGTACAACACACCTGAGTATTTTTTTTATAATTCAACTTTTATGTTCTTCTGCTACAAATTTAAAAAAAAAAATTAATATTACGGGTCTTTTTGCGAAGACCACATCCAGTTACTTTTGAAGTAGCAGTAGTGATTGTATCAGTGATTTAGCGCATGCGCATAACTCCTTTGCCTTCCTATTGGAGGATTGGATGACCAATTGTCATATTACTATTACCAAGTGTAATATTACTATTACATATTTAGTCGTAGAGATCTGTGGTATTAAATGTCCAATGTTTAAGATCCAATATTTGAAAAAACAAACTTTAAGTGAAAAGTTTACGAGAGAAGACGAAAATTTGTATGATATTGATGTAGAAGACATTGTGGCTAAACTTCCAAACCCTAATATTGCTAGTGGATCTGCTTGACAGTTAAAACGTTTATCGGTTGGACTGGATTTTTCAGCATATTAAGCATAACATGATATCAATAATAGTTTTTTTTATTATGTTTACATCCTTGTCCTGTATTTATTAAACTTACAATTAATTACAATATTACTGAATACAATTTTTTTTCTGGACTGCTGTATGGTTTTTACGTGGTCAGAGGTACAACACCCCGTGGTCAAAGGTACAACTACATGTTGTACCTTTGACCACTGTACGATTAGTTTTTAAAAAATTAATAAAAAATATTAAATGTAAAGCTAGAACCTTGAACAAAATAAATATGATAACCAATAGAATACTAATTACAATGAAATAAAAAAAAATGAATTTAGCCTTAATATTCAAGCTAAAAAAAAATCAATTTTGCAAAGTGGTCAAAGGTACAACACCTTCCCCTATATATGCATGTATGTATGGGGGCGAGGTTAGCTCATTGGTAGAGCACTGGACTAATAAGCTGGAGGCCTGAGTTCAAATCCCGAGCAAGCACTAAAGGTTTTTTCTTCTAGTGTCTTCGTTCATGGGTTGAATTCGGCCTCCCTGACCGTCCCTAGGCCAACCCAGCCTTTAATTAAATTTATTAATGGGTACCTTGGTGCTAATGACTCTAGCAGTCGAAGCAGCAAGGGGAAAATCAGTCGGTCGGAGCATAGTACTGACCACACTATCTCCCTAGTGTGCAGTGTGGTCATGCATCAGATACCTCTATAGTATCTGCCCCTCAGGGTCCTCGTGGCCTGTTACTGGACTGGTTTTATATATATATATATATCACTTATGTATATGAAAATGTCCGACTCGCAGGAACTGCGTCATCTTAGCGCGGTTCCGTGCATCCCAAAGAAACGGAATAGATTAGCATCACAAATCACAGGAAACTGACAGTAGCCAACTTAAACAGAAGGGGATAATTCTTAATCTGTATAAGTCAATACAATTAATTATGTACTGAAAACGTACTTACTCTTTGACTGCTGCTGAGAAGGCTCTATTCTAAACAACCAAAAATTCGTTGTCATTTTAAGTATCTTATTTTACTAGCAAATTCGTAATATGTATCATTTCTGATATTGCATATTTAAGTAAAATATGCAATATCAAAAATGATACATATTATTATATCCTGAAATAATAAGGTTTTTCAAATACATAAGTGATATATATACATATATATATATATATATATACACACACACACACACACGTGCGCGGGCGCACAAATACATACATGGGATTGCCCAATTAGTGGAAATTGAAGTGCACAGGATTAACTTGTCCCAAAAGCCTAAGGGCATAAGGATGTGCAGCAGGCCTCCTCTCCGATGGCTCGATGACATGTAAGGCTATGGGTGTGTGTTGTTGAAGAAGACTTCCACAGGCTGTTGGCTGAGGTCTTGATCCTTCATGGACTGTGGCACCCATCATGTAATAATGTGTATATATATAACTAGCTGAATACCCGTGCTTCGTCACGGCCAGAGTTGGGCAAACGTTAGCGCGCGCTAATATCTAATACCTTCCCGCTAATTCACCTCTAAAGTTTAAATATCTTTGTAGCTAACTAGGAGGAATATTGAAGGTGGAATAAAAAAAGGATATTGGAAGTGTTATTACAAAGGATATTGAAGGACGTATTTGGAAGTATTTAGGAGGTGGTATTAGGAAGGATATACAAGGTGGTATTAGGAAGGATATAGAAGGTCGTTTTAGGAAGGATATACAAGGTGGCATTAGGAAGGATATAGAAGGTGGTATTAGGAAGGGTATAGAAGGTGGTATTAGAAAGGATATTAAAGGCGGTATTTGGAAGTATATTGGAGGTGGTATTAGGAAGGATATAGAAGGAGGTATTAGGGAGGGTATTGGAGGTGGTATTAGGAAGGAGATTGGAGGTGGTATTAGGAAGGATATTCAAGGCGGTATTAGGAAGGATATTGGAGGTGGTATTAGGAAAGATATAGAAGGTGGCATTAGGAAGGGTATTGGAGGTGGTATTAGGAAGGGTATAGAAGATGGTATTAGGAAGGGTATTAAAGGCGGTATTAGGAAGGATATTGGAGGGGGTATTAGGAAGGATATAGAAGGTGGTATTAGGAAGGATATAGAAGGTGGTATTAGGAAGGGTATATATGGTGGTATTAGAAAGGCTATTAATGGCGGTATTAGAGAGGATATTGGAGGTGCTATTAGGAAGGATATAGAAGGTGGCATTAGGAAGGGTATTGGAGGTGGTATTAGGAAGGGTATAGAAGATGGTATTAGGAAGGGTATAGAAGGTGGTATTAGGGAGTATATAAAAGGTGGCATTAGGAAGGATATAGAAGGTGGGATTAGGAAGGATATAGAAGGTGGTATTAGGAAGGATATTAAAGGCGGTATTTCTATTTCCTTCCTAATACCGCCTTTAATATCCTTCCTAATACCACCTTCTATACCCTTCATAATACCATCTTCTATACCCTTCCTAATACTACCTCCAATACCCTTCCTAATACCACCTTCTATATAGTTCCTAATACCACCTCCAAAATGTTTCCAAATACCGCCTTTAATATCCTTCCTAATACCACCTTCTATATCCTTCCTAATCCCACCTTCTATATCCTTCCTAATGCCACCTTGTATATCCTTCCTAATACCACCTTCTATATCCTTCCTAATACCACCTCCAATATCCTTTCTAATACCACCTCCAATATCCTTCCAAATACCGCCTTTAATACCCTTCCTAATACCACCTTCTATATCCTTCCTAATTCCACCTCCAATATCCTTCCTAATACCACCTCAAATATCCTTCCAAATACCACCTTTAATATCCTTCCTAATACCACCTTCTATATCCTTCCTAATACCACCTCCAATATCCTTCCAAATACCGCCTTTAATATCCTTTCTAATACCACCTTCTGTACCCTTCCTAATACCACCTTCTATACCCTTCCTAATACCACCTTCTATATCCTTCCTAATGCCACCTTGAATATCCTTCCTAAAACGACCTTCTATATCCTTCCTAATACCACCTTGTATATCCTTCCTAATACCACCTCCTAAATACTTCCAAATACGTCCTTCAATATCCTTTGTAATAACACTTCCAATATCCTTTTTTTATTCCACCTTCAATATGCCTCCTAGTTAGCTACAAAGATATTTAAACTTTAGAGGTGAATTAGCGATTAGCGCACTGCCGTCGCTATGCGCTAATTGTTAGCGCAGGCTCTTATCAGTACCGCTAAATTAGCGGGAAGGTATTAGATATTTGCGCGCGCTAAGGTTTGCCCAACTCTGGTCACGGCAGATAAGTAGTTATTTTATTGCGTTGAATAATGTTTCATTAAAATTACGTTACTATACAATTGTGTGCAGTTTATTATAGTGTTCCCGTCATACTATATGTTATTCAATGGGCGTTAAAATTTAAAAGTTTATGTTTCCAAAAAGTTATTTGGAAACACCCATTATATTTGCGAGCATTACCAAGGTTATAGGCGAGGAGGCTGTGCAAGGGTTCCGGATATTATCGCCTCACCTAGAAAACTCTAAGGATAGGCTTACCAAACATCACGGTTTGACCGGGGCTGTCCCGGTATTTTGCAATTGTTTCGGAGTCCCGCCCGGTTTTATCAATGTCCCGGAAAAGGCTGTAAGATGTAAAAAGTAATGAATTCATGTTTATAAGAATCTTTTATAAATCGGTTACTTTTCTACAATCAACATTTTTACTACTGCTCACAGTGTCAAAGATATGAGAAGTAATCTAACTGTAAAACGCTGGAACTACCTGCACAGCGCTGCCAGACACTACTATTTGGCTAAGAGATTTTTTTAGGAAAATCAAGTAGCAAAAAAAGTTCCGTTCTTATTTTTAAGGTTTGGGTAGACTAACAGTTCAGGATCCCCCCTTCCCGTTACTTGCTAGGCTTAAAACTCACCATTTTGCTTATAATTTGTACTGTTTTTATTCCCAACCCCCCCCCTGGTATGCCCATCCCATATTAATGTGTCTCGGTTTAACTCTCCAAAAATATGTCAAGCCTATCTGACGGGAACAGGGAGAAAAGAAACGCAATTAAAACTCTATGAGTGACAGTTTATTTCTAGTAATTCAAGGACTGCCATCATAGTGGAAATTAACCTCAATTAAAAATAATACTATGAAATAGATAATGTACGGTAACAGCTGTTCTGTTATCGTCCTAGCAACGCTTGCTGCCTAGGCTTGCATGCTCTAACCAACTCAAACTTTAAACCCCTCTAAAAATACTTAAAAATTCGAATATCAAAAAATCCTTTCTTAGTGAGTGCCTACATTATTTAGGGCGTGTCCATGCAAAATTTCAACATTTTCTGTCGAGCGGCTTGGTCTGGGCGATGATAGGTCAGTGAGTGAGTGAGTGGTATTTGACAAATATATAGTACTAGCTGAATACCCGTGCTTCGTCACGGCAGATAAGTAGTTATTTTAGTGCGTTAAATAATTTTTCATTAAAATTACCTTACAATACAATTCTGTGCAGCTTATTACAGCACGGTTCCCGTCATACTATATTTTATTCAATGGGCGTTAAAATTTAAAAGTTTATGTTTCCAAGAAGTCATTTGGTAACACCCAATATATTTACGAGTATTACCAAGGTTATAGGCGAGGAGGCTGTGCAAGGGTTCCGGATATTATTACCTCACCTGGAAAACCTAAGGATATGCCATACATCACGGTTTGACCGGTACTGACCTGGTATTTTGCAATTGTTTCGGTGTCCCGCCCAGTTTTATCAATGTCCCGGAAAAGGCTGTAAGATGTAAAAAGTAATGAATTCATGTTTATAAGAATCTTTTTTAAATCGGTTACTTTTCTACAATCAACATTTTTACTACTGGTCACAGTGTCAAAGAAATGAGAAGTAATCTAACTGTAAAAAGCTGGAACTACCTGCACAGCGCTGCCAGCTGCCAGACACTACTATTTGGCTGAGAGATTGTTTTAAGAAAATCAAGTAGCAAAAAAAGTTCCGTTCTTATTTTTAAGGTTTGGGTAGACTAAAAGTTTAGGATTCCCCCTTCCCGTTAGTTGCTAGGCTTAAAACTCACCAACCATTTTGCTTATAATTTGTACTCTTTTTATCCCCTGGTATGCCCATCCCATATTAATGTGTCTCGGTTTAACTCTCCAAAAATATGGCAAGCCTATCTGACGGGGACAGGCAGAAAAGAAACGCAATTAAAACTCTATGAGGGACAGTTAATTTCTAGTAATTCAAGGTCTGCCATCATAGTTGAAATTAACCTCAATTAGAAATAAAACTATGAAATAGATAATGTAAGGTAACAGCTGTTCTTTATCGTCCTAGCAACGCAGGCTGCCTAGGCTTGCCTTCTCTAACCAACTCAAACTTTAAACCCCCCTAAAAATGCTTAAAAATACGAATATCAAAAAATCCTTTCTTAGCGAGCGCCTACGTTATCTAGGGAGTGTCCATGCAAAATTTCAAAATTTTCTGTCGAGCGGTTTGGGCTGGGCGTTGATAGATGAGTGAGTGAGTGAGTGAGTGAGTGAGTGAGTGAGTGAGTGGTATTTGACAAATATATAGTAGATATATATATATATATATATATATATATATATATATATATATATATATATATATATATGTATGTATGTATGTATATGCACATGCACATACATTCATACTTACATACATACATACGTACAATACATACATACATTGGTACAAGCATACAAATTTTAACTACCGTTAATGTCGTAATCTATCTACCGTTAATGTCTGAAACCTGAAATTTCCTAGTCTGCAATTCCTAAGCAGGTTTCCTCCCTCGAAACGGAGGCTTGAAACAAATACAGATTGTTTCAACTGATTATAATTATTCTCTTTAAGAAACAAATATCTCTTGTAGATATTGGTCTTTAACAAGAAAGCGGTTTTCATTAAATCAATTGAAGATAAACTAATTCCACCTGAGATTAATTGTATTGATGACATCTTTCAATCTCTGATTTTTTTTTTTTTTTTTTTTAAATCTGTTTACATTTTCTTTTTTTCATACTTTATATATAAGTTTCCCTAGAACAAAAAGTTCCATTTAACAAATAAAACAATTCTAAAGGCTTTTCTTGTTAATGTCCCCTCCATACCTCTGATATAGCTTCTATGGAGGAGTAACCGTTCATTATATTATAGAAGAAATAGAGGTTTTTTAATAAAGTATCACATAAAAACTTACGTATATTATGTCTTCAAAAGCAACAGATACTCTCCCTTTAAAATAAATATGCCTTGCTTATAAATTGTAACCCATTGATTGGTTGAAATTACCTTTATACTTTTATTTCAAATCAATCCTTTAAAAGAACTTGGAGGCCGATTGCTGATTATTATATTTGGTACGTTTTGATCCAAATAAATTAAATTATTATAAAATTTATTTTTATCTTCAGGAGACCCGATGGTCGTGAGGGTTAAGGCGTGAGCACTTAACACTCTGAGCCAAAGGTCGTGGGTTCGATTCCCACTAGGGGTGGTGGCTTTTCTTTAGAAAAAAGAAAAGGCATCAGCCCTATCCTGGCTAGAAAAGGGTGGTAACCTATAGATAACCCATCCCAAAATTCCTAGTTAATCATAAATGGACGTTAAAATTTAAATAATAATTTTTATCTTCATTATTTTCAGTAAAAATTGAAATATTAAACTTTTAATAAAATGCTTTTCATCAATTCAGCAAAAAAGTATTTATAAAATTCTATAAATTAATTATTATTATTTAAATTTTAACCCTTTCGATGCGACGCCCGAGAATACTCGCCGGAGAAAAATGTTCCCCAGAGGCGACGCCCGAGTATTCTCGCCACAGCTGTATCTCTTGATTGCGAGCCGACTTTAGCCTTGAGAGTGTACAGAGTGCTCTAGCAGGATTGAGGGATATTTTCTGGTTTAACCCTTAACTGGTAACATACAAATTTTGAACATTATAAGTAACATGCGTCTGTGAGACGTGTGCACGGTAAAAATGTTCTTAGGGCATTTTTTTAGTGAAACTGTAAATAATAAAGGAGTAGCTTATTATAATAATTAAAACAAAAAAATGTCATTGCTACATTTAAATATCACGTCTAAAAACTAGCAGTTGTTTCGGAATGAAATAGAAAGAGAAATAAAAGAAAAGTATCATGATGATTAGATAGTTAGCCGTCGAGGTGATAAGTAAAGATGGAATGGTTGGGATTCGGCTAAATAAACCTCAATATGATTTTGTTTTAAAAAATCTATATTTCGGACGTTTCGGCTACTCATTGGTAGCCTTCGTCAGCTAAAATGACAAAAAAAAGAAATTAATACAAAAACAAAAAAAATTATAATTGTGATAGGTAACAGAACTATAGATACAATTAACTTATAAAAGAACATATCGTCTTAAATTCTTAGAATGAGTAGAATGAAAAAGTAAATAGGTACAATAATTGATTTTAATAGTAATTAGTAACATTAATTGATTTTACATAGAAATAAGAAACTACATACCAATGACAAATATAGTAGCTAATAGTAACATTAATAAATTCTACAAAGGAAATAAGATACTACATACCAATGGAAATGCCCAGCGGCAGAGGAAGACCAAGGTAGGCAATTAAGTAACCATTGTGAAAGTGTCTAAGGAAAGAAGAATCTACTGGGGTATATGTAGCTGAAAACAGCAGGTGGTGGGAGAAATGTCGGTAAGGATCAAAAGGCATGTTTATGACAGGAAAGGAGAAAGAGGTGTTAATGGAAGGATACCCAAGGGGCATGGTAAAAATCTAGGTGGGAGGTCGGGAGAGTATTTGGAAAATATTAGCGTACATAGAAGAAATGCCTTGTTGGTCAGTTTTGTAGTTTATATTGTTTTTGTTTAAGTTTATGTGTGCACATTCCGAGATCTGTAGTCTTTTTTTGTTTCGTTGTGTAGAAAGAATTTTTGTGTCGTCGAAGTTAAAAGTGTGTTTTTGTGTAATGGCATGTTTTGCAAGTGCAGATTTAACTATTTCTTTATTAGTGATGGTTCGTTTATGTTGTGTAAGAGGTGAGTGAATGTCATTTATGGTTTCTCCTATGTATTCACCATTACAGGAAGGGGTTTGGCAAGGGACTTGGTAAACACAACGGGTGGTTTGTTCAAAAGGGATGGGATCTTTGAGTTTGGTATAGAGGGTATTGAGTTTGTTGGTAGTTTTCAAACCAAAATTTAGGGAAGGGTAGGATTTTTTTATTGTCTTTGTAAGTTTATCAGTCAGTCCAGGTGTAAATGGTAGAGATCGGAATATTTGGGAACTGGGAGTTAGGGAAGAATTGGGAGAGACAGTGTTGGAAGGTTGGGATTTTACTTTTTTAACAAGGGATTTTATGAGGTTGGGGGGAAATTGGTTGCGTGCCTCAAGATTAATGTAGCCAGAAATCTCCTTCGCCGAGTCCTCTCCCTATCCCATGCTTCCTTCCACAATAAAAATATTAATATCGCCTCAGATATATTGGCACGCAACCAATTTCCCCCCAACCTCATAAAATCCCTTGTTAAAAAAGTAAAATCCCAACCTTCCAACACTGTCTCTCCCAATTCTTCCCTAACTCCCAGTTCCCAAATGTTCCGATCTCTACCATTTACACCTGGACTGACTGATAAACTTACAAAGACAATAAAAAAATCCTACCCTTCCCTAAATTTTGGTTTGAAAACTACCAACAAACTCAATACCTCAAGTAAAAAAGAAAAAAACAAAATACGGGTGCGTAAGTCCGCCCTAGGAGAGGGAGTTTGGTCCGCCTGTGGAGGGAATAGGCAACTAGCCCACGTCGCATCGAAAAGGTTACCATCCTTTTCTAGCCAGGATAGGGCTGATGCCTTTTCTTTTTCCTAAAGAAAAGCCACCGACCCCATAGTGGGAATCGAACCCATGATCTTTGGCACGGAGTGTTAAGTGCTCATGCCTTAACACTAACGGCCATCGGGCTCCTTTAAATTAATTATTTTAATTAATATGAAGGAAAATTATGTATTTGTGAGGCTAACTTTTAAAAATCTGTTTTACTTTATAATTTTGATAAAAACGTTTTACTAGGCCATAATTAGTGATTTTCAATTTAAAAATAAAAAAATATCAAGTATCTCAATTGTTTGGGTTATTTAACACTCTCCACTTTGATTGATTTTTATATAATTTTATTTTCCTACAAGGTCACTGCACTTGAAAAGTATCCAATTATTAAGAGAGCACTTGTCCATTTTTTTTAAACACTTTAAGTTGTTTGTAAACTTACTTTAATTTTATTATTTTATTTGGGTATATCGCCTGTGTGGTCATTGATACCATTCTTTATTGTTTCTTTTTTAACCAATAAAACAATTCTTAATTAAGTGTGCTTTAACTAAACTATTCGAACTTTGGTTAGTTATTTTTAGCATGTTTCCTTTTTATCTCCAAAAGGAGGAAACCGGCTTATGATGTTGATCTTATGATGCAATCCTAAAATATTTCACAAAAATAACGCTGGTTCAAATTGGTAGATATATGTATATATATACCCTCAACAATGGTCCGATTTTGACGAAATTTGCTAAAAATTTACGTTGTGTGATTTCGAAGGTCAAGTTTGTTAACCAGCAGAATCCATCCACCAGAAAATGTTTTTTCGCAAATGTGAAATTCGCACAGAAAAAATCCTAAGACTTGTGTTTTTCCGTTGCTGGGATTCCAAGTGAACGTTTTATAAGTAATTGAACATGGGGAATCCAATGAAACCATTCCCAAGGCCATATCTATAATTGTGGTCAGGGAAAATAAAAAAAAAACTAGGTTTTTCTTAAAAGTACTACTGATTTTTCACATATGTACAGACAATTGAAGGACTAGTAAGGCGCCCTTGAGGAGTGGTCCTGCTTGAGCCCCAGAGATATGATGCTTATTTAGATCACCAAATACAATTATTGGAGGTTGTAATTGTCCTATTAAATGCTTTATTTCCACAATAAAATATCCTCTACTGGGAGGTTAAATTAATTGAGGTTCCACCAAGGTTCTCCATGGTTTGTAGGACCACGCCACTGTGGCTCCGACCACTCGGTAAAACACTTGTCTCCTTGTGTTCACACCTGTAACCAATCAGTGATCTGGCGGCTCCCTCTGGGAACTTTGTCTGTTTCATCCCACCGGTGCAAAATCAAGGTCATTTCAAGGACAAATATGTTTATTTTGCAAAAATGAATTTTTGACTGCAGATTAATTTTTTGCAAAATAGACATATTTGTTCTTGAAATGACCTTGATTTTGCTCCGGTGGGGTGAAACAGACCTCGGATTCAAATTCAGCGACCCTCAAATCCAAGGAAGCTCTAGTTATTTCTATTTAAACGATTTCATGCGAAATTTTACCTTCAAATGCCCTTAAACCTACCTGACGTGCTGGGGTGAAATGGACTCCGGATTCAGAGTCAGCGTGTCGAAATACATTAGAATATATGTATGGTGTCTTTGGAAAATACCACTTTTTTATTTTGTGTGCCTGTGTTTTTGACAAGGTGGTGTATTTGAGAGATACAAGTGTGTTTTATTCACAGTTTTATTGCTTTGGCTTCTCTCTGTGTTGTTAAAAATCTATACATTTTTTTTTTTTTTTTTAATTTCAGCTGAATCCTGATGTTAATGCTTTTCAACGCAAATTTGTTAATGAAGTTCGACGGTGTGATGAAATGGAAAGGAAGCTGCGCTACCTGGAGAAGGAAATAAAGAAAGATGGAATACCTATGCTCGACACTGGCGAGAATCCTGAAGCGCCTCAACCAAGGGAAATGATTGACTTAGAGGTTAATACTCCTCAATTTCACTTTATAACCTTCTCAGAATTTAAAGCATATATTTGGACCATGTTAATCAAAAGGGAACCAAGCACCATGTTTGGAAAATAAAATGTTGTTTCAGCAATTTAGTACTTCAGAAATGTTATCCTAGAAAAATAGTTACAATTTATTATATATCTTAACAGCTACCTTTGGTCTTCCTGCACCCCCTGACATTCATTGCTGAAAAAGGCTACCGAAGAATAGCCGAAACTTCCAAATATAGATTTCTCTAAAAATCTGATGTTCTTGATATATTGTATAGTTTCAGTACAAAATATTTGGATACAAATAATTTACTAAATCCCTGTGATTTTGTGACTTAAAGGATAATTTTCTCAAAACATTGACAAGTCCCTCTGGACTTACTCCATTTCTGATTAGCATGACCTGTTTGTATATTAAGATACATATTTTCAAGCTAAAAATGCACCATCTAGAAAATTCTCCTTAAAGAGGTATATTTAGGTGCTTAGACTGCTTGGATCATTACTGCCAATGCAGATGTATTATAACAGTTTTTAATTGAAGAGAAAATATTAGGTTGATAAGAAATGCCAACTTCTCTTTGAAATAACAATAAGAAATTAATAACAAAACTAAAAGTCGATCAATTTGTGAATTCCATCCTGTACGTTCTGCGTTCTGTGTTTAGGTATTTTAAATGAATTGCCTACTGATCACTGATTTTAAGCTTTTTAATGCACACCATATAATAACATAAAAAATAAAGTAGCATATGTTTTTTTTTTAGTAGCTTGGTTCCCAGGTGAATGCCAGGTTACATAATAATTATTTTAGAATAAATTATATCTATACTTCAACACCTTCCTTCATAATGTACTTGTAAAATAATTAAAACTAATAAATTTAATATAATACATAAATTGAATGTTCAAAAAAGTCCTAAATCTTGATTTAGCTTCTTAAGTCTAGGACTCAGTATCGGCTTTGTTAAACTGTCAGCAAGTTGATTTTGGGTATCCACTCTCCTGATATGAACTTCTCCCTCTTGAACCTTTTCTCTGACAAAGAAGTGGCGAATAGATATGTGCTTTGTACGTTTGTGCCAAACAGGGTTCTCTGCTAATTTAATAGCAGCGTTATTGTCGACAAAAAGTGTCCCTTCTTTAAAGTCAGTCATCTCTTGAAGCACCTTTTGAGCCAAATCATCTCTCTTGTACCCTCACTTGCAGCGTTGACCTCTGCTTCAGTGGTAGAGGTGGAAAATGAACTTTGTCGTTTACTAGACCATGATATGACACCACCTGAATATATACAAGCAATGCCAGTAGTAGACCTGCCAGTTAATTTATCACCACCAAGATCTGCATCCGTGTAGCATTGAAGAATTCCCCTTCTATGGTTTTTCTTGTACAATATTCCAAGTTCAGAAGTCCCTTTTAAATAACGGAATATTCGTTTGACCCTGGCTATGTCACTATCGGAAGGATTATCAAGCATTCTTGAAGCTATGTTAATGGAATAAGCAATATCTGGTCTTATACATACCATCAAATACATAAGCAAGCCCACAGCTTCTCTATATCGAAAGTTAGTTGTCTTGATATTTCTGTGCTTCTTTTCGTTATCTATGTCAACCTTTAAAATTGGAGTGGTAACAGGTCGACACTCATCCATCTGGAATGTTTTAAGAAGTCTCCTAAATGTAAGAAGATTGGCATATTTTGATATCTTCCTTGCTCCTGTTAATCTCCAATCCAAGATAGAAATCAGCTAGTTTAGTCTTGATTTTGAACTCCTGTTTTAATTTGTCTAAGAGCTCCATTGCTTCTCTTTCAACCGAAGCAGCAATTAATCCATCGTCAACATACAAACATAACAAAGTCTTTTTTACCATTTATATCTTTGATAAATAGGCAAGGATCTGCTGAGCTAATTTGAAAACCAATGCTAACTAGGAAGTTCTTTATTTTCTCATTCCAACAACGAGGAGCCTGTTTGAGTCCGTATAGGCTTTTATGTAATCTGCAAACCTTCCCTGAGTTGTCATTGAAGCCTTCTGGTTATTGAATATAGATCTTCTCCTTGAGATCTCCATTTAAAAATGCAGTTGATACATCAAACTGATGAAGTCTCATATCATCATTGGCAGCAATACTGATTACTGTTTTGACAGTGGTTTGACGGGCAACTGGACTCCAAATGTTTCTCCAAAATCTTGACCTTTCTTTTGTGCAAATCCTTTTACCACTAACCTAGCTTTATATCTTTCTAAAGTTCCATCAGGTTTGTATTTCTTACTGAAAACCCATTTTGAAGGAATAGCCCTTTTATTTTTAGGCAAATCACAGATAGTCCACGTTTTGTTCTTTTTTGCAGAAGTCATTTCTTCTTCCATGGCTTTTCGCCATTCCTCCGCTTCCTCACTGTTCATTGCATTGTGCAAGTCCAACGGCACAACTTCACTCCCTTCAACGATGTTGATGTAATCATTCATAGCTTTAGGTTTATTGAGTTTATCCTCTGCCCTCAGATTAAAGCCTCTTTTCCACGCTACATCTTCTACTCCTAGGTCTTCATTTTCTTCTTCTTGAGATTCCTCTTGATCTTCCTCAAATTCTTCTGGATTCTCCTCTTCTTCCAAAGGTATTTCTTGAGATTCTCCTTCATTTTCCTTATGCTCTTCTGGATTTTCTTCATAATATATGCCAATACCTTTTCCTTCAATTGGATGAAATGAAGATTCTTCACATATCGGTGCTTTGAGTGACTCCTGGAATATGACTTCTCTTGATCTAATTAGCTTATTATTTGAGAAGACTCTGTATCCATTGTCCCCATCATATCCAAGAAGTTGAGTTGCCTTTTTATCAATTTTTCTTCTATTTTCTTTAGGCACATGGACCCAATATTTGGATCCTATAATACGAAGATTTTTGATTTCTGGTTTTATACCCATCCAATATTCAAATGGAGATTTTTCTTTTTCTGATGATGGACCCGTACAATTTAATATATAGGCAGAAGCATTAATCATTTCTGCCCATAGCTCCTTAGGTAAAGATTCTTCTCCTGAGTGCATGAGGGCTCTTGCAGTTTCTATAATGGTGCGGTTTTCTCTCTCAGGACATCCATTTTGTTGTGGTGTGTATGGCATAGTGTATCTGATTTCAATGCCTTTTGATTTGAGTAAGTTTTCTACTCTTTCATTTTTAAACTCTCCGCCATTGTCACATTGAATAAACTTTATTTCATGACCTAACTGGATTGCTTCTGCTAAAAATTCCTTTAATTTTTGAAAGACTTCATCCTTAGTTCTAATAAAATAAACTTTTCTAAATTTTGAAAAGTCATCCTTAAATATCAAAACATATTTAAAACCACTTTTCAAAGGGATAAAAGGACCGCATACATCAGTGCTTATAACCTGGTCAGTCTTCTCAGCTCTTTTCCGGTGTCCAAACTTGAGTCTATGAGCCTTTCCCTGTATGCAGCCCTCACAGAGTTCACCATCAAGACTTAATTCTAAATTAAGTTCTCTTTTAATTACTTCCTTTACATGTCGTTTATTTTGATGGCCCATCCTTTCATGATATAGCTGTAATAAATTATGGTCTTTAGCTTTCGGATCTTCATACATTTTTCGTAAATATCTCGATAACGGTTGGGAAATTGTAAGTGGATATTTTTTTTTGTTAAAAGAAAAAAAAAAAAAAGTACCTCAGAGCATTCACTTCTTCAAATCTTCATTTATTTACCTTTCTTTGAATGTTACTTATAACTTCATGCTGGACCCATAACCTGTTTAGGTATTCTAAATGAATTGCCCACTGATCACTGATTTTAAGCTTTTTAATGCACACCATATAATAACATAAAAAATGGTGCGTCATCATAGCGCGGTTACATATATCTCGAAGAAATGGAATACATTAGCATCACAAATCACAGGAAACTGACAGTAACCAACTTACACAGAAGCGGATAATTCTTAATCCGTATAAGTCAATACAATTATGTACTGAAAACGTACTTACTCTTCGACTACTGCTGAGAAGGCTCTATTCTAAAAAACCAAAAATTCTATGTCATTTTAAGTATCTTGTTTTACTAGCAAATTCGTATTACTGTTATAATCAACTGTAAATAAGAGCTTCATGGCGAATAAAATTCCATTCTGTCATGGGTTAAATCTTTCTATAAAATAAGAAATAACGATAACTTCAGTTGGAGGCTATGAGGAAGGTTAAATAGATAGGAGAATTCAAAACAAAGTATGCATACGTCATCATGATTAGCCACATCCATCTTGATTACCACAGCCACTCCAAACTTATTAGCAATACCTTTCACCGTTTCTTAGCTTATTTTACTACAATACTAATTTTACTGATACGTGCAATATAAAACAAAAAACAACCAATTAAAAAGTGAGATAAACAAAGAGAAAAACCCTTTCAAAACAATAAAACAAACACTTTTTAAGTTTTAAACTCTTATATCTCTGATTGACATTGCCCCATCGAATATTGCTTCAGAACCTTTTTTGTAGAGAATTTAGTAAGCATTCGAATGGTCACTTTTCACTTACCACGATTTCCCAACCGTTATCGAGATATTTACGAAAAATGTATGAAGAGCCGAAGACTTTTCATGTCTATTAATAAATTTTTTTTCCGCATACTTCCTTAACTCCAAATATAACCAAAATTTAAACATCTTAGTTGGAATTAATTTCCAAGATGTAGAAAATATTTCAATTGAATCCCGCGATTCTAAGTACCCACAAAAACATTATGACTTACGAAAACATTGATTCCACTTTTCTCAAAAACGGTTACAGGTATCGCCTTAAAAATGGTTTCATTCGTTTTCCTATGTTAAGAAACCTATAAAACAAGTACCTGCAAGCATATGAACTCAACAACGTAAGCGTTACGATTCTTCCAGTGGGCGGATTCAGCTGGTTAACGAACTTGACGTTTCAAATTAGACGACAGATTTTTGTACCAAATTTCATCAAAATCGGACCATTTTTGAGCTTGCTAGAGTGCGAACAGACAAGCATATATATATATATATATATATATATATATATATATATATATATATATATATATATATATATATACTTTAATGATTAATTTTTAAAAAAAGAAATAAAAATACTTTAATTATTTTAATAAGATTTATTATATGAGTTTGACCTAACCTCAGGGATTAAAGTTCCGAGTGAATGAACGTTATAACATTTATCTCCAGACAATTCTGAGATACAAACAATATTAAACTACACACAAACAATAATAAAATAACCGTCAACTACAAAAAAAACAATTCTTACCTCTAACTCAATCCGCTTCCAACAAAACCTCAATATACTTGGTATTCCTTGGAGGAGAGCTCTGCCTTCCACCAACGCTGAGAAGCAACAGACTATAGCGTGACGCTTCGTTCGAGCGGGAAAATTTAGCGTCCCTGCTTCTCAACTTCCGCAGTTTGCCGGATTATATATATAAAGATAACAATTATGTTTTTTGTATCAAATAATTAATTTATTGTTATCTGGATGTACATTTAATATGGATATATTGTATAACAGTATTGTCCAAAAATATTATTAATTTTGATCGTATATAATACGATGTTATTTGTATATCTGGTTTGTGATTTGCGCGGGCTTTTCAAAATATCGATGGTTATTTGAATTTAAAAATATTTTCGTGAATGTAATATATCATTACAATACATATATACAAATTTGAACCACCTATATTTTCGTGATCTATGGGGTCTGAAATAAGAAAGTTTCTAGTCGGCACTTCCGGATTGCGTCATGAGGTCAACCTCATAAGCGGTTTCTCCCTATGGAGATAGGGAGTAACCGTGCTAATAAAGTAGCATATGTTTTTTTTTTTAGTAGCTTGGTTCCCAGGTGAAAGCCAGGTTACATAATAATTATTTTATAATAAATTATGTCAATACTTCCACATTCTGAGCATATTTTGGATTAGGTTTTCAGTGTTGTCTTGTTGAATTACCATGTGTGAATATAGTAGTTGCACAAGACTCCATTCTCGACTAGTTTCCTATATTTTGTACGGTTAGATTTAATGTAAGGAATACTTGTAAATAAATATATTTAGGTGTAAGTGTTTAAATATGTATATAAATATATATACATATGTGCGGTGCTCTTGGCCTTAGTAGTCGATGCACCCAAAAAAAAAAACATATATATATATATATATATATATATATATATATATATATATATACAGTGAAACCTCCCTATAGCGGACACCTCTGGGAGACCCAAAGTTGTCCACTATAGAGAGGTGTCCGCTATACAGAGGGGTTGGTCCAGAAGGATACGTACCGAATTTGTACATTTAATTAACCATTTAATAATTACCCATAACAAGTTTTTTTTTAAGTACATAGAAAGAAGTTCAATAAGTATAAACTTAAAAAAAAAAATAATTAAAAATATTTTCAGGCATATATCCAAAGAGTAATGATGGAAGGTTGGATTCCTACTGAGTAACTGTTTCCGCATTCACCGACGCCGATTCTCCACAAATGGCTCTAAATGAAATTTTGTACCAGCCGCGAAATTTTTCCAGCCACTCCCATTGGAAGC
Organism: Gonocerus acuteangulatus; assembly: GCA_946811695.1. Lineage (NCBI taxonomy): Eukaryota > Metazoa > Arthropoda > Insecta > Hemiptera > Coreidae > Gonocerus > Gonocerus acuteangulatus. The sequence continues at coordinate 67,371,659 of OX328123.1, forward strand.
TTTAAATTCAGAATAGCCTAACTTTCCAGCTATCTCTAGTGCTTTTGCCTGGATCATAGGACCTGATATGGGAATGTAGCACTCTTTTAAACCATTCCAGTGTAGCGAGACAGATTGTAAATCCGTGTCCAGTTCTTAGTTCTCGGAGAACATTTTTGTCACAATTTTCCGTCTATTTCTTCAAAATTTCATCTTTCTTTTTCAATATTTCTGCAGCTTGTGTTTTCCCTATCGTAATAAGCTCGGCAACTTTACGCACACCACATTTTTCGCGATTAGAAAATGTTATCACGTCAATTTTTTCTTTAAGTGTCAGAGATTTCCGATTAGACATATTGAAGAGAAAGCACGATATTTACTCAACAAGAGCTAAAAACCAATTGAAAATTGAAGAGAGGGAATGTGAATGGATTGAGAGTTTTGGAATATTCCCGGAACCGTGATACCTCGTAGGCAAAACAATAGTAATCTGCCAGCGGTAAAATCGTATGCTTCTGCTGAAAAGGAAGGGGTTCCTGTTGTGAAGTTCCTAGGCAGATATTATTAGTACCTATTCTCTATATATATCTTATTCTTACAAAGAGTTTGTTATTGTTAACGCATTTTACTGGAAACCTACACCGATGGGAACGGGAACGCTTCTATAAATAACATTAGCTGTAATTGTCCGTAGTAAGGAGGTAAAAATCAGGTTTTTCTGTCCGTGTCCTTTGTACAGAGGTGTCCGCAATATAGAGGTTTATTTTACCTATAGAAAAATTCGGGACTGCGAGAAAATGTCCATTAATAGAGGTGTCCGCTGTAGGGAGGTGTCTGTTAAGGGAGGTTTCACTGTATATATATATATGTGTGTGTTTGTATGTGTATGAGTGTGCGTTTTTATAAATATGTATATGTATGTATATTTGTAAATATATATGTATGTATATATGTATGTATATGTTTATATATATATATATATAGAAGTAGCTATAAGTGAAACAGAAAGGAATATACCATCTATTGTTAGCTTTAATTTAATGAGAAAAAAAATAAGTTGAGTATAGTAATATGTTATTCTATTAAAAAAAAAAGGAACAGAATGTGCTTACATATTTCATAAGAGATAAAATCTTAAGTTTAATTAATAAAAAAAAAAAAAGTTCTTAGGACGATAAAAACTGTAAGTTGTTCGTCCTTTAATTCTTTCCATTCCATTCCCTAGTGGGAATCGAACCCACGACCCTTTGGCACAGAGTGATAAGTGCTCACGCCTTAACGCTCACGGCCACCGGGCCTCGAGCGTGATCTACCCTTTTTCTTTCAGATGAATGCCTTAAAACTCAAGGCCACCTGATTAAAGTAATAAATTACATATCTATTATTTCAGGGAGCCTTACCTGAAAAAAGTATATTTTTTATTTATTTTAATTGCTTCGTTCCGTGGACGATTCGCACACTAAGGATAAAAATTAAAGATGTGTATGAATCTCAACCATTGGAATTTTTAATTCCAACAAAAACTTTACTTGTCAAAATTAATTCGTTTTATCATATTTTAGGCCACTGAGTTTCCCCGGCATAGCATTGTCTATTTACTTGGCCTCCTATCAATTCTCTAATAAATAAAAGGGTTCTCTCCTATCTTGCTTACATTGCTATACGTGTAAGATAGTGTAAAAATTCAATTAAATCTGTTAGTTTGATATTAATCAAAACATATTCATCTTCCATGGGGATGAAGCATGCTCCAGTCACCTGATTTTCCCATTTGTGGTACCATTAATATATTAATGTAAGGTTAGGTGGGCCTAGGATGATCTGGGGCCCTGAATTCAACCCACAACCTAATAACTCTAGAAGATAAAATCTTCAGTGTGCTCGAGTTTTGAATTCAGGTCCTCCAGTGTATTAGGTGCTCAACCTCTGAGCAAACCTCAGTTCTAATTTCCTTTTCTTTTTTAGCACTTTCCTCCGAAGGAATGTAGCTATTGAGGTTGACTCATGACGGAATTTTTGAAAAATTTCTTCAAATCTCCATCGATCCTACCTAGTAGACATTGAAAATGACCCCCGTTAAAATTTATATATATCTATATATATATATATGCATATACATATATATATATATATATATATATATATATATATATATACATATATATATATGCATATATATACATATATATATATATATATATATATATACACATATATATATATATATATATATATATATATATATATATATATATATATTGTGGTGTTTTGGTGGGGGAAGAAAAAGAAAATTGAATATATTTTAAGAGTTATTATAGGAAAAGTTGATTTGATCTGTTTTTATTATATTTTCATTATATCTCAGGGTTCATTTAAAATTACCAAACTCACCACATACGGATTTATGAATAAAACTATTTGAATAATTAAATTAATTTAATAAATTTCCTGAAAGAAAAGCATGAGAAATATCAAATTAGAACCACTTCTTACCATCTGTCCTTTTATGTGTTGAGACCATATTAATTACCAGGAGAAAGGTTCATAGTAAATAAAATCCCCAAAAAAAAACATAAATGTGAAATAAAGACCAAGTTCCTGCCCCACAAAGAAACACTCCCTTCCTCAAAAATATCCCCTCCTAAAACCCCCCAAAAACGCCTTACCATTCTACACTCCAAAAAAGTAGTATGAGTTGGTGTATTAATTCAACCAAAAATATTTGCCAATACAAGAGATGATACAAGAAAGAAATGTCCAAGTTCATTACTTGGAAGACCTCATAGTTACTTACTAAGAACAGTAAAGACACTTCAACTGACCTTTAAAAACAACAATAAAAATACTTATATCCAGTTACTAAAATATCACTTTCCTCAACCAGGTATATTCTTAAACTTGGCAATGTTTTTTTTTGTGCCGAAATTATCTTCAGAGAAAAACTAAACATTGCCAAGTTTAAGAATATACCTGGTTGAGGAAAGTGATATTTTAGTAACTGGATATAAGTATTTTTATTGTTGTTTTTAAAGGTCAGTTGAAGTGTCTTTACTGTTCTTAGTAAGTAACTATGAGGTCTTCCAAGTAATGAACTTGGAAATTTCTTTCTTGTATCATCTCTTGTATTGGCAAATATTTTTGGTTGAATTAATACACCAACTCATACTACTTTTTTGGAGTGTAGAATGGTAAGGCGTTTTTGGGGGGTTTTAGGAGGGGATATTTTTGAGGAAGGGAGTGTTTCTTTGTGGGGCAGGAACTTGGCCTCTATTTCACATTTATGTTTTTTTTGGGGATCTCATTACTTTTTTCTAAGTATTAAATAGAATTTAGTTGCCGCGTACCTACTGGCTTTTGTACTTCATATAAAACCAGGGTCTGTGGATTCTGCATAAGGTTCTCCTTACTGCTTGATATTTGATACCAATTATCAACCTACATACATCTAATCACTAGACTAGAAAAGTTAGAAGCTCTTCCAGATGACATTACTCTAGAGGACAAATTGATTGCTCTCTTAACTAAACTATTACACTGTAAAACACAGGAACCTTATCCCGAGGATAAAGATCATAATAGGGAAAGTGCAGAAGGCCTTCAAGAAAAATATAAGAAACAAAGACGATACATTTTGGGTTTGTAATCCTAAACTTTGTAATTTAGATGGCTCGACTTTGAAAAACTTAGTATCTGCTTTGAAGTGTATTATGCAGTGAACCCCTACGACTTTAATTACTACAATTAAGAAAGAAGTCACAACTGTTTTTGTTAAGATATGTTGAAATGTTTTTTAAAACATCAAATATAGGTTCTCCTTATCAAGACGATTCATTTGATACCCCACATGATGGGTTTCAGAAGGAATGATGGCATTTCGATGGAACAAAAAGTAAAAAACGTCATAGGTAATATGACACTCCCGTATCAAGACCTACCTGCGTGCCAAGTTTGGTCAAAATAGGCCAAACGGTGTGAATTTGTATAAGGAACAAGCATACATACAGACAGCTGAAAGACCTTTTTTACTTAGCCTAGTGCATTCCCCGGACCAAGGCCTACCTGTGTGCCAAGTTTGGTCAAAATCGGTCAAATGGAGTGAATTTGTGTAAGGAACAAACATGCAGACAGACAGCTGATAGACGATTTTGACTGGCCTATGAAACTACCCGGAGAAAGACCGACATGTTTGTCAAAATCGGTCAAACGGTGTGTATTTGTATAAGGAACAAACAGACAGACAGACAGCTGATAGACAATTTAACCTAGCTTATGATTCTCCCCGTATCAAGACCCATTTGTGTCCCAAGTTTGGTCAAAATCGGTCAAACGGTACGGATTTGTAAGAGGAACAAACATACAGACAGACAGCTGGTATACGATTTTTACCGAGCCTATATGCGTCTAATTGTTTCTTAAAACATCAAATATAGGTTCTTCATACCGAGACAATTCATTTGATACCCCACATCATGGGTTTCGGACGGAATGATGGGTTTCCGAAGGAAGTACAAAACTGGCACTGGTATTCGTGGTGGTACTCAACAGAGAAAAATGAACTAAATCGGGTTATTTGGAGGGGGGGTTTACTCCGGACCTAAAGTACTAATGTACTCATACCGGTCGTAATTTCTGCTGTATTGTAACGAAACACGGTATACGTCATGGGTATCTCTTGAGAAAGAAGTGTTGTAAAAATGAAGTAAATCGGTCTATTGGAAAGGTGGGTTTACTTTAAACTCTGTTTCATTAGAATTAGCCGGCCAGACGTAGGTTCCCAAAGGCGCCGCAAGGAGCGCTATCTCCCACAAGGGGGACTGCACTACAAAAATTCTGAGGAAAGTGCTTAGTTATGCAGCTCCTGCGTGACAGACTTTCTTATTTTATGATTTAGGGGGCAGGAGTGAAGCCCTGTTGCAGGGCCGCCACATCTCAGAGCCGGGCCCGGGACCAGATCACGGGCCCCACTTCTCAGAGCCGGGCTCCCACTTCTTAGAGCCAGAATGAAAATTCTAGTATTTTGCTATAGGACTTTGGGCATTTTTAAATTTTTTTCCTCTTGAGTTTTGAGCGAAATGAGAATAAAAGCCGACAATCGGTGGAGCAAAGGTTACTTTCGGTACTTGTAGTATTATTACGACTCCTAATGAAGTATACTATTCTGGGAGTGCACAAGTTTTGTCGTTCATGTACATTAAAAAAAACATAGATCCCATTGCAATAAATATAGGCTACGCTCGTCTATATTTCTAACCCCCATTCTTTTTACAAGCTCATAACCTATTCACTTTTTCCAATTAGCGAGGATCGGCCAGGGCCCCCACGGCGCCCGGTTGTCCCCCCATGTGGCGGCCCTGCCTTGTTGTCCTGGAAAGGTCCGTCCAATAAAGAAATTTGTAGTGGAGAAGGGATTGACCTGTTTTATCGCTCATTGCAACCGAAAACTTATATATGAGAACTTTAGTAGGAAATTTCAGAACTTTTATAGAACAGTTTGTGCAAGAACTCTGATATTTACAGAACACCCACAAAAAGGTTCTGAAATAATTTCTTAAGGATTTTTTAGAAACATTTGTTTTAATTTAAATTTCCATCGGATGAATGTCTTCTAAAAGTACTTGGTATATGTTGCTTAGTTATTTTAATTAACTAGATATTGATACATCATATTTAATTCTTACAGTAATTTCAGTGGTATAACTTTCAATTAAATTAGCCATTTTTAAGAATTAAAATATTCATTTTCTTTTATACTAAAAATCTGTTAGATTTTATTGCTTTCATGATTAATTATAATTATATTACAATTATTCATCTGAAAATCTTTTTTTTTTTTTTTTTTTTTTTTTTTTTTTTTTTTTTTTTTGTATGTGTTTTGTGCTAAAGTGATTTAATTTTCAGGCTACATTTGAAAAACTTGAAAATGAATTAAGAGAAGTTAATCAAAATGCTGAAGCTCTGAAAAGAAACTTCCTTGAGTTGACTGAGCTGAAGCACATACTTCGTAAGACCCAAGTGTTTTTTGATGAGGTAAGGTATACCATTACTTAATTTCATTTTAGAATTAAACATATTTTTATGTTGATTGAAAAACCAAAGCAGCCTGTTTTGTCAGCCTAAAAGTACAATATTAGAAGCCTAATATTCAATATTAGAAGTTTTGCTCCAATACTTCTTGTTCAACTTGCCTACTGTTGTGTCTGCTGCTTTTCTATACCAAAGTCAATTGGGTATATATTTAAGAATTATGAAATTCTCTTTACATTTTGTATATATATATATATATATATATATATATATATATATATATATATATATATATATTATACACATGTTATAAAATTTAGATAATAATTTACAGAGTATGAATTATATAGTAATTTGTTTTTAAGAATGTTGTGCACTGTGTTATTAGTTAAAAATTATGAAATAAAGATGACTTTTTAAATTTCCTTTTGATTATAATTGCCTTTGGTTATAGATTATGTTGTTTTATTCTAGAAGTTTGGAACTAATTTATTTCTTGATGAAAATTTCTTTACTTCATTTCAGTTTGTATGTTTTTCTTCAATGTCAATAATACTTGAACAGAGTCCTTAAAGGCATAACATTTAGTTATTTTTATTGGCATTATTTATTGGTCTCTATGATTGTGGCAAAAATTCACCACATTTATCCTTGCTCCTCAATCCAGTTCCTTCAAATTGAAATAACCTTTCATTTTTCTTTAATTTTTTTTTTTTTTAATTATTTATTTTCACTTTATTTGAGTTCAAATTTGAGGAGAATTACGTTTTGGAATATATTTTGTGTGCTTGGGAAGAAACAGGTGTTAGTTGATTGTTATTTTTTTTGTGCATTGTAGTTTCTATTGCCTATCTTCCATTATTTCCTTTGTTTTTTTTAAAGGCATTTAACTAAAAAATATTCCTATATTTAATTATAACATTAAAATCAATTAAATGTCATGTCGTCTTTAACCCTTATAGTTCGCTCCTACTGTTGAAGTCTTTTAGGATTCATGACACTAAAATATTGATCTAGCAATTGAACTTATTAAAGAACTTAGATAATGTCATTGTTTTAAAATTTTTACTAAATCTGAAATTATTATAAAGGCTTAGAAGTTATATTCAATATTGGTAGTTTCAAGGTCAATCTTGACCTGATTCATCTAAGAAAATATAGTTTTCATTTCTTTGTCACTTGAGTTGTTTACAATTTTTTGATAGAACCAGCCATTAAATAATTGCATGAAATATTTATGTTTTGAGTACAGCGAGCAATAATTTAGCTTGGTCATACCAATGAGCCTTTGGATTATTTGGACTGCAAGATGTGCCCATTCCTGGCAAAATTTGTTTTTCGGTCTGAACGGCTTAAGCACACTCAAACACATTGAGGAACAAGGTGTCTGTATTGAGGAGTTACTTGAATGAAAGCAATAAAACCTGGTTAGCTACTCATACAATCATAGCATGGATCAGAGGGTTAACATTTCTCTGTCTTGTGTTAGGCATAGGGCCAAATTGTAGTCACAAAGATGTTAAAGTTGAAAATGTAATTGCTTTTTAGCACATTGTGTTTAAAAAAAAAACTAGATAACTAGATACTGAGGGCTTCCCCTCACAAATTTTTTGAAAGTGAATATTTTGCCACTTTGAATAGACTCATTCATACAGTTTTTAAGTGTGATACTTGATCTTTAATTTAAACAAATTGGAACATATTCAATTTTGTCATTAAATCCATTCAGTCATCTCAGTCAGGTTGATTTTAATTTCTAGCTTAATTTCATTTCTAAATGCTTGTCTATCCCAGCATTGTCGTCCAGGAGAGTTAAGTCTTCTTATAGCTATTTCAATTTAAATACTTTTCAAATGATACTGATGTTCAGATTTTGGAGTGTCTATGGCCCCTTTATTTTATTTTATTACTCTCATTTCCTTTAATTTTTCCCCATAAAGAACATATGTTCAAAAAAAGTGAAAAGTTTAACGTTTCTATAATTATTTGAGAATCTCCTGTACCAGGATTGCAAGTTTAAAATGTCGTTTTAATTCCAATAGAATGCGCTCTTAGCCTATTGAAGGATTTGCTTATCTCTAAACGCTATCTTGTTTGTTAGTCATTTGTTTACAAAAGTCAGTTGTTTTTAAGTCGTTTACGCAGACGTATCATACCTTTCTTTGGTGTTAAAAATGTCTAATTTTAAGCCAAATAAAGAGCATTTGCGGCATGTCATGATTTTCTTATTTAATCAAAAGAAAAAGGCATCTGAATGTCATCGAATTCTTGTTGAGACTTATGGCGATCTTGCTCCAACCGTCAAGACATGTGAACGTTGGTTTCAAAGTTTCAAACGTGGTGATTTTGATGTTACTGATAAAAAACGAGAAAATCGACCAAAAAAGTTTGAGGACGTCGAATTGCAATCTTTATTAGGCGAAGACAATACCCAAACCCAACAAATGATGGCAGAACAGTTGAATGTCACTAGGCAAGCCATTTCCGATCGCCTGAGAGCTATGGGAAAGATTCAAAAGGTTGGAAAATGGGTTCCACATGAATTGGACGAACGACAGATGGAAAAACGAAAAACTGTGTGCGAAATGCTGCTTTTACGCCACGAAAGAAAGGGTTTTTTACATCGAGTTGTAACTGGCGATGAAAAATGGATTTATTTTCAGAATCCCAAACGAATAAAATCATGGGTAACGCCAGGACAACCATCCACATCGTGTGCAAGACCGGATCGTTTTGGGAAGAAGACAATGCTGTGTGTGTGGTGGGATCAGAAGGGAGTAATCTACTACGAGCTTCTCAAACCCGGCGAAACAGTCAATACCGACCGCTACCGACAACAATTGATCAATTTGAGTCACGCATTGATCGAAAAACGCCCAGAATGGGCTCACAGGCACGCCAAAGTCATTCTTCAGCATGATAACGCTCCTGCACATTCAGCCAGATTGACTAAGGAAACGATTTCTTCGCTTGGTTGGGAACTCCTACCCCACCCGCCGTATTCACCTGACCTGGCGCCTTCTGATTATCACCTCTTCTCATCGATGGGACACTCATTGGCTGAGCAACATTTTAAAAATTTCGAGGATGTAAGAAAATGGCTCGATGAATGGATTTCAAATAAAGATGAAGCATTCTTTTGGAATGGTATCCATAAATTGCCCGAGAGATGGACAAAATGTGTAGAAAGCGAAGGCCAGTACTTTGAATGAAATATATTATACTTTTTGTTAAATTACTGTGTATATATTTTAAGAAATAAACGACATTTTAAACTTGCAGACCTGGTATTTCACAAAATTCAAATGCTCTAATAATTGGAATTAATACTGCCAAAACATCTTGTATTCTATTAATAATTTGTTAATGAAAAAAAAATTATTGGAAATCCAGTTCATCCTGGTAAAAAAAAAGTTCATTTTTGTTACAAAAAATCCAATTCACTAAATATTTAATTCTCTCTGTGTTTATAAATGTATACTTGGTCAATAAATTTTACATATTCTAACAGAGGATTAGTTAAGGTACTTTTATGCCTTAACTAATCCTCTGCCAGTTTCAATCGAGAGTCCTTATCTTTAGGTGGTATTTTGCTTGCTCAAAATGAAAGAGAGAAAATTAATTTTTGTAATTTAATGATTTTTTATTTCCGAAATGAAAACTCTGCTGCACAGACGGTTAACAAAATTAATAGTGTGTATGGCGATGATGCCTGAAGAGAAATCACCGCCCGTAAGTGGTTTGCTCGGTTCAGAACCGGAAATTTTGACTTGAATAACACAGAGCGCTCCGGTCGTCCTTCAACTGTTGATGATGAGCCCATTTAAGGATTGATCACTGACAACCCTCACTCTACAACAAGGGATATTGCAGTAAAACTTAACATGTCTCTTGCAAGTGTCTCAAATCATTTGGGGGCTGTGATGATAATGTTTGGATAAATGAGTTCCTCACAATTTGACGGAAAATAATTTATTGGACCACATTTCCATTTGCGATTCCTGCCTGAAACGCAATGTTAATGATCCATTTTTAAAGAGGTTGATAACTAGTGATGAAAAGTTGGTCCTGTACAATAATATTGTGAGGAAAAAGTCCTGGGGAAAACAAAGTGACCCGCCATTAACGACTCCAAAAGCAGGATTACATCCAAAAAAGGTTGTGCTGTGGATTTGGTGGGATTGGAAAGGTGTCCTTTATTTTGAGCTCCTCTAGTCCAACCAGGCCATTAATTCTGCAGTATGCTCTGCCCAATTGGAACAATTGAAGGGGTCGGGGCAAAATAGTGCCAAGCAACATTTTTGGCAAAACTTAACTTCAGCTACTTTATGTTCAATATTATGTGGGACTATCAGTTAAAATGTTTAGGGGCACTAAGATTAAGTAGAATACAGAGCTTGTAGTCATATTTTAGTAGGATTTGCATCATAGACCGATAATCCCACAAAATATCCAACATATAGCAGCTACAGTTTGTTATGTTAAAAATTTTGCTTGGCCCTATTTTGCCCCGACCCCTTCAATTAAATGCAGCAGTTGAGCAAAAGCGTCAAACATTAGCGAATCACAAAGGCATAGTTTTTCATGACGATGACGACCGTCCACACGTGACTTTGCAGACCTGACAGAAATCATTGCAGTTTGGCTTGAATGTGATCTCCCACCCACCCTATTCACCAGACCTTGCCCCCACAGATTTTCACTTCTTTCACGCCCTTCAAAACTCTCTTAGTGGGAAACACTTTTAACTCGCTCGAGGATTGCAAAACGCACATAGAAAAGACTTCATTATGCAAAAATCTGAGAAGTTCTGGGAGGACGGAATTAAAAAATTACCTGAAAGATGGCAACATGTAGTAGATCAAAATAGGTCATATATAATTGATTAAAAATATTTTTAAGAATCTGTTTTTATTGAAATCACCAGTAAAAAAGTCTACTAAATTATTTTAAAGCCCAATAAAAGAAGGGGTGTTCCTCATTGTGTTCCTGAAAAGAAATTAGTGTTTTTTAAATTTGAAATATTCAATTAGTACTAAAGAATTATTTCTCTATAAACACGACTGTTCCCAAGGGTTTCTCTACACCCCTGTGCTGATATATTGATAATTACACATCTCATCTATCATATAGTAGTGATAATAGAATAGGGAGCTTATGAAGTAATCTGCTCAAACTTAAAATAAATATACAATTCTCAGATATCTAGGAAAGCTTTTAATGAATTATGTTTGGAATTCGGTTCATCCTGACAAACTACAGTATCATTAATGGGTACCATATTATTTCTCTTTTTTTTGTGAGTAAATAATTTCATTCATTCATTTTGTAAATAGCATTTCAGCTCTAAGTTATTGCTTACTTATATGATGCGTTTCATTCTTTTCAATTAGTGTTTCTCAATCCACTAACGAGCTGGTGGCGGCTTAACGTATCTATTAAATTTAAAAAAAAAAATACCAATTTTTATATTACAATTACATATTGTATAATTGTAAAGCATGCTTTTTGATAACTGCACTCCTGTAAATGGTAATTAATTTAGTGTTGAATGTATTTTTGTATTTTTTTTTAGTTTCATACAAATATTTTATTTATAAATTTAGAATATTTCATGCTGATATGTTGTTAGTTACTGACATTTTGTATGTACTAGATGCCTTCATGTGTTTTCTTTACTATTATATTGTACTATGAAGACATCTTACATACAATAATCCCTTGTTAACCTGTCATCACCCTTGCATACTCCTTGTAGCTCACAAAAAAAAATATTTTCTTTCTGATTTCTTTAATCTTTCTGAACTTTATTTTAATATTTGTTTTAGCTATGCTTTGTCTTTTGTTTCATTTTTTATGTTTCATTTGTGACTAGAAACATGCAATTACATTAACCATTTCACTTTCCAAACTCTTCAAAATTAGTATAACTAATGTAAAAAATTGATGTTTGCTTTTAAAATTTTTTGTTGAAAAATTTTTATAATTTACTTTCACTTTTCTTCTTGTTCTTTTTTTTTTTTTTAATTTAATCTATTCTTGTTATTTTCATATTCGAATAATACTTGAATATTTTCTTTTGATGTTTCCACTCTTCCTGTCTTTAATTTATTTTAACTAAAGTTGAACTACTTTATTTAGATTTTTCCTATCCCCATTTCTCTTTCCTTTTTCCTTATAGCCTTCCTCTAATTAACCTTCCCCTTGTGCGTGGTTCGCGCGGTGTGGTGTATGTTTTGCCAGAAACAGGGCCATTTCCACGACAGCTCATACCTACAGATGTCTGATCCGCGGATGGAGGAGGAGCAGACACTTCTTGGCGATGAATGGCTCAAGGCCGGCGGCCAAGTTCTCAAATTGGGGTATTTCAATGTTATTTTTATATTTAATATGTAAATAGTTTTACTTTAGTTTGAAATTATCCTTAAGTAATGTAGTTTGGTTTGGTAATTCAAATATTTTTATAAGGACTCTCCGGGTTGCCATCAAAACAAAATATCAGCAAAAATCAAAACAATTGTGTTCTTGTTTTTACATGATCCAAAACAGACAGATTATTTTCATATTCATAAATGATTATAATATTTGCATGTGATTAATAATATAAATATAATCAATTTTGATGATCTTGTCTTCTATGAAATTTCACAAGCAAATATGATTCATGCCTGCTGTTTTTTTTTTTAATAACTTACTTTAAATTATTTCTGAATCCTTGATGTTTTGAATTAAGGTAAGAAGACATAGTCATATGGATAATTTCAAAATAAAGCTCATTTTTCAGCATTTGTAGAGATTTCGAGTAATTTTGATTATTGTTTTGTTAATTTTGATATTTTTAAAATTTATTAAAAAGTTTGTAGATTACTATGTAAATGTAAAGTTATTAAATACTGCTATATTATTTTATTTATTCCAATACTTTTGTTAAAGAATTTATCATGTAGTTCTACTACGGTAACCAGCAGTGCAAAATAAATATGCTTTTGAGAAAATGAAGCTATACATTCTCCTCCAGATATTGGAATTGATAATAATACTATATCCTGGATAAGAAACTTCTTTCTATTTGTTGTAGGACCCCTTCCTTACACTATATCGTCAAGATTTACGTAACGTTCAATTAATTGTAAAAAAAAATTAATAATCAAATTAAGTTATTAACTAATTAGGGCCTAATAACCTAATGTTAGCGAGGTTAAATGACATTTTATAGATTTAGGAACTAGTGTAGTAAATAAAATATACTACAATGATATGGAATGATATTAAATAAATAGTCTTTTATTTAGGAGCTAAAGTCACTCTTTTTATTTCAACAATATCAAAATTAAATTAATTTTGAGTTTTTTGTCTAGCCATATTTAAAATACCGGGTTTCTCAATTACAGATGTTATCTTTAAAATCTTTTCTGTTCATAAGTAAAGTTAAGTAATTTAATTAAGATTAAAAGATAAATAACAGAAGTCGTCCATCACACTCTTTTCTCCTCGTTAATTGTTTTAACTTTCATTTGAATTAGTTATATACACCATTTCTGAATTCTGCCTCTATATTATTCCATGAGAAAACAATATGATTCAGGACACACTGTACATTCAAACTTTAATTTTGAAATTATTTGTTCATTTGTAATGAAATAATATACTGCTGATTACCTGAACCCAGTTTGACTATTATTCTCAATATATTTTGTATATTGATGTTAACTATTGTAGAATTTGATTTTAATCATTTTTTTTTCTTATTTACTTTATTTTTGTTTTATTTGGTGATGGAAACTGTTTTCTCTTCTGGCCATGGGTTCTCTTTCATGAGGCTGCTTTGATCCTGAAAATATGAATTATTTATTATATGTGTAACTATTATGCCTTGCAATTCAGTAATTATTAATCTTTGCATGTCTTCCTGTAAAATAGAGCATGCCTTTGCCTGAATATAACATAATTAACAGTTACCAGCTTATATATTTATGTGAAAAGCTTAGAATACTAAAATGTGTCTTGCTCATAAGATTTTCTTCTTAAAATGGTTTACTATAATTTCCATTGCATTGTATATACTCCTGTTATGTACATAAAACCAATCACTCCTACTTACATAATGTTTCTTCCATCATTGCAAATATTTTCATTATAAGTTTTATTCTCATAATTCTATAACATACTTTAATATTTTCAGCTATTTGTCTAGACTTTTAACATGGTTTATTTCAGAATCAAATCTTTTACTTCAAACGATTTATTGTCCCTCTTCTTTATCAATATTTTAGGTAAATATTCTTACTATTTCCCATAATAGTATATTTTTGTCGTCATCTGCAGAGGGTCATAATTTTATTTTATAGAGAGCTTTATAAGAAGGCATCCTCTTTCTTAACATTCATCCATTTTGGCATCTTTATTTTATCTTCAAGTTTTTTTTTATTTGTTGACATTGGAAAATATTCTATGTGTCATTAAGGATTTTTTGTGTACTATTTCATAGTACTGTTACATGTTATTTTCGTTGTTAGCCTCTGATGATGGCACACATATGCTGAAAGTCCTTTAACAGAATATGAGGAAAGTATTGTGGAAAGTAAATTTTCTGTTAAAAAGAAATATTTAAATGTTTTATTACTGCACACACTTGTAAAATGCTATTGATAAAAAAAATTGTGACTAAAGCTATCATACTGGCGTGCACACGGGCTCGCTAAATAGAATACCTTGAATTTTTAATAAGGGCCTAAGTACCATGTATCATAAATTCAAAACTAAATATATTTTTAGATGATAAAATTTACTTGGATTCTGGCACATATTACTCTACTTGAAATCATTTATTTTACTTGTTCTTTTTTTTTTCTATTAGGAGTGGCGGCCTTCTATTTAGTATTTTATATGCTACTGCTGAACTATGTTAATTCAGTCTCAACCTCAAAAAGTAACCTTGAAAGTTGTTTTTTCAATAGCCACTTTAATTTGTAAATAATTTAATATTAGTGAGACCAACGAAAAATCTAATGAAGTTACATAAACTTCTTAAAAAAGTACTGATGATTCTTTTATAAGATGCAAGTTTCAGTTAATATCAAGTTTCCTCCGTAATTAAAATTTTTAGTTTTTAGAGACTTAAGGAAATAAATCATAAATAGAGGGTAAACAACAATTATATTTAAAAAAAAACCATATTTTTAAATTACAGAAAGTATAAAAAGATGTTGAGATATCACCAAGTAGAATGCAGTTTTTTTGTTTTATCTTAAAGGATCAACTGTTGGGACTTGGCAAATTTCATGATGTGAAAATGTTGAAACTACTCTTCTTTGAAAATTCGTAGCCATCTAAAAATAAAAAAATAAGATATCTAAAAACTAATAAAAATCACTTTATTTAATTTCATTGAGGAGCTTATTTTCATTTGATGAGATTTTTATTTTAATAAAAAATTAAATAATAAATAAATTTATAAAGTCAAAACATTTAATAAATTTATAAAGTCAAAACATTTATAAGATCACAACATTTAAATAATAAATAAATTTATAAAGTCAATATTTGTTAATAATAAATGGACGTTAAAATTTAATAATAATAAAGTCAAAACTTAATATTCTCAATTTATTTAAAGTCATAAAACAAATTTCCTCCAAGAAAATGAGAAAATGCCCACTCATGTCCACTTCCACTACATACACCCAGAGGAATACTATGTTGAGTATAAAAGGACTGATGGACATAGAATAATAGTTCCAGATGGTTTTCTAGGATCAAGCACCAAAGTATTCTGCTGAAAAGAAGTGCTGAACCCCAAATCCTAAACTCTCTAGATTTTGCTAAACGCCTCCAAAAATTCAAATTTTAGGCACAATGGGTAAAAGAACTTGTGTCACAGGAGATTTTTGCATTACTTAAGGTTTTAAAAGCTGACAAACGTAGTGGCGCTTTACACTGTATGGCTGGTCAAGGTCAGGCTTCTCTCCTCTGCCAGGCAAACCAAAGTCGGATGATATTTTGCGCAATTTACTTTTGCAATTTTTGTATTCCCGCATATTGAATATATTCCTCCCATAGCAATGGTACCGTCCAGTGAAAGACACAAGCCTTACTACTAGTGAACTGTGGCCGAAGCGAATGCCGACGACATCTATTGTTGTGGAAGATAACTTAGAAGTATTATATTCTACTTAAAGAGCATGTAATACTCTGAAACACATATAATAGGCAGAAACGCCAGATAATGACTCAAACCGAATATAGTCGGGCGTAGCCTGTGGAGGGTGTCTAGACAATCCGATGATATTCAGCGTAACCTTTAAGCGGTTAAAGGCTGTTTTCTATTATTTACTTAATATATAATCGGTTTAATAGTCTTAGGTAATTTATTTATCTGTTATCGGAATTCCTTCTAATATCCTTATTTGGATATTATTATTTATTTATTTAAATTTTAACGTTGATTTATTATTAACTACGAATTTTAGGACGGGTTATCTATAGGTTACCACCCTTTTCTAGGCAGGATAGGGTTTATGCCTTTTCTTTTTTCCAAAGAAAAGCCAACGCCCCTTGTTGGAATCGAACCCACAACCTTTGGAACGGAGTATATTATTATTTAAATAACTAAGCAAACCGGGGATGGAACTAGTTTATCTTAAAATCACATATCCAGTTAGTGCTTTTAGTTTCCTCCCTCAGTTGGGAGGAAACCCGCTTATAAGGTTGACCTCATGTTTCATTGTAAGTCTCAATCAATGGTACCTCCTAGAATATTTTTGACCAATGTCCTTTAACATTTGTGTTCTATATTTCATCTCCTCTGGTTGAATAATGGTAAAATCCTATTTTGATTGATTTAATTGTTTCATAATCTGTCAAAATTCTTATTTTCGGTTTGATGATTTATTCATAGTACTGAAGTTCCTCTACCAATATTTCAAACACTATTTCATTAGGATTTAAAAATATATTTCTCACAGTAAAATTAAATTTCATCCAATAAGTGTGTCATCAGTTCAAGGCTAGAATTTTGAAACATATGATCTTGCAGGTGGGACCTATCTCAACACCAAAGAATGAATAAAAAAGTCATTCTTTCACTTTAAAATTATTTTTATTAGGCATAGATAATCTCAGTGTCCTTGTAATTGTTAAGTTACTCTATTTTCTGCCTATAACAGACGGTTTTTTGCTTTTTCTTTGTTGAAGTGAAATTCTGTGTCAGTAATTTATTCACAACATAAAGCTACAATAAATGTTATTGGCTATAACAATTTAAACCCACAGAATCAAAGACAGGTGCCCAAATTAGACCAGAATAAACTGCACCAAGACCTATAAGACCTATTTGCCAATTTAAACCCTTAATCACCTTGAGAGAATAGTACCAGAGTCCATGTTATTCCCAAAATTAAGCAAATTAATTATGCATTTGTATTTTATATAAAACTCCAAATTGGGACATTCTATCTCTATTTCATCTTTTGGGTTTTGGTTACTTCTATAACATTCAACTTGACTTCTGAAACTTCAATTTTCCTTTATTAAAAATATGTCTAAAATTTCTAACTAAAAAATTGAACAATATTTTTTTACAACACGCATTGTTCATGAATGTGAGAGTGGATATAAATATAATTTAAGGAGAATTACTATTATACAAATATTATTTATAAGTTAACTTTCATTAATTATATTGTAATTTTTGATCAAGAGCTTGAAAATCATTGCCAATATTGAGAAATTCTTCTATAAACTTATGCCATCTTTTGTGTCTTCAAATCTTATTTTATTTTTGGTTGATTTGAGATAATGGCGTGAGCCAAAACTTCTCAACTCAATGTAAAATTAAATAAAGATTGAAGACTCTTAAGCTGGCATAGGTTTATAGAGCCCTCAGTCTTCAACCATTAAACATAAGGTAAATTTCTTATTTGTTAAACGAATAGTTAACTCTGTTTTGAAAATTAGTGGTTTGTTGTAAACTTCTATTTTTACTAAGATCTAGCAAGATTTATTTTTTGTAATAATATACAGTATTTCTGTGTTTTTTTGTTTTTTCCATTTCTTCCTTCTTTTCTTTTTGATTGTAATAAATTTTTATGTTGTAGATATTTTTTGAATATATTACTGTTATATCTTCACTTTAAAAGTATTTTAATCAGTGCACAATATTCTCAAAAAAATGAAATACATCTTAAATAACCAGTAGTTACATGTTTTACATAAATGCCTTAGTGCAGGTTGCTTTAGATGTAACATCACTATAAATTGAACTAATTTGGATCATTTTAATTATTTTAACATTTAGTACATTTAATTTTTGCTCTTGTGAATTTGTAAAGTACATGTTACTGCTAATATTAATTATATTTTGTGGAATCATAAACTTAATTATGGTTTTGAATTTCTTCGAAAATTATATTACTGGATTTGTGTTGTGCTTATCTGAGGGTTCACTGTTCTGTTTTGTGAGCCGTGCCTTTATGTATTGTTTTGTGATGGTGTCGGTATTGATTCCGCTTACAGCAAGAAGGAGGGCTAAATTCTACGGAGTCTATGACCCGAGCGCTCATCAGTGACGACTCGATTGTCAGGCAAACCAACGCTGGACCCGTACAGCTCGGGTATGTAATCCTATATCAAACAAAAAATGACATTTTAAGACTCTTAATAATTGACAATTGTCTTTAATAATTATTTGTTAATATAAAACAGAAAAATTAAAAATACTATTTTGTCAAAGAATTCAAAACTAAAATTTTATCAACAAATGTAGACACATTGGACATAACTTGACAAAAATTTACTACAAAAAAGTTAAAGCCAAATTTCTAAATAATGTTTATAAGATGGAAAGCCTAATGAATTAGATAATTATTGTTGGTGGATTAGAAAATAAAATATTGAAGATTTGGTCGTTTTTATCTTAAAAAAAAAGAAAAAAAAAAAAAAAAAAAGTGGTTAATTTCTGTTTAAATAGATAACGTATTTGTAGGGAAAAGGGCTTGGCATATATTCCAGGGGAAAAGCTATAAACATTTATGCAGTATACGTTAATATGAAGTGCCATTTATATTTTAGTATATGCATAAGTGGATTTTAAATTAGTCTCTTTAAACTTACGCATATTCCTTCTTTTTAGTGTACAAATAAACAAATAGTTCAGATTGAATACGGTTGGTTAGAGTATTGTTTTCAGTCCATTCAGCGTTCCAAGTTGCAGAACTAAAGGGAGAGTTAAAGAGAAATTTATCTCAGAAGCTTATATATCTGCATTTGAAGTTTTTCATCTACCTGAAAAGGCTGTAGTTTCAATTCATTAAAAATAAATTAGACAAAAATTACTGTTTGTCATTTTCTTCTCAAAGGCTTTAAAAAAGACTGAATTTAATTTTATTTTTTGAATTATAGATCAAAGAGAGGATTTAGAATAAACTTACTATGGTATATCAAGAATTAACATTAAGGATTGGTTTCATTTAAATAAGTTGTTTTAAAATGTAGGCATAAACCTGCATTAATTTTGGTCAACCCAATAGATTTTTATATAGTATTTGCAATGCAGTCTTTGTGAAACAATCCTGGGATATTTAGTCAAGCAAATTCACTAAGATGGTATAGTTTCAGAGAGAGGTACTTTTTTCACCAATCATGTCAACACTTCATATCGTTGATTCAAATGCAAAGAATCGAATGTGAAAATTACCACTTTCCAGAGTGAAAAAAAACTTTTATTCTTTACTTTGCTTTTGGACAGTCAACAAATAGTCGACAGATTCGACCTTTTGACAGTGGTTACTCTCCCCTTTCACTGAGTGAACTTAGATTCAAGAGTTTGCCGTACATCAGTCCAACAGCAATCAGTAAAGATTGAAAATGAAAAATGTGTTTTTTTCACATTCGATACTTTGCATTTGGATCGACGATATGTTGAGAGCCTGCACCTTGATAAGAAAGATCACTGGATTATTCTAGTCCACAACTATCTTATGACATCTTATATTGAACCCTGTATTGAAGAAATGATCCTGTCATGTACTTAATTGAACTTAAGGCAACGCTACCTAAAATCTGGCTTAAGTTATTAGTTGTGTCTGCATTATTTTAGCCTTATATATTTGCATTGAAATCCTTTTTGCTTGTTATAAGGTAAACAGTTAAGAGTCTTATTTAAACGGTGTATGTGTTAAAATTATAAAGGGATCACAAGATAGCCATTTGAAAATACAAAGAGAGGTTTAATTAGAAGTAGTCTTTGAATACTTAGATTATTGATGAGGTTTTTTATTTAATTATTTTTTTTTTTTAATTTAAAGCACTGCCTGTTTATGAAGAGCACTTCACCAGTACAATCTCAGTCATGAAATAAATTCACTTTACTTTTTCGTGCTAAAATTGAACCCATAATTGGCTTTCTCATTTAAAAAGCCATTTTAAGAGAGATTACTAATAAAGTCGAGATGCTGGTAACGCATTTAGGTAGTACAAATGTGTTCTGGCAAAAAAGACATAATAATGTTCTGGCAAAAAAGTCGGATATCGGGAGAAACAAAAAACAGCTTTCAAAGTTATAAAAATAGCTATAATTTACAGTGCATACTTTATTGTAATTGTGAAACTGTTGCTATATACATTTCACACATTTACTCAACCACTTTTTTGCCCACAATACATCCATTGGAGTTGCATTTGAATGTTGCTATATGTATTTCAGCGCTTCGTCGAAGGCGTACTTAGCAGCAGAATGACTCACTACGTCGTCACTGGTGGTTTCGTCTTCATCAGAGTCTATTTCTTCTCAACTGTTGTTGAGTACAGTCATCTAAATGTTACCACCCTTTTTTAGCCAGAATAGGAGAAGTCTTTAATGAGGAGTCTTGTTTTGCTTTTCTTTGAAATAAATGAGGTCATCTACAGTAGGAGTCAAAGGTTTCCATATAATGGTTTAATGTTTTCTCCATGGATTAGCCAGAAGTATTGTCCATTGCTATAAATTCATATTTTACAGTGCTCCTAATAAACAGTTTCTGTCTCATTTTATAGTACAAGTTGCCTCAGTTGGCATTAGAGTTCTGAAACATAAGAAAGCAGTTCGTTTATTGGCTTAACGATAAAAACTGATTAAAAAAAAGGAACTTTTACGTATTGGAATTGACCATTTAGTAGTATGACCTCACCATATTGAATGTTTTATGATGTCGATATGTTAGCCTATCCTCCTCAGTAGTTATTCCATGGTCCAGTTAAAATGTTTATTTTAACTAATAGCTCCTTTGGCCTCTCCACCTTTCTGCGAATTAACTCAAAAACATTCAACAATTATTCTTGTTACACCTGTCTTCAGTTTGACATTTTCTTATTTAAAATGATTCATTTATATACGTGCATTACTTGGCTGTGTTTATTCCTACTTTGGCCAAAATAATTCTTCGCATTGCCAGCAATTCTGTCAGTTCTTTTTTCTTTCTTTTTTTATGTTATGTTTGGAAGCTTTTACCTAAAATAGTTAATCAACTTTTAAATTTAGGTGACATTTTACCAAAAGGAAATTTAAGGAGTTAGTGGCAAGTGGAAGGAGAATTACCTGTGATGATGTAAATTCTCCAAAATAAACCTGTCTGTATTAAAAAATAAATTTAGAGGTTTTAAGCTAACAAGCTGAGCTGTGGAAATGCTAAAATGGACTATGAGACTTCCTCTTTGCACTGATTTGCTGATAAATACTAATGCACATGTTAAGGCACTACGCTGAAAGAACAATTATACGCTGAACCATTTTTTGGTATTTTATTAGACATTTGTCTCTTTATTGTGTATTCTAATTTACTGATGTAATAGCACCCTCCAAGGCCATGCTTTATATCCTTCATGCATCGCTTGTGTTCTCTTTTTTGATTAAATGAAGGAGCAAATTAAATTCAATTTTTTTACAGTTTAGAATTAAAAAAAAAAAAGAAGTATAATATTGATCCTTTGTGGCCTATTTATGACTGGAAAGTTTTTTTTTTTGTTTGTTAATATGGATCTTTTATACGCATAAACACTTAAATGTATGGACATTTTGTTTTAGCTGTTGTCTAAGGAGACTTTTTTCTGATAGAATTATTACTTGCACAAATCTAGAAAATGATGAAAATGGAATCATTATTTTGAGCTGGCTATCCAGAGAGTAGGAATTTTGATTTTGGGTCTGAAATTCTAGTAACTAAATGCCCAAAGTGAGATTATGCAATGTTTAACCAATAAGTTTAACTTTATTCAACATTTTTAAAATATTATAATAATTTAAATATTTGTAAGCTTTGCACTAATATTCAAGTAGAAATGAAGATCTTATCCCTAAACCATCCTCCATCTCAATTCAACACACTTTTCCACCTGTATCTTCTTCAAATGAAAATGACTTGTCAGAATTCACTTAAATTAATCTATACATAAATTTGATCGAAACCCCTCAAAGTTGAATTGATGCAGGATCCAAATCTATATTAGACTTTCTTTATCAGCTCTCTCTTCCTTATTTTCAGATTTTGCCTTTATTGAAAAGTATATTTCGACTTGTATTAATGATTTACTTATTGTTATTCAAAAATTCTATAATCAGGTATAACTTTTAGTTCTTATGACTTAGAAATTATTTGAATTGTTACTAGTAGATTTAAAATGTTATGGTACTTCAGATCATTAACCTTTCCCTAATTGAGACAGAAACTTCTTTGAAGGAGCAACTTACTTCAAATTTGAACATTTTTTTTAAATATTAATAAATTTGTTCACTTTTTGGTGATTTTAAGCCAACATAGCATCCATTCTCCAGTCTAAAAGCATATCTTTTTTAAAATTTAATTTATAATATAATTGGATGTGTTGAATTCTGCTAAACGTATTTTGAAAGGGTGTGTACTTTCCAAGGTGCATGTTTCTGTTTTTCTTTGTGGGCAATGTTTTAGTTTGATTTGTGAGTGTTTTATGTATGTGTTTGTGATATAACTTGTTATATTCCTCAGGAGTAATATTCTTTTGCAAATTGTGTTTAGTCCATTTTTAAATATGTTGCTTACGATGTATATATTTTCTGTTTGCTTACACATTGTCAACTAAAGAGTTGACTTGGAAGGAGCACGTAAACTGATGATGAGGTAAGACATTTTGTCATTACTTGTTTGTTTTGTTGTAATTTCATTTCATTCATGTAAATAAAATTACATGTTTCCAAATCAAAGCAAGCCAGACTTTTCCAAAGAGTAACATGGCCTTAAGGATAATAGTTAATTCTTTATTCGTTTATAATAATTTAATAAAAGGATTTTTTTAAGTTTTAATAAATTCATAAAAATGATATGACTGAAGGTTCGTTGCTGGAGTGATTCTTCGAGAGAGGATTCCTGCATTCGAGCGTATGCTGTGGCGAGCTTGCCGTGGCAATGTTTTCCTAAGACAGGCAGAAATAGAAAATCCACTTGAAGATCCATCAACAGTAAGTTTATACACTTTTAAAAAAACTAAGTCCTAATGACCTTGGCGATTGATGCACCTAATAGAAAAACTATCTTTTATCCAATGATTCAACTTTACTTTCCATTTTTAGGGAGATCAGGTGTTCAAATCTGTCTTCATTATCTTCTTCCAAGGGGACCAATTGAAAACTAGAGTTAAAAAAATTTGTGAAGGGTTTCGAGCCACACTGTACCCATGCCCAGAAGCTCCTGCTGACCGAAGAGAAATGGCAATGGGAGTCATGACTAGAATTGAAGATCTTAATACTGTATGTTTAAATTATTATTAACATGTATACTTCTTTTAATTTTAAAACAACAACCCCTGTTTCTCTGTGTGTTTTAGGAATGTAGTTTTGGATATATAATTTTTTTCTGAATTATATAAAGAATAATAATAAAATATTTGAAAGATTTGTCTACCCCAAACTTCATTAAAATTGAACATTAATTTATTGTTAACTCAGAACAGATCTTTGATCGTGGAGTTGTCAATGTATGTATGAGTATTAAAAAATGCAATTTATTTCACTATTAGGACTGAACCCCGACTATCTTTATTTTGATTAACTTACTGCGAATTAATATGATGATAGATAAGTGATTTCTTGAGGTTTCTTTTAAAATAAATACTTGTATTTAATGTTAAAGCGTTGGCCAAAATTAAGAGCTATTATAGTAGAAAGAAATGCAACTATGAAATTGTCTAAAGGTCCTGGAAAAATATAAAGGCTATTCTAGTAGTTTAACCTACTGGCAGGCGTGTGGCCACACTGGGTGCAGCACACTTGGAAATTTGTTGTTAATGATGCTGGCCTTTAGTGGTTTGCCTTTGCACCTAAAGTAATCCTAGTTCATACTACTACCATATCCTATGGGCCATCGCTACTTTTTGCTTATACCCTATCAAATGCTATCGAGTTTTGAAAGTGGTGGGTCACATACTGACACGATATGATCCACCGCAAGGTCCTGTTTACCAAAAATGTTCAGTTCTAGCAAGGTTGGGAAGGAGGGGGCACGAAATATCGAGAGAAACCAGCTTTGGCAGAAAGAAGTTTTGAGGGCTATCACACCTTGTCTTATATCTCATTGATTAACTTGCTAATGGGTTATTATATGATTAGCCTTTAACTTACTTAAGACCATTATTACAATCAAAGTTCTTGAATAAAGATCTTTTACAAAATAATTTAATGATAACTTTGACACTGTATTAGGTCAATTTTGATTAAAGAATTCTTTTATAAAAGTTGGGAATTTTTTGGGCCCTCATGCCCTGCTGTAAGACTGATTTATTTTAGGATTTTCATCCAAGTTGTATAAACATTTTCCTGGGAGGAGTGGGTGGTTTCACAGGCTTAGTATGTGGTTATTATTAGTTGTATGTTAACGGTCAAACAGAAATCACACTAAACTTAAAAGTTTTATCAAACTTTACATAGTGTAAAAGGAGTATTTTTAAGTCATAATATTTATTTTATAGAAGTTGAATAATAAGAATTTTGATTGTTTATTATCAATTAATTATAAAAATCAGTAACTAAGATAATTCTTTCTTAATAAATTTGTTTTCTAGGTTTTAGGCCAGACTCAGGATCACCGACACAGAGTTTTGGTCGCTGCCGCAAAGAATATCAAAGGCTGGTTTGTTAAAGTGCGAAAGATTAAGGCCATATACCACACTCTAAACTTATTTAATCTTGATGTTACCCAAAAGTGTCTGATTGCAGAATGCTGGGTCCCAGTTTTAGATATTGAGACTATTCAGTTGGCATTAAGGAGAGGCACAGTAAGTCCTATTGAATATGAAATAGAAATTTGTAAACATTTGTCCCGAGTCTATGTAGTAATTATGCTTTAATTTCAGGAAAGAAGTGGTAGTTCTGTGCCTCCCATTTTGAACAGAATGGATACTTTTGAAGATCCTCCAACTTATAATCGAACAAATAAATTTACTACTGGATTTCAAGCTTTGATTGATGCTTATGGAGTTGCAAGTTATCGTGAAATGAATCCAGGTTTGTTGTGTAATTTTACTCTCTGAAAATCTATTTTATTTTGTAATCACAATTTTTTTTTTTTTTTTTAGTCCGAACATTACATTAGTAAAATATTCATTATTTTTTTAGAATGTTCAATACTTCCTGCAACATAATAAATTATTTGTACTATTTTTTTTTATATTACATTTTTTTGTTAAAGAATTATCCCAACAAATTTAGGGTAACAATATTAAAATTTTGCTAGAAAGAAATCTAGAATCCCCAAAAAACTATACTTGAAAAAAATGCCAAGTTTTATGTCCCTCTCAAAAACAGTTAGCCTATGAAAGTTATGATATAGTATTGGGCCAAGTTTTAGGCCTTTAACCTTTAGGCTCCATAATACTCGTAGGGCTAGATGGTACGGTGGTGCAGGATAGCGTAGGGCCTGGAGTGCCCCGTGTGCTGAATACTTTCACACGATGTTTTGTTAGAAGATAATTCTCTTGTACTTTGCATTCCACTTGTTCCAAGTGTTTCTCCAGTACAAACATTTTGAGATATATTACCAGAACCCTCATCGTCATCCGAAGAAAACTCTGCTTCACTTTCGCTCACACCTGTCAAAAGTTCTAACAATTCTTGTTTAGAATAAATTTTCTTAGAATTATTTACACACACAATTATTCACTTGAAAAGCTCAAAATATACTAGAGAAATATGGTGGGTAAATTCCAGGTAAAGAGAAACAATGGTTTTCGACAGTAAAAAATGGGAGGGAGGAGGTATACGTACAGGTAGGCTGAGTAGTTGAAAGCTAAAGTGACAAAAGTGAAATCCCTCCGGACAGATATATTAGTCCGCAGCACCCGGGGCACTGCAACAATTGATTTTTCTTAATGCGATGGAAACTAATTTCTTTAACTTTTAATAACAAGTGAACGAGAGTTTTGCTTTTGAAAATCTCTCAAATGAAAACAAATTATTTCTTCTTCTGTGTTGGGTTTTCAAATCCTCTATTTTAGCAAATGTTTAATGCATTGAACAACTATTAAAAATACAGATTAATTTCAGTTGTAACAATAATTTGTAGCACCTGTAGAAATAATTAAGAATCTGTTGGTTACAAAATCTAGATCTCATTTCATATCATAAAAAGTCAAGCAAAAAGAATTTCTTACATTTATGTAATTTCTACCAATACTTGCTTGACGATTTTTATTTATTTTTTATTACAAAATTATTGTTTTGTGATTGGTTATTACCAAATACTATTCAATTGTTTGTTATGAATGCAATAATCATTTTCATTATGGGAAAAAATTGTAAATAAATAAATAATTTTTATTTACAGCGCCTTATACAATTATTACATTCCCCTTTTTGTTTGCCGTGATGTTCGGGGATCTTGGGCATGGAGCCCTTGTAACAATTTTTGCAGCTTGGATGGTTCTTAAAGAAAAGCCTTTAGCAGCTAAGAAAACTGATAACGAGGTAATAAACATTTTACTGTGTTCTTATATATACTGTGTTTATATATATATATATATATATATATATATATATATATATATAAATCAGCATTATTTATTTTCTGTTTCATTAGATTTGGAACATCTTCTTCGGCGGCCGCTATATCATTCTTTTAATGGGAGTCTTCTCTATGTACACTGGATTAATTTACAATGATGTGTTTTCTAAGTCTTTGAATATATTTGGTTCCCATTGGTTTTCAAACTACAATGAAAGCACACTCATTGATAATAAGGCTCTTCAACTGGACCCTAAAGGTCCTGACTATTCCCGCTCTCCATATCCATTTGGTGTTGACCCTGTATGGCAGGTACTAACCTTTTTTATTTACTTTAATTAGGTTTGAGAGGCCTCCTCTGAGTCAATCTTATTTTTTTATAAATTTTAATCAAAATATACATCAATCCAAGTAGAGTTTTTTTTTTAAACCTCATTAAAAACTCTGATAATTTCAGGATAGGAAGATAAACTACTAAACTTTCAACTTGACTATGTTAACCATAGTTACCTCAAACAATACTGTTACATGTGATCAGTAAATGTGGTCTACTTTTACTATATTAGGTTATCAATCCTGCATTTTTTTTTCTTAAGGAAATATCCAACATTTTAAGGAAAGAAGAAAATGTAATAGGGGTACTCAAAAATAATCAACAATAAGATGTATTTCTGTATTAATACTACACTAATCTTTGTATAATACCCTTTTGCCTAAAAAGTGCTCTAATGATCTAAACAGATGATAGTCAGTCAGTGCAAGATCAGAAGAGTATGCAGCATGCACCAAAATATCCCAGCCATATTTCAAAAACTGATTTCTCTTTGATGTTGATATTAACCTGATTGAACATTGAAAACCAAATTCTTACTGATACTGCATCCCTCCCCCTTTAAATTTTCTGAGCTATATCACAAGGATTCTTCCCTTCCTTAAAATAAAAAAAGTCCGCCATGCAGGAGGTTTTCGTCACGGAAAGCCGTAATATTTTGAATGCATTATTTTTATTTAGTATTAATTTTTATAGGTCTGTTGCATGATTATTTGTGAGCAAATCGTTTTTATTTTTGCAATCATTTGCATATTTGTCCCCTGTTAATAGATTAAAGACCCAAGTCCAAATCTCAAAAGTGAGGA
Organism: Gonocerus acuteangulatus; assembly: GCA_946811695.1. Lineage (NCBI taxonomy): Eukaryota > Metazoa > Arthropoda > Insecta > Hemiptera > Coreidae > Gonocerus > Gonocerus acuteangulatus. The sequence goes on from OX328123.1 coordinate 67,399,798, forward strand.
CTACAGCATCACCTTCTCAATCAACCCAATACTTGACCACTAAATAACACTGTCATGATTTGGTTATAAATGGTAGATTTAGTTAATATTGTCCCACTTATTGAATATTTAATTGATTTATCTCAATAAAATCAATGAACAGTGAGACATAACTTGTCTAAAACGTTTTTAAAAACAATTTTCTCATCACCTGATTACCATATATTTTATCATTAACATATAATTTTCTTCTCATAGTAGAGGATAGATACAGGCTAGGAATTTATTTTGCATCTATGATGAATATTGCCAATTTTTAAATATGCATTGTTTGGTGGAATATTTTTTATAATTGATGCTTTTTGTTTTCTTTTTTATAATTTTTGATTAATTATGGTTCTTATTGTTTTAGATGGCTGAAAACAAAATTGTTTTTCTTAATGGTTACAAAATGAAGATATCTATTATTATTGGTGTTGTGCATATGATGTTTGGTGTTTCATTGAGTCTTAAAAATCACAAGTAAGTACCAACAATAAAAAAAAAAAAAGAGAGAGTTTTTTTTTTACAATTCCATCATGCATATGTGCATAAATATAAGAGGATGAATTGTGTAATATTAAAAACTGAAAGTTGTACCTTCTAGTGTGATTATTCAGGGATTTAGATGGAGACTCCGAATAATCCTGGTGATCAACCAATCTTTAAGAGGTCCCAGAAAGAAGTCCTAGTTATGGTAGGACTCTTGACGCAAGCAATCGACATTATAAATTCATAATTAATCTCAAAACAAAAGAAGGGCTAAATTGGTATTTATTTACTTTAATTTTAACGCCCTTTTGTTATCAACAACAAATTTTAGGACGAGTTACCTATAGGTTACCACCCTTTTCTAGCCAAGATAGGGCAGATGCCTTTTCTATTTTCTAAAGAAATGCCACCACCCCCAGTGGGAATCGAACCCATGACCTTGGGCACGGAGTGTTAAGTGCACACCTTAACACTCACGGCCACCCTGAAATAATCCTAAATTGGTATTAAAATATGTGCATTATACCTGAAAGGGAGTAATTAGTCAGACAGGAAAGGGATTATGAGTTAAATAGGGATAACTGGAGATTGGATCACTATATTTTGGTTAAACCAGGATCCAGCTAGGATCATACAGGAAAATAAAGTTTTCACAAGTAAAATAAATAAATAAATACATCTTGAAGGGATAATATAATGGCACCCCTATTTTGAGTAATTTTCTGAGGTGTCTCGGGGGGGGGGGGGGGGGGGATTGTTTATATAGTAGTTTTAAATTTCAACTGAGATGAATTAGTGATTGTTCTCTTTGTTTACATATTATGTTGTTTAATATTATTTTTCTAAACTCCCAGGCCACCCCAATCCTCTTGGCAGATCCCTCTCTTCCAATGTCATACCTGATAATCCTCCTCACCGCCATTGGCCACGAGACAACTTATTACAAGAAAAAAGCTGTTACCAACTACCTACAACATCTTAATCTTCAACTTAGGATCTACACAATAAAAAATTATAATATTATTTTACATAAATTCTTAGTTACATAAATACCATTTTACATATTCTTTGATTATTTACAGGTACTTTAAAAACCAGCTTTCTATTTACTGTGAATTTATACCACAAGTCATCTTTCTACTGTTTCTCTTTGGATATATGGTTCTTCTCATGTTCATGAAATGGATGATATACTACCCAGAAAGCAGTAAGAACATTTTTGTTTCCTATTAATTGAAGTTAATGTTTTTTTATTATAGATTTCCCATAGGTTTATTAAGCCTTTAAGGTAATTTCAGATTTGTTTTTCTAATTTACAAAATTTCTATTTTTTTCAATCTTTAGATAAAATGTAATATTAAGAAGAAATATGTACAAGTATTATACAGGGTTTCCCGCATTGAGATGTCAGGGGTTTATTCTGCATATAATTTGTAGTTCTGGGGCGCAAAAATGAGCGTTTTACCTGAAAATATCGAGGAGCTACGCAAACTTTTGTCTTTTTTAAAAACTACTGGCGTTTTTAAAGAAACACTGAGATTTTGGAATTTGTGATCAATGTATTGTAAATAAAGACCACATTTTTAGAATCTACATTAGATTTCCAATAAGAAACACCCGTTATTGAAATATTACCATGCAAACTAAGAGCTATATTAAAAGCCATATAGATGAGAATGTTTAACATTAGTTTTTTTATTAAATTAATCAATATTTTCTTAATCAGCTTTTTTAGACTTAGAGGTTTGCCTCCGCCTGAAAAGTTGCATTATTTAATAAGCTTCAAAATGGTACCTTGTAGTTCTAGAAAAAAAATCGATTTCAATCTATTTTATTCTGATTTCCATGTCAAAACCAATAAATGTGCTTTAGCGTGAAGGAGCCATTCTGAACAAATTCTTTAATTTCACACGATAATAGTGATGTCCCATCATTCCCAAACTACATGACATTTATTACACAAGCCCATCTACCAAATAACAACTCACTCTGGTTTCAAATGGATGGTTGCCTAGCTGATAATGGACGAGAGGTGACGGCATGGCTGAAGAGTGAATTCCCATACCGTTCCCACACTGCGTAAACACAATTTTTGCTTTGATAAGGGTAGGGGGACACATCGCAATAAAGGGTGAAAGAATTGAGAAGAACATATTAGAAATAATTACCATTATTGTAATGAATACATGTATTATATGGTTATGCCTTGAGGGTCTTATTTTATTTAAGATGTAATATTAATTCTATTCTATTTAATAAACTTTCAGCTTGCAAGTTAACTGGGTTATACATTACAATAATTTGAAATTGTATACAAAAAACTCTCTCCTGCAGATAAAAAGTGAAAAAAATACATTTAAATGAAAGGCACTCTCTAAAGTTGCTTTAAAATGTTAGCTCGTTTTCCTAGGAAAAATCTATAGAAATCTATGGGTGAGACAATAATGGTTATTACTGTGGACTAATAACTATTTGTCCAGTAGCTTTTCAAAATGTCTACAAATATAAGCTTAACGTCTAACTGAATCCACGCCATTACGGAGGACGTCTTGTCTTTGAGTTCTCATGAGCTGGTACTGCTCCTGGATCCTGTTGATGAGTTCCTTCTTCGTCGTCGCGGGCTCAGAGTACACTCTGCTCTTCAATGTTCCCAATACATGGAAATCTAGAGGATTCAAAAGAAAAGAGGCAAAAGAACAGGTCCATAGTGGCCGATACAACAATTAGGAAATTCACTGTTCAGGCATTCCGTCGCCACTCTACCATTATCAGCTGGGAACCAACCATTTGAAACCAGAGTGAGTTGTTATTTGGTAGATAGGCTTGTGTAGTAAATGTCATGTAGTTTGGGAATGATGGGACATCACCATCATCGTGTGAAATTAAAGAATTAGTTCAGAATGGCTCCGAACTAATTCTTTAGATTTCCATGTATTGGGAACATTGAAGAGCAGAGTGTACTCTGAGCCCGCGACGACGAAGGAGGAACTCATCAACAGGATCCAGGAGCAGTGCCAGCTCATGAGAACTCAAAGACAAGACGTCCTCCGTAATGGCGTGGATTCAGTTAGACGTTAAGCTTATATTTGTAGACATTTTGAAAAGCTACTGGACAAATAGTTATTAGTCCACAGTAATAACCATTATTGTCTCACCCATAGATTTCTCTAGATTTTTCCTATGAAAACGAGGTTCTTCTCAATTCTTTCACCCTTTATTGCGAAGTGTCCCCCTACCCTTATCAAAGCAAAAATTGTGTTTACGCAGTGTGGGAACGGTATGGGAATGATGGGACATCACTATTATCGTGTGAAATTAAAGAATTTGTTCAGAATGGCTCCTTCACGCTAAAGCACATTTATTGGTTTTGACTTGGGAATCTGAATAATATAGATTGAAATAGATTTTTTTCTAGAACTACAAGGTGCCATTTTGAAGCTTATTAAATAATGCAACTTTTGAGGCGGAGGCAAACCTCTAAGTCTATAAATAGCTGATTAAGAAAATATTGAATAATTTAATAAAAAACTAATATTCAACATTCTCATCTGTATGGCTTTTAATATAGCTCTTAATTTGCATGGTAATATTTCAATAACGGGTGTTTCTTATTGGAAATTTAATGTAGATTCTAAAAATGTGGTCTTTATTTACGATACATTGATCACAAATTCCAAAATCTCAGTTTTTCTTTAAAAACACCAGTAGTTTTTAAAAAAGACAAAAGTTTGCGTAGCTCCTCTATATTTTCAAATAAAACGCTCATTTTTTCGCCCCTGAACTACAAATGATATGCAGAATAAACCCCTAAAGTTAAGACATCTCAATGCGGGACACCCTGTATATTGAAAAAATTTATACTCAGCCTTTATTTCCCTCGATTATTATTACTTGTATAAATATTATATTACTTGTAATCTCTTTCTCGCTTTCCTTTTTAATCAATAAATCTAATTCCTGAACATCAATGTATCCTAATTTTGAATATAAAGTGTTTATTACATATATAAGTTTTTATATCTGTACCCCGGAGGTAAAGGATTGCATCACCATGCCACATATTTGTAATTGTTCAGGAGAGCCAATTTTCCATAACTTTGAACTATTAAAATTTATTTCTTTGTTGCTTATATAAACAGTTTAAAGATAAATTTTCACATTCTTATTGGCATTGGTAAGTAATTGGAAGTATTAATCATAGTCAAACAAAACCAACTCTTCCACATGGTGTCTTTTACCTCTAATGAGAACGAACATGATTTTATTTTTAACTGTCTTATCTTCGTTATTTATGGGAATAGTGCCCTATACCATTATATGCATCGAAAATCCACATTAAAAACATGTTATTACGTCAATTTAATAAAAAAATGAAAATGGTGTCCTTTACCTCCGAGGTACAGATATGTATAAAATTCAGAGTATAGCCAGGAAGGTGGATCCGTTGTAACTCCTGCAAGAAATTAACTCTACCTTTGTGCATAATATTTAAAATTTTAATAATAATTGTAACTAAAGATGAGATTTTTTGTTGTTGTTTTTTCATCTTAGTTAATAATACTCTTTTTAATTCTTTGCAGCGGACATCTTAACATCACCTTACTGTGCTCCTTCAATTCTTATTTCATTTATCAATATGGTACTATTCAAACCAAGTACTCCTTTACCTGGATGTGAGGCAAACATGTATTCTGGTCAGGTAAGATTTATAATATTTTATTTTTGTATAGAAATATCTAGGAAAAATTAAATAGGAAATTTTGGGATGTGAATGCTGCAGTACATGACTAGTTTCTAGACCAAATACCAATACGCATGATATATTGATACAACAAATCTCTTTTGTCAATTAGAGCTAGCTGTCATGTACAAGAAACTCTTGTATACGGCAGCTAGCTCTAATTAGAGCGCTGAAGATTGGACATTGATTTCAAAAATGGCTTTGCCTTATGAATATAACATTTGTGATAGATTTGAACATCCTAACTAGGAAAAGATCTCAAACTACTAAATAACAATTTTCATAGTAATTTGAGATTTTTAAAGTGTTACAAACATTAAATCATCTGCCACAACGATTTTTAGCAGCAATTAGACTGTATACATATTTAATATAATAATAAATTTTAATTTATAATTACAGCTCCTATAAGTAAATTGTAATTTTCAGGACGTGCTTCAGAAATTATTGGTTATTATAGCTTTGATGTGTGTTCCTTGGATGCTTTTTGCTAAGCCTATAATCATTATGAGGGGAAAGCAGAAAGAACATCAGCTGGTAGTTATTATTTTATTTTATTTTTACTTAAATCCATATCCTTGGCATTGTTAGATTAAGAGATGGGAGTAATAAATAAATAAAATTGTATAAATTCTAGTTTTATGCCACTGTGTCCTGAAAATATCAAATTTTATATATGTTTTACAATAGGAAATAAATGTTGGGATTAAAATGAACAAAGAAGAAATTTTAAAAACATTTATTTGTTATATTTCATATCTTAATTGTGCCCTCTTAAATTTCTTAAGGTTGGCGTTATTTTAATTCAATTAACTTTTAATAATTTACCAAAAAATTCATTATTTATTACTCACTAAACAAAATATTTAATTGTTCTAACTATAAAGTTTAAAAAGAAAAATAGTAATTTTAAAACTGAAAAGAATAAAATACATTTTAATTTTTTAAAGTATTTTAAAATTTAAAAATTGCTTGAAATATTTCGTAGTCATTGTAAGGACTTTTTTTCTGCTTAAAAAAAAAACAAGAACATTTTACTGATTCTTCAAAAGAGGTATTCTGGTTAGTTAACTAGTAGAATACAGTAGAACTTGGATAATTCGAACACCTTGGGGCCGATAAAAAAGTTTGAATTATCCAAAATTCAAATTACAAAAGTTTTTGAAAATAAAGGGCTAAAACAATTTCACATTTTTTAATTTATAAAAAAAAATACATTTTGTTTAGAGAAAAACAAACATTTCATGAGTTGATGATTACGTACATAAGTAATAAATAATTTATCAAAATGGCAAGACTTTTTTCTTTATTTTTCAGGTAAGTTGGTAAAGTGTTAGGAGGAATTCCAAAGTCCTTGGCAATTTCAGATTTTTTCTTTATTCCTTTTTCAACTTCTTTAATCGCTGCTATTTTCTCTGACAATGTTAAAAGTTATATAACTTCTAGGATTCGACATCATAAATCAACAACTCACAGAACTGCACTGTACACCAGAAATTCAAGCACAAACAATACAGCAGATCTAGGCGCTGAGTGACTTATAACTGAATAAGAAATGAAGATGGGAGGGAATTCTAGGATAAAACGACAGGATGTAACTATAACAACCCTTGGAAGGGAGGAAGCGCCAACCACCACTTTGCAGAACTCCTAGAGCCCAAGAACTAGACTATGAGACAGTCACGCTTCTTGTCCCGGAACCCCTACATCCGTATCTTACTATCCTTCTTACTCGAGGGGAGAATATTTTCACAAGATCGACCGCCTCTCTGTCCACTTCCCATTGAAGGCACAAACTCGTAAAAAATTCGAATTATCCAAAATTTTATTCGAATTAAGAACGATTTTTTTACATTGTTTATGCCCTAAATTCTAGGGGCCGAGAGAAATACTCGAATTGAAGAAGATTTTGATTTATCGAAGTTCGAATTATTCATGTTCCGCTGTATTTTACCTGAGATCTGTCGGGCAGGGCAAACTTCTCTCACATGTTATACTCTAGTATTTGTAACTGCCCAATGGTTTTCAGAAAATACTCTGTCTTCAGAGTGAGCAGTAGACTTTCTCTGTTATCTGTCTTTCCACCAGATGTCATGTGTATTCACTTAAGCCATATTTCTCCCGTTTCTAACTTTGCTTTTGGTCATCACTAGAGGATACCATCATCTTTTATACCTCTTATAAACAATTGATCTCTTTTGTCTGTTGTCTGTTAGTCTCCAGACTTTTTTCGTGTCATAGTTCAGCTTAACAAAGACTGTACAATTTTGGATTGTTTAAAATATTTATTTTAGGTTTTGTTTGTTACAGCAATATCTATTAAATATAAACTTTATTGATTATTAATGCGGAGTTTAATGAGGGTTAACCCTCGAGAGGTCGCTCCTTGTTTTGTAACGTGAGAGGTCGTGTGGATGACAATGGCCATCATCCATTCCTTTTCCCTATATTTGTGATTATATTTTTTTTTTAATTTTATTTATTTTTTATTTATTTATTTATTTTTTTGTGCTGCACACTACAAATCATTGCTAAAGATATTATCTTTGCAATGACATGGGGAGAAATACGTGCATTAAAAAAAATGAAAACAGTTGCATAGAGGGTCGCTTGGATGACAAATAAAAAAAAATAGTACTTAAAAAGTTAATTTCATGTAAATAATAATACATTATATATAGAATATTAAAAATTGACAAACAATTTGTAAATTATAATAAAAATAAAAATGCAAATACTATAAAACTTATAGTATATGATGGCAGACAACTGTCATCCAGAAAAAACAAAAAAAAACAAAAAAAACAGCACCTCTCTTCTCAGAAGGTAAACACCTACAGTCTGTTTGGCCCGCGAAGACTCTTGGCTCAGCACCATTGTTATTTCCGATACGTACACACAGGAGCAGATCAAAGGGGTGTGGATGACATCCACGCGACCACTCGAGGGTTAAAGACAAGGTTTGCTTGGAAGGGTAGGGTTGCTTGACATTAACCCTTACGAGATGGCAACCCGCAAGACCTTAAATGCTCTTGGAGCGGAGCCCCTTCTACTCTTCTTATTCCTCAGTACGGCAGTAAAGTAGCTGAGCCTCGACCACTCATCTCTTCTCATTTCTCCTAATATATCTTTGTTATTCTTTCTTTAAAAAGTTGTCCGTTACCATTTTCTCATGTACTATTTTTCTTGTGCCTTCAGAATAGTCAACGGAAATTTTAAATCCTTTTTTTTTAAATATTTTGATTTTTTTTTTTTTTTTTTTTTTTTTTTTTTTTTTTTTTTTAATAATATCAAGTCAAATATCTACATAACATGATCTATATGTTTATATCAACTGGTAAAACAGAAATTAGGCCTTTTGAACTATGCAAAGGGACCTGGTAGCAGACGGAAACCCCAATTCAGTAGTCTCAAGGTCCACTTTTATGAGGTCCAACGGATACAAGAGGGATTATGACTTCCAAAACTTATCGCTAGATATATAAAAAAAAAAAAAAAAAAAAAAAAAAAAAAAAAAAAAAAAAAAAAAAAAAAAAAAAAAAAAAAAATGTCCCAAGGGTGACTTGCAGTCGCAAAGTGAAGAAATGGCTTTGTCTTCCTCTTACTGCCCAGTGCTCTGAATGTCAACGTGCCTTCCTCTTACTGGCTAACATCAACTCATGAAGTGTTAAGAGATACAGCCTTTCTATTAGTAGATTAAAAGATCTCTCTCATATTCTGATCAGCCTCCATTGACTTGACAGTATGTCTTTATTTTATTTCAATTTGGTGATGCAGGTACTTAGAGTTGGAGTTTTCATTTATATGATTTGATCTTCTTTTTTTTAATTTCTAGTTGAGTAATAACCATATTGGTGCTGAAAATGGAGACATCGAGGGTGGTATAACTCAGACAACCCAAGAACCAGTGCCCCATGGACCTGGGAAACACGAAGAGGATGACATGACAGAAATGTTCATCCATCAATCTATCCATACAATAGAATATGTTCTAGGTTCTGTATCGCACACTGCCTCTTATCTCCGATTGTGGGCTCTTTCTCTGGCTCATGCTCGTAAGTTAATAGATAAATTTATCTTTTTTACTAACTGAACTTCTTGGTTGAAATTAAATGGATAAGAGGCGATGAATCAGTTTCCTATTTCATTACTTTTTACAATTATGCATCCTACCACATAAATTGTGCCTTCAAGTACACCAATGTTATTTATTGATTTCAAGAGCTCACACACGTAGCGATTGGCTCTTTCTTAATGTTAGCGATAGAAACCACTCTCAGGTCATAGTAAATGAAAAATTACAGAATATTTGAGAGTTTTGGGGAAATTCTGCTAAAAAAAAAATAGGTATTATATATATATTGTAGTGATATTTTCAATATAAATGTATTAAATTTAAATATTTTTTTTTTTTTTTTTTTTTTTTTTTTTTTTAACGGCGCATCAACTATTTGGCTATTAGCGCCAAAAATTTAAATAATGAACCAAGAAATATCTTACTACTTCTTAGTAATATAAAATGCTAACTGAACAAAAATTTCCTCAATCTGAAATCAAGAAAGCATCTCGGCGCTAATGGCCAAGAATTATGTCGATGCGCCGTAACAAAAAAAAAAAAGAAAGCATCTCCATGCCGGGAGATCGTCAGTTGTTTTTTTAGAGGGGAAGGAGAATAGATCCTAACATTTTTTTTTTTTTGATGAGTGAATCCTAAAGTGTTTGTAGAAATAAGAAGATCAAAAGATAATATTTTGGATATATGAACCTTTGAGCTACGCCTGCGGATATAAGGTAATTTATGTTCATTGTGTGGATTTTATATTATTCTGTGATAGTAAGATTTGCATATGTAGCCACGTTTTATATTTTAAAACAGCTCTAAATTTGTATAATGAACCCAATACGACTCATACAAATTAAATTATTAATCAATTTTAATATCATAACAATATATATATATATATATATATATATATATATATATATATATATATATATATATATATACATATATATATATATACATATATATACATATATATATATATATATATATATATATATATATATATATATATATATATAATTAACATAAATACATGGCTCTTGTGTGAAACGATCAATGTTATAATTACTTAGGAAGCGCATGTTCAAAAATGCTGGCACCTTGATAATAACTATAATGAGCTGAGGGAGACTACAGTATGGCTTTAGAATATTTGAGGGCACTGTAGATGAGGGGATTTTTGTGAATAAAGTAATCTTATAGTTGAGGAATCAACCTATTTTTTTAATTCTTTAGAATTAAATAAAATCTTTCTTTGCCAGACTTTGTGAGGCAGATTCATTGCAGATACAAATGATCTTGACTACATAAATTTTATAATCAGTACCATATACCAGTGCTTGATTTTCTGCTTAACAGATACTCGCTGTAAAGGAGCAAATTAGTATGAGTGGTGATTGCCTCAAACTGGACCTTTTTAGGATAACCTTATCTAAAATCAACATAAAAATACGAAATTGTTTTGCCTTTTTTTCTTTATTATTATTAATTAATTTATTCGTCTTCCTCCTTTGTTGGAGTATTTCTTTCTTGTGTGAATTAATTTGAATACATTCCCAAACCTAATTATAAGTTAGGTTTTAAGTTGTACTTTTATGAAAGAAAAAAAAATAATCTAATTAGTTATAGTATCTATAAATACTTTTTGTACATTGAAAAATATTTCTTTCATTGGCAGTTTTGTATAAGGCCATCAATAAAGAATGAATATGTACTTAGATATACTCATTGCCAACTGCATAAAAAAAATTATTAATATTGTGCTGTTTCCTTCTACGTAGAGCTATCTGAAGTGCTGTGGCAAATGGTGCTAAGTAAAGGTCTACAATTGGAGAGCTGGGTCGGAGGAGTCTTCCTTTGGGCAGTCTTTGCCTTCTGGTCAGTCCTGACCATTGGAATCCTTGTTCTTATGGAGGGGCTTTCTGCATTCCTTCATACCCTTCGACTTCATTGGTAATATCTTTTATATTTTGCCACAATGTTCCATGTTCTTAAAAGTTATTTTTATATAGACAATTCCAAGATTTACAGTACAGTTTCAATGTATCTTGTGATTTTACTCAGCTGGGTTTCAGTTCCTCCTACAAAGGCTCCTCCCCAGCTTGATATGTTTTAGTGAAAGGGTGAAATTTGATAATGAATATTTATACATAGAAATATACAAAAATGAAACATTGATTTTCATCAAGAAGTTTGCATCTATTTTTTTTTTCTACATCTTTTTTTTTTACGGTGCACCGACGTCTGGATTATAAGCGCCAACATCCATGGTGCAACGGGGAATTTTCTTAACGAGCCATGAGATAAGAAAATTCCTGCTGCCGGTGGGATTCAAAACCACCATCTCCCGCATGAGAATCTAAGGTGCTGGCCACTAGACCACAGGGAGACCCCATTGCATTTCTTCTGATGAAATCTGAACTTGCTAAAATTACATGAATGGGAATGGCATATAAGACCTAAGTCAGGGTGTCTACTGCTCGAAAATGTCATTAAATTGAAAATAGGGCACGAAAATCACAAAAAAAGTCATGAATTTTGAAACCATGTCACGAAATTTCAGTTTTTACCGGAGTCTAACGTAATTCGGTATTTCGGCGCATTCGTAATTGTTGCCTTTTTGTTTGACGACACGATTTTATCTGCTTCTCCCACCCTTTCCTCTGTTAGATTCTAGGTTCTAGCATATACACATCAATTATCCAGTTTGTAAATATATGCAGACAAATATTGAAATTCTGTATATAGGGCCGCCACATCTCGGAGCTGGGCCCAGGACCAGATCACAGGCCCCCAATATTGATACACCCATTATCCGTCCCACACAGATATCATAATTCCCTCATAGTTACTCTTAATGGTTCAAATGTCTAATAAATTTTTATTAATCTGCAATGTATTGTTTTAAAAACAATTTTTAATAAATTTAAAAAGAATGTAGTATGTTCTCAAAATTATCATTAAAAAAATCTTAATGCAAATAGCGTGTACATTTTGGGATTTCAAATTTGTGGGGGGGCCACAAAACTGAAAATTCTAGTACTTTGTCATAGGCCTTTGGACATTGTTAAATTATTTCCATGTGGAGTTTTGAGTGAAATGAGAATAAAAGCCGAAAATCTGTGTAGCAAAGGCCACTTTCGGTACTTCGGTAGTTTTATTACGACTCGTAATGAAATATACTATTCTGGGACGGCACTTGTTTTGTCATTTATGTACATTAAAATAATATTGGTTCCATTTCAACAAATATAGGCTATGCCGGCCTATATTTATGAAATCCATTCTTTTTTTAAGCTCATAACCTATAATTTTTTTCCAATTAGCGAGGCCCGGACTGGGCCCCTGTGGCACCCATACCGGGACAACAGTACCCAGCAGTCCCCCATGTGGCAGCCCTGTCTGTACACATGAATTAACTAAATTATGTACTTTGATAATAAATATTTAGTTAGTAATATTTTTAAAAATGTTGAATTCTGCTACCTTTGTTCAATATCTTTTGACGCGGCTAATTCCATAGTCATTCTAAAATTATTTAAAATGACTTAAAATTATCATTTCTTCACTTTTAAAATTAATGTAACTATTCTTTCTAACATCTGATGTGCATTTTATACAGTCTTATTAACTGTTTAAATATACGTATGTAAAAATTGTAAGTTTATAGATATCATGGAGGCCCGGTGGCCGTGAGTGTTAAGGCGTTAGCACTTAACACTCCTTGCCAAGGGTCGTGGGTTCGATTCACCAGCCCTACCTTGGCTCAAAAAGGGTGGACCTATAGATAACCCGCCCTAAAATTTCGAGTTAATTATAATAGACATTAAAATGTAAATAAATCAATTTATAGATATCATGGTAATCGGTGTAAGATTAAAAATAATTTTAAACTAATAGTTAAGGCTTTTTCTTTTTTATTGAAATTTTGTTTTTTAATGGGCATGAAATTTGCTTTTCAAATCATGAAAATGTCACGAAAAAGTCCCGAAATTGGCTTTCACAACAATAGTAGACACCCTGTAAGTCAAACATCATATGACGGGTTGAGAAGCCAAGGCATACAAGTGACGATATAATCATTTTGAGATATAACTGTTTAAAGTTAAATCTTTTTTGTAAATTCCCTGATAAGTGTAAATCTGTAAAAAGTTTAAATTATGTTTCTACAAGGGCCGCCACATGGGGGGGGGACAGCCGGGTACTGTTGTCCCAGGCCCGGGCGCCGTGGGGACCCGGGCAGGGCCTCGCTAAGTGGAAAAAATGTGTAGGTTACGAGCTTGTAAAAGGAATGGGGTTTAGAAATATAGACGGGCATAGCCTATATTTATTGGAATTGGATCTATTTTTTTTTTTATGTACATAAATGACAAAACAAGTGCAGTCCCAGAATAGTATATTTCATTAGGAGTCGTAATAAAACTACAAGTACCGAAAGTGACCTTTACTGCACCGATTGTCGGATTTTATTCTCATTTCGCTCAAAACTCAAGATGAAAACCATTTAAAATGTCCAAAGTCCTATAGCAAAGTACTAGAATTTTCAGTCTGGCTTTGAGAAGGGGGGCCCGTGATCTGGTCCCGGCCCCACTCTGAGATGTGGCGGCCCTGGTTTCTACTATGCATCAATTGAAATTTCAGTAATATAGTTTAAAAAAGTCCGTCACACAGGAGCTGCATAACTAAGCACTTTCCTCAGAATTTGGGTAGTGTAGACAGATTTCCAGAATAATTTGCTTAAAATATCCTATATAGATCAAATAAAAACATGAATAGTTCTCTTTTAATTTAGTAATGAGTAACTGTTGAATTATTAACTTTGTAATTAATTTGAGTTATGTTTATACATATATGAAAACTACTTATTTTCGTTGTTTGATCTGACGCAGGAACAGGATACAGTCCCACTAGTGGTAGAAAGCGCTCCTTGTGGCGGCCTTGCGAACCAACGTCTGGGGGGGGGGGTTTCTATTGAAATATATTACAAAGTAAACCCCCCTTTCCGACTGACCGATTTAGCTCATTTTTACAACATTTCTTTCTCATGAGTTACCCACGACGTATACCGCGTTCCGTTAGAATACAGCAGAAATTACGACCGGTATGAGTATTGTAATGATATTTTACATTACATATTTAAAAGTTTTAAATTCGAATAACCGTTAAAGGTAAAAAAGGCGGGTAAAGACGAATACAAGGTTTGCGGAAAATAAAAAACAAATAAATTTTTCTTATATTAATTTTCATCAAAAATTAAAAGTTTTAAATTAAAAAAACTAACACAGAAAATTCTGAAAATCCAAAAAAGCTCATTGATATGTTGGATTCGTTGCTGGAATAAGCAAATATTATTTGTTATATTGGTCTAGCAGTGGATACAGTTAGCATTGGATACCGGTTGGACGCTCCCGCCAAGAAACAACGCCCTTCCTTATGCAGCTCTAGTTCAGTCTGTTACAAGTCCGTCTGTGAAAATGTGGCTCCAGTCTCAGGAGTCAGTCTATTGAAGGCAGTTCAGTCTATTGAGTTGTAATGGAAGATACGGACACATAAAGTTGAAATCTGTAAAGGAAGCGTCAGTCTCATGTCTCATCTCTACAGTTTAGTTTACAAGAAGATATAGTCTCATAAGTGCAGTTCAATGAAAAGAAGATACGGTTGTAAGATACGGCAGTTAATACCGAGCTGGCTTTATATCAGGTAATGCTTGTTTATCCTATGTCTGAATATAACTTATCTATGAGTTTTTTTCTTTTATTTTGTTTTTTATTAGTTAAAATTATCTTTGTTTTACTTTACTGGACTCGAACCCGGCCCCTGAGATAAAGAGTTTTTAAATATAAATATTATACCTTTTGTCGACCCAACGTGGCGCAATTCTCAAATTCAAATATTTTAAATAATTAATTTTATTTTTATTATAACAGTATATTAGTAATTTGGGTCCGGAGTAAACCCCCCTTCCTCATGAACCGATTTAGTTTATTTTTACAGCCCAGTTTCCTCTATAGATTACCACTACGAATACTGAGTTTCGTCGAAATATAACAAAAATTACGGCTGGTAGTGGCGAATTGGTAATGTGGGTCCAGAGTAAACCCCCCTCCTAATGAACCGATTTAGTTTATTTTTACAACCCATTTTTCTCTGTAGATTAATACTACAAATGCCAAGTTTTGTTGAAATATATCAAAAACTATGGGGTGCATGTTCAAATTAGTGTTTTGGGTTCGGGTAAACCCCCCCTTCCGGTGGACCGATTTTGGTGGTTAACGAACTCGATCAATTGTTTGCTAATGGAATGCTATATACCAAGTTTCGTGACGAAAAAACAAAAACTGTGGCCGCTATCGTGTTAACAGACACACACACACACATATATATATACATATATATATATATATATATATATATATATATATATATAGATATATAGATATATATATATAAATTTTAACGGGGGTATTTTCGGTGTCTACTAGGTAGGATCGATAAAGATTTGAAGAAATTTTTCAAAAATTCTGTTATGAGTGCAACCTCAATAGCTACTTTCCTTCGGAGGAAAGTGCTAAAAAGAAAAAAAACTTATTTTGTATGTCTGTTATTAAGCCAAACAATTAATATTTATTGTCAGGATACTTTATAAGTATAGCTTAATAAAACAGTATGAGATGGCAGACAATAAGTATATCGGATCTCCCCATGGTCTTGTAGCTAACGCCTTATATTCTCATGCAGGTGAGGGTTCGAGTCTTGCCGGTGACAGGATTTTTTCTCATCTCAAGGCCCATTGAGAAGGTTCCTTGTTATCCTTGCATAATGGATGGCCCCGTTGTCGGTGCGCCAAAAAAAAAAAATATATATATATATATTGTATATTGTAAAATTAAAGCGATTTTGCTCAAATTATTCAGAGTCACTGTCTAAAATAAAGCCTCTTTCTTCTTCCAAAGCTTCATGTTCATCATGAACTGGCTCAGCCTCTGCAACTCTTCTACGTGGCTGTTGTCCTCCTTGATTAACACAAGGTATTGTAGTAACTATGGTTGTATGGAGGAATAAATAGGAGCAACTTTTGCAAGTCCTTGAACTTGTTTGCCTTTATTTCTGGAGTCCCAGCTTTAGGTGGAAGCTCGGCTACAACAGAACGTGGGCTTCCTACTATAGGTTTGTACAGCAATGTGAATATAATTGGATTTTCAAACCTTAACTATTGCATTTTTTGGATACCTTTGACTGTTTTGACATAGTGTTTTTCTAAATGTCCTAGGGAGATAAACTCTTTTTCCATGCTGGTCACCAAAAATCTTTTTGCAGACTTAGCGACAACTTGCATCCAGGGGTCTCCCGTGGTCTAGTGGCTAGCGCGCTGGATTCATAAGCGGGAGATGGTGGGTTCGATCCCCACCGGCGACAGGAATTTTCTCATCTCAGGGCTCGCTGTGAAAATTCCTGGTTGCACCCTGGAGGCCCGGCGCTAATGGCCAAGATTTGTCGATGCGCCGTAAAAAAAAAAAAAAAAAAAAAAAAAAAAAAAAAAAAACTTGCATCCAATCTTAGGGCACAAAAATACCTCTATCTGACTGCGTTATACGATTTCGTTCAATTATATATAATATAATATACAACCAGAAATTAACAGTGTGCCGGCTTTGGTTTTGGCCCCCTGCATTGTCACTGAGCACAGTTAATTTTTTAACTGTTGCTGGAAGAGCATTGATAAACTTCAGCAAACCAGACAGTATCTCTTCACAACCTCTATTGGCCTGATCCTCATGCCACATGTACATAGAATCATTGCCAGTCCCTAGGTTGTGTACACAGAAGTTGTAAATCTGCAGCTGTCTTGAATAATAAACTTTTGTGTAACTCAAAACAGGTCATTTTTGTTGGAAATTATTAAGATCAAATGTTAAAACTGTGTTCAAATACAAGGTCACTAACTTAACAAAACAATTAAAACAGTGTTGCCTTAACCCTAGAACACCAACCTTCGTCAAAATTACGAACACCTCTGTGATTTTCAGTTGCCCCTCCTCCTGGTCTTCTTTTTTTCCACCACAGCCCAGCTATGCTACCTGTGGTTAATACTTGGCAAGTCTCCGAAATAATTACATCGCTAGTGCCAGCCGTTCGGAAATTATATTAAATTATGTCAAAGGAAGTACGCAAAAATTACGATTCTTTGGAGATTGAGGAATATCTTTGTGCCCATCTGTTTGACTAGGATTGATAAAATCATTTATTCTTTTATTTTTACGTTGTATGTGATTTGTTTTTATAATATTTTTAAGTCAAACATGAAAATCTGCGAATAAAATCACTTTTGGAATTTTATATTAATTTTTGTCGCCCCTTTCCTCTAAGTGGTGAAACTAATTAATAAAGTTATATTAATCAATTTTGAAGAAATTAAAGTATGAAAGAATATCTTATATTAAAGATTAGTTGAGTTTTTACTTATTGATATATTTTTTAAAAGTATTTTAGTCAGAATGACGAAAAGTTGGTAGAATGGGGTAGGCCAAGGAAGGTTGGTGTTCTAGAGTTAAACAGATTTAACTGGAAGTAACAGTAAATGATGAAACTGCAATCACAGCTTAGAAGCCATAAAGTTTGGTGCAAAAGGA
The DNA here is from genome assembly GCA_946811695.1 of Gonocerus acuteangulatus. Taxonomy (NCBI): domain Eukaryota; kingdom Metazoa; phylum Arthropoda; class Insecta; order Hemiptera; family Coreidae; genus Gonocerus; species Gonocerus acuteangulatus. Next base: position 67,417,745 of record OX328123.1, read on the forward strand.
ATTCAAGTGTCACTTGTATCCCTTGGCTTCCAAAGAAAATTGCTCCTTTTTGAAGTAGTGGATTTTGTTTCCACTATTTCTCAGCTCTTACCAGACATTTACTTATATCCCTTTGCCACCAACATTTTGTATGTATTAACTATCCAGAACTGCATTTAACTCGATTTCTTTTAAAATGTCACTTGTACCCTTTGGCTTCTCACCCCGTCATATGTAGTTTGGTGTTAGTTAAATCCATGTTAATGAATCAGTAGTAATGGCTTCAGATGTTTCTTTCAATGCGCAAGATATTTTTTTCAGATAAAGTACAATTCTTCATTATGCATTGAACAGTTCGGATGTCCATTTTAAAAAAAAAACTCAATGAATTAATAATTTCAGCTAAAATTCTCTATAGAAAATGGAAAAAACAATTTCATCTAAATAACGAAAAACTTATTTCATTATAAACTTTTCCCTCATGTTGGTGCTAATGGTTTTTGATGTTGATGTGTCATAAAAAAAAAATTCCACTATCAAAAGTAGTTCACTCTTTTTGAAAAACATTTGATTGTTTGTTAATTATGTTTTAGATCCTTTTCTTAGTTACATTTATTTATTTTTTGTAGGGTGGAGTTCCAGAGTAAATTTTACTTGGGCCAAGGATATAACTTCCAGCCTTTCTCGTTTGAAGTTATTTTAGATCAAGCTTCCCAAGCTTCTGAGGAATAATCTCAATTGTAATTTATTTGTTCATATTTATGTAGTACTTAATTTTATTATTTAAGGACCTCTTCCTAAAAAAAACGAAAAAAAAGTGATATATATATATATATATATATATATATATATATATATATATATATATATAATAGTATTGTGTATACATCAGTTATTGCACGAATGATATCTGTATATTCTGTTAAATGTGCGATTTTAATTGTGTTAATAAATTTATTGTGCTCCATAGTTAATTGTTATTTAATATAAGGTTACTGACATGAACTTTGTAACTTATCCATTCCTTAGAAAGCAGTGTTATTTATAAATTGTATTAGTTGTTGATTTATTTTAGTCAACACTTAAGTAAGTTAGTCTTCATTTTTATGTGAATAGAATATGCTAAATTAAATTCTGCCTCATTTCTTTTAAATTAGCATGAAGTCATTCCTTGTGTAAGGAGATGCTCTGTGTCTACTTGAAGTACACTTTGGTAACCTGTGATTAACTTGGTATGAGTTCAGGAAATTTATCATTATTGTATTCATTTATGTAAAATGGAAGGATGATTATCAGTTTGGTTTGTTTTTTGTTTTTTTAATGCCTTGAATTATTAATTTTTATTTAATGGCTTAATATGAGTATTTCAGGTTGTTTCTGTATTTTTAAAGTTAGTATTTATTCTGTAAATTCCTTTAGAACCATTTTGGTTTGTTTTAATGATTGTCTTTTAAAAGGAGTGAATGTAGGCACATGTTAGATAATAAAAGTTCAACTAATTGCAAATTAAATCCTGTATTGTTCATTCCCAGAAACCTATCTTTTTTTTTTTTTTTTTTTTTTTTTTTTTTTTTTTTTTTTTTTTTTTATATGCCACTTCAACATCTAGGCTGACTATAAGTTGCTACCCTTCCTAAACATCCATGGTGCAGCAGGGAATTTCTTTAGCAAGGCCTGAGTTTTTTTCAACTCAACATGCCTCAGGCAGAATTGGAACTCGCTTGAGAATCCAAGGCATTAGCCACTGGACTATGGCGAGGCCCATTTTGTTTTTCATATTTTCTAAAATATTTCAGAACTATACCTGTTGGAACGGGATATTGGAGTTGAAATGAAATCAAAAAATACTTTATTCTGGAATTTGTCCCTTAAGAATAACATACAATATACAAATTTAAAATAAAAATATTACTCTATTCTTAATATTTGTTATGTATGAAATAGAGATTTTTTTTTTTTTTTTTAACGGTGCATCAACTATTTGGCTATTAGCGCCGGGCTATCTACAGGTTGCCACCCTTTTATAATACCAACAGCATGTGGTCGGTCACCCATTCAGGTACTGACCACGCCCAACGTTGCTTGACTTCAGCGATCTACGGGAAGCGGTGTATTCAACGTGGTTATGGCCGTTGGCTAGAGGAGATATTACACAAACATTCAACAGACATGTGCAGTTTTGGAATGTTTATATATTTTCTCAAACATCTTGAAAGTGATTATGGAAATGTACACTGTAGACACATCTGTTTTTTGACCGCTATGCTTCGGCCGCCTGATTTTCCTCTTTGCAAGCACTAATGGAAGGCTGGGTCACAGGCGCCCAGGGCCAGTCTCTGACTCTATCTCTCAAACAACGACACTACAAGATATATATATATATATATATATATATATATATATATATATATTGTAATGATCTAAAAGGGGGTGTTCTAGAAAGAGTCAGTTCTGGCATAGCAAAGAGTAGCATTCCTATTCAAAATAAAGGCTACGTTATATTCCATAAGTCCATCACAAATATTATTTTTTGTCAACCAATTAAATAAATAAAAGAGTAATAAAAGGGATAGCAATTGGCAGTGCTTAGCTTGGCAGTATTTATTTTTTTTCATAAAGGCAGTGTGAAATAAAAGAAGAGTCCAAATGTCTCGGCTAGGAGCGATAAGGAATACAAGTTTCCCAGGAAGATAAGAATAGAGGTGCTTCCAAGAAATGCCCTTTGAACATCCAGGTGGCGATCGCTGAAGCCAAACTCCCTTGGTATGGTGGGAGTAACGCCCATAAAAAGGGCCTCCCCCCACCACTCGATCTCATTCGAGCACCAGAGACGAAGGGCACACGATCTCCTTGCAGAACCAGCTGGTCAGCCGACACCAAGCTCTCACTTCATCTTCACTTGATGGCCAGACACCACTCTATGATCTAGCAGCCGACCATCATTCTCCTCTACCTGCCGACATAACTACAACCAGTCTGCCTCTTCACTTCCAGAACATCATTCGTATCATAAGCTGAGTATACCTCAATAACTGCCAATCTTCAATTAAATTCAAAAGCTAGCTAAAATTTCATAATGGCCAATATTTATATTTTAATATATAAGTTTCATATTTTAATTATGTTCTAACTTTTCTTAAATAACCCAACATTGATACAATTATGTGAGTCAAGCTCCTTTTCTTTTTTATATTCTTTTTTATATCACAGCCATGCTAAATCATAAATTATATATTTTTTATTTCAATATAAGTCATTTGTTTCCAACTATATTTTATTTACTATGAACCTTTCTCCTGGTATTTAATATGGTCTCAATGCATAAAAGGACAGATGGTAAGAAGTGGTTCTAATTTGATATTTCTCATGCTTTTCTTTCAGGAAATTTATTAAATTAATTTAATTATTCAGATGGTTTTATTCATAAATCCGTATGTGGTGAGTTTGGTAATTTTAAATGAACCCTGAGATATAATGAAAATATAATAAAAACATTTCAAATAACTTTTTCTATTATAACTTTTAAATATAATTAACTTTCTTTTTCTTCCCCCCACCAAAACACCACAATATATATATGCATTGTTAATTTATTAAACAAAATGTATTAAAGAAGATTTAACAAGAAATGATTTTATTTCTTAACTATATTAGTACTATAAGAATATTTATCATGATGATTAGATAGTTAGCCGTCGAGGTGATAAGTAAAGATGGAATGGTTGGGATTCGGCTAAATAAACCTCAATATGATTTTGTTTTAAAAAATCTATATTTCGGACGTTTCGGCTACTCATTGGTAGCCTTTGTCAGCTAAAATGACAAAAAAAAGGAATTAATACAAAAACAAAAAAAATTATGATTGTGATAGGTAACAGAGCTATAGATACAATTAACTTATAGAAGAACATATCGTCTTAAATTCTTAGGATGAAAAAGTGAATAGGTACAATAATTGATTTTAATAGTAATTAGTAACGTTAATTGATTTTACAAAGAAATAAGAAGCTACATACCAATGACAAATATAGTAGCTAATAGTAACATTAATTAATTTTACAAAGAAATAAGATACTACATACCAATAGAAATGCCGAGCGGCAGAGGAAGACCAAGGTTGGCAATTAAGTAACCATTGCAGAGTGTCTAAGGAGAAAAAGAAATCTACTGGGGTATAAGTAAGTGGAAACAGCAGGTGGTGGGGGAAATGTCGGTAAGGATCAAAAAGCAAGTTTATGACATGTCGGTAAGGATCAAAAGGCATGTTTATGACATATTTATGACAGGAAAGGAGAAAAAGGAGTTAATGGAAGGATACCCAAGGGGCATGGTAAAAATCTAGGTGGGAGGTCGGGAGAGTATTTGGAAAATATTAGCGTACATAGGAGAAATGCCTTGTTGGTCAGTTTTGTAGTTTATATTGTTTTTGTTTAAGTTTATGTGTACACATTCCGAGATCTGTAGTCTTTTTTTGTTTCGTTGTGTAGAAAGAATTTTCGTGTCGTCGAAGTTAAAAGTGTGTTTTTGTGTAATGGCGTGTTTTGCAAGTGCAGATTTATCTATTTCTTTATTAGTGACGGTTCATTTATGTTGTGTAAGACGTGAGTGAATGTCATTTATGGTTTCTCCTATGTATACACCATTACAGGAAGGGGTTTGACAAGGGACTTGGTAAACACAACGGGTGGTTTGTTCAAAAGGGATGGGATCTTTGAGTTTGGTATAGAGGGTTTTGAGTTTGTTGGTAGTTTTCAAACCAAAATTTAGGGAAGGGTAGGATTTTTCTATTGTCTTTGTAAGTTTATCAGTCAGTCCAGGTGTAAATGGTAGAGATCGGAACATTTGGTAACTGGGAGTTAGGGAAGAATTGGGAGAGACAGTGTTGGGAGGTTGGGATTTTGCTTTTTTAACAAGGGATTTTATAAGGTTGGGGGGAAATTGGTTGCGTGCCAATATATCTGAGGCGATATTAATATTTTTATTGTGGAAGGAAGCATGGGATAGGGAGAGGACTCGGCGGAGGAGATTTCTGGCTACATTAATCTTGAGGTGGTAAGGATGGGATGAATGAAAATTAAGCCAGAAATCTCCTCCGCCGAGTCCTCTCCCTATCCCATGCTTCCTTCCACAATAAAAATATTAATATCAACTAGAAGAATTCATAGATAGACAAAACAACCGTGGTTCAATTTTTTTTTTTTTTTTTTTTTTTTTTTTTTTTTTTTTTTTTTTATACAGCGCACTGACATCTGGGCCAGAGAGGAATTTCCTCAACAAATTTTTAAATATATATATATATATATATATATATATATATATATATATATATATATAGGGGAAGGTGTTGTACCTTTGACCACTTTGCCAAATTGATTTTTTTTTTGGCTTGAATATTAAAGCTAAATTCATTTTTTTTATTTCATTGTAATTAGTATTCTATTGCTTATCATATATAATTTTTTCAAGGTTCTAGCTTTACATTTAGTATTTTTTATTATTTTTTTAAAAAATAATCGTTCAGTGGTCAAAGGTACAACATGAAGTTGTACCTTTGACCATGGGGTGTTGTACCTCTGACCACCTAAAAACAACAAAGCAGTGCAGAAAAAAATGTTATTCAGTAATATTGTAATTAATTGTAAATTCAATAAATACAGGACAAGGATGTAAGAATAATACAAAATCTATTATTGATATTATGTTATGCTTAATATGCTGAAAAATCCAGTCCAATCGATTTACTGTCAAGCAGATCCACTTGCAATAGTAGGGTATGTAAGTTTAGCCAGAATGTCTTCAACATCACTATCATACAAATTTTCATCTTCTCTCGTAAACTTGTCACTTAAAGTTTGTTTTTTCAAATATTGGATCTTAAACATTGGACATTTAATACCACAGATATCTTATTAAATATGTATCTAATAGTCTTTTTACTTTTATTTTTAAAAAGGAAAAAATTGCATTATTAAATTAAAAAAAAAATCATATTTTTCAAATTGTTACTGGTCATCGACGTAACTCACAACATTTGTCAGACGAATCAACGTCACTTTCACCTGAAGAAATTTCGGTGTCAGTATCAGAATCTGAACTGTCATTAGAATAATTTTCTTTTTATTTACCACTTTTTTTTTTTGGAAGGGGTTTATTTGTATGTGGTTTCTTACGTTTAGGGTGGTGCTTTCGTTTTTTTTTTCACCTTCAATAATTAGCTTTTCACGAATATCTGTCAGGATACGAGGCCGCTCCCTACTTGACATTTTACTTTCATGAGCTTTTTGATGAGGCCTTACAACTTCAAGTGGAACGATAAGGGGCGATAGGTTTGAACTGCTACACTGAGGATTGATAAAGACAGTTTGAACTTATTAATTTATTATTTTTTAAATTCTTTGAATAATTAAAGCAACCAATATTAAGCATTTAAAAAAAAAAAATATGTGGCATAAGAACATAAAAATTGAATTATGAAAAAATTACTCAGGTGTGTTGTACCTTTGACCTGGTCAAAGGAACAACACCTAGTCGTGGTCAGAGGTACAACACCCAGGTAGCGCAAATTAAAAAGCATGCTAAAACTTTTAGGGTTAAGATAAATCAATTTCGGAAGCTACACCATGTTTCTTATTGTAATAGCTACTTTATCAACTGATTTCCATCTAAAAAGACATAATACAAAAAACATTATGAAGCAAAACGTTATCAATAAATAACATGCATTTTTATGTTGAAATGGATAAGTATTTTTTGTAAGAATCCTCTTTGACTTGAATAATCCAAAGTAGGTTACACAAGCCCTCTAGTGAAGGAGCTAAACACTAATTACACCGAAATTTATAAAATGTTGCTACATGCCGCCACAGCCTCGGTGGTCAAAGGTACAAGACGGTCAGAGGTACAACACCTTCCCCTATATATATATATTGTGGTGTTTAGTGGATTTCGGCAAGAAAAAGAAAATTAATTATATTTAAAAGTTATTATAGAAAAAGTTGATTTGAAAAGTTTATATTATATTTTCATGATTTCTCAGGGTTCATTTAATATTACCAAACTCACCACATACGGATTTATGAATAAAACTATTTGAATAATTAATGTTGATTTAATAAATTTCCTGAACCACTTCTTACCATCTGTCCTTTTATGTGTTGAGACCATATTAAATACCAGGAGAAAGGTTCATAGTAAATAAAATAGAGTTGGAAACAAATGACTTATATTGAAATAAAAAATATATCATTTATGATTTGGCATGGCTGTGATATAAACTTAAATATAATAATACCAACAAGGATGAGGAATAACCCTTCACAGCTGTACAACATACTTTTATTTCAACGTTTTGGACCGTTCGTCCATCTAAATAAATAAAGTAAATATAAGAAAGAAAAGGTTCTTGACTCACATAATTGTATCAATGTTGGGTTATTAATGAAAAGTTAGAATATAATTAAAATATTAACTTATATATTAAAATATAAATATTGGCCATTATGAAATTTTAGCTAGCTTTTGAATTTAATTGAAGATTGGAAGTTATTGAGGTATACTCAGCTTATGATACGAATGATGTTCTGGAAGTGAAGAGGCAGACTAGTTGTAGTTATGTCGGCATGTTGAGGAGAATGATGGTCGGCTGCTAGATCATGGTGTCTGGCCATCAAGTGAAGATGAAGTGAGAGCTTGGTGTCGGCTGACCAGCTGGTTCTGCAGAGAGATCGTGTGTCCTACGTCTCTGGTGCTCGAGTGAGATCGAGTGGTGGGGGGAGGCCCTTTTTATGGGCGTTACTCCCACCATACCAAGGGAGTTTGTCTTCAGTGATCGCCACCTGGATGTTCAAAGGGCATCTTTGGAAGCACCTCTATTCTTATCTTCCTGGGAAACTTGTATACCTTATCGCTCCTAGCCAAGACATTTGGACTCTTCTTCACACTGCCTTTAAAAAAAAAAATACTGCCAAGCTAAGCACTGCCAATTGTTATCCCTTTTATTACTCTTTTATTTATTTAATTTGTTGACAATAGATAATATTTGTGATGGACTTGTGGATTTACTGTATATGGTGTATATATATATATGCACAGGGTGATTCAGGTCTAAGTAGACAAACTCTAGGAGGTGATTGTAGACATAATTCCCAACAAAAAAGTTCATTTGAAGTATGGTCCGATTCTGAAAGGAAAAGGAGCTAGGACCAATTTCCTGTTTTTTTTCACAACCATGTTTTTTAATGAATAAGAAAGGATTTCTCCTTATTATGCATTGATGGCATAATTAAAATTTAATTATCTTGAATAGTTTTTAAGCAATCCGTTCTTATTCATTAAAAAACATGACTACGTTAAAAAAACAGAAAATTGGACATAGCTCCTTTTCCTTTCGAAATCGGACCATACTTCAAATGAACTTTTTCGTAGGAAATTACAATCACCTCCTAAAGTTTGGCTACTTAGATCTGAATCACCCTGTATGCAGGGTGTCCCGTAAATGTCTCATCATATTGTGGGAGGTGATAGAGGACCCTTAGGGGAACAAAAAATGTTATGTGACAATTTCCCGAATTCTCACACATAAGGGAGAAAACGTCGTTTTATTGATTTTTCGAGACAAACGTGGTTTTTAGAATAATAATCATTGTAGCTCCGGCCCAGGTGGCTCTTCTAGAAAGGGAGTGAAACCAATCGAAAGCTGAGTAAATTTACTATAAGACTAGTTGAACGTAAACATAAAAATGAATGAATTGAAGTATGTCTATCTAACCAAAAGAAAGCTATTCTAAATTTCCTGACGTTTTCTTCATATTTCTTACAAGCATTACTCTTCAATGGACAGGATCTGAGATTTCCGGGTTTCAGAAAAACTTCCTCATTTAACCAGCTTTGCATTCATGTATCACAACCCTGTGTTATTGAAGTATGTGAACTATTTAGGAACAAAAGTTTTAAAAAAAATCATGGATCTGTGAAAAGAAAATTAAATGTTTTTCTTCAGTTTATTCAAAAAGCTTAAAAGAAATATTTATTCTTATAAATATTTACTTAAATATTAAGTAAATGTTTACTCAATACAATTAAAAAAAATTACTTCCACAAAAATAAAAAAAATTCTAAAACAGTAAATAAATAAAATACACATTTATGTTGAATTTATTAATTACAGTAACTAATACTGGGCCCAGGGGGTGACCATTAGTGAACCCCAACCACACATTGACCTGAAAAATCATTTTTTTTTACCTATATAACGCATTTGAACAAATTTTTACGGGTATTTATAATTAAAAAAACCAATGCTTTACCTTGAATTGATACTGATGGCTACGCTTGTGAACCGTCCTGGGATTCTCGTGAGCCCATGTGTGTTTGTTGTGGTAATTAAATATCCCATCCCTAATAAATAAGATGTAGATATTCCTGTAAAAATGTGTTCAAATGCGTGATCTAGGTAAAAATAATAATTTTTCAGGTTATAGTGTGTGGGGTTTATTAATGGCCACCTCCTGAACCCAGTATTAGTCACTGTAATTAATAAATTCAAAATAAATGTGTATTTTATTTATTTACTGCCTTAGGCACTTTTTTTTTATTTTCGTGGAAGTAATTTTTTTATTATTTTAAGTAAATATTTACAAAAATAAATATTTCTTTTAAGCTTTTTGAATAAACTGAAGAAAAAAATTAATTTTCTTTTCACAAATCCATGTTTTTATTAAAACTTTTGTTCCTAAATCGTTCACATACTTCAATAACACAGGGTTGTGATACATGAATGGAAAGCTGGTTAAATGAGTAAGTTTTTCTGAAACCCGGAAATCTCAGATCTTGCCCATTGAAGAGTAACGCTGGTATGAAATATCAAGAAAAAGTCAGGAAATTTAGAATTACTTTCTTTTGGTAAGATAGATATACTTAAATTCATTCATTTTTATGTTTACTTCTAACTAGTCTTCTAGTAAATTTACTCAGCTTTCGATTGGTTTCACTTCCTTTCTAGTAGAACCACCTGGGCCGGAGCTACAACGATTATTCTTCTAAAAATCACGTTTGTCTTGAAAAAACAATAAAATGACGTTTTCTCCCTTATGTGTGAGAATTCGGGAAATCGTCGTAGAACATTTTTTGTTCCCCTCATGGGTCCTCTATCACCTCCCACAATATGATGAGACATTTACGGGACACCCTGTATATATATATATATATATATATATATATATATATATATATATATATATATATATATATATATATATATTTATATATATATGTTTGTTCGCCCTCTATCAGGCTCAAAAATGTTATGATTTGTAATATCATCTTAATACGAATAAATTCATAATTTATTTGCGAATTTTGTTGTGAATAAAATTTTTTTCACAAATTATAATGTGAATAAATTTGTAATCGTATATTTTAATGTGATTTTTTTTTGTAATTACTTGATTTTTTGTAAATATTCACATTTTTTGTGATTATTTACAATGTTTTCTGTGAATTTATTTGTATTCGCAGGAAAATTTGCGAATAAAATTTTATTTGTATTTTTATATTTAATATATGTGAATAAAAATAAATTCGGATTCACACTTATGAATACTAATTTATTTATATTCGTATTCACAAATATATGAAGTACGAATTTATTTATATTCGTATTTACAAATATATGAAGTACGAATAAATTCGTATTTTTATTTATAAATAAAATTATGCCCATCTCTGCATGGAAGTACATAACGACCGGCCTTTTTCGCTATCTAGTAGGTAAGTTCGATAAAGATGTAAAGAAATGTTGGTTCATGAGTTCAACCTCGCTAGCTCGGAAAGTGCTAATATGTGCACATTTCCAGATAGAACAACCAAAACAACATTGAGTACAGGATTCAGCTGCGAATAAAAGCATACAGAAGCGTCTCTGGTGGTGATCTTAACAAACAAGCCTCTATTAAGCCTGTTCATTTAATATGATCACAATACAGAGGAAGTTCCAAGGTCTGAACTGATTAAAAAAACACGCTTCCTATTGGTGGAGCACTTTGTTTAACGGGTTTCGTTGCAAGGAATGATCATCCACCTTATGTATCAATTTAGTTTATTTTTACAACGCATCCTCCTACTCACGAGTGTCATTCCAATAAAACAAATATTACAGTCGATGTGGACAAAAAAGGATGATTTATCTGCCACAGAAATTACACTTGTACCTATGTATTTTTTCGGCGCATCGGCATCTAGGCCAGGGCCGCCACATGGGGGGGGGCAGCCGGGTACAGTTGTCCCGGGCCCGGGCGCCGGAAAAAATTCCCGGGGGGGGGGGGGGAATGTATAGGTTATGAGCTTGTAAAAAGAATGGGGTTTAGAAATATAGACGGGCGTAGCCTATATTTATTGGAATGGGATCTATATATTTTTTTTTAAGGAAATAAACGACAAAACAAGTGCAGTCCCAGAATATTATATTTCATTAGGAGTCGTAATAAAACTACAAGGACCGAAAGTGACCTTTGCTACACCGATTGTCAACTTTTATTCATATTTTGCTCAAAATTCAAGATGAAAATAATTTTAAAATGTCAAAAGTCCTATAGCAAAGTACTAGAATTTTCAGTCTGGCTCAGAGAAGTGGGGGCCCGGCTCTGAGATGTGGCGGCCCTGATCTAGGCCATTAGGGCCGACAGAAAATACATAACCAAAAATAAAACATCGAAGCAATAGAATATTAGGTCCTCAGTGAAATAATAAAAACTATGAAATCTCTGAATAAATTTAAGCGTCGCCCAACCAAAAAACATGGACGATTTGACATTAAAACACAACTAATAGAATGGAAAAATTGAGTCAAGATAATTAACACTCAAGCAATCCTTACAGTTATTATTCCATCAATATAATAAAAACTCCAAAGTCCATTCTTACCGAATCCCAAGAAATTACAAATCATATAGGACTGAATTTTCAAATAATTTTCTCAAGAATCAATTTTATGCGGTTTTTTTTTCCAAAATCAAGAGCAACAAAGAGCACCCGGCAGTATATACTTAAACAAATCCATTTGTCTTTTCACTTTCAACTAATTTCAAGAAGCCTTCCTCTAAAATCCAGGAAGATATTTCCTGGATCTGAAGAAATTTCTGTCGGTTAAAAACAAATCGAAAGAAAGTAATCGAGTGCTTCAAATTGCAATAAAATATTCCATTCCAGCACATGGGCGTATATAAGGGGGGGGCTGAGGGGACTGCAGCCCCTCCCGAAATTTTGATTTGATCGGTAAAAATGTCATAAAACCCTTAAAAATAAAATAAATAAGATCGTTTAGTACATAAAACGTATTCTATTTTGGGTGTAATAGCGTTTAAGTTGGCTAAAACTCTTCCAAGATCTAAATTGTTAGTATTCCATACACCGGAACTGGTCTCAGCCCCCCCCAAAATTTCCCCAGCCCCCTTCGAAATTATTTTCTATATACGCCCATGTTCCAGCACAATCTACTTACTGCGGACCAAATGATTTCAATCCTCATTCTAAAAAATGAACAACTAGCTTCACAATCATATATCTTTTGAATTAACTCCTTTATTTGCTCCACAATTTTTTTTAAATGGTAGTGAATAGTTTTCACTCTTATATATATGCACAGAAGCAAACTGGATTTGCGTTATATATATATATATATATATAAAAAAAAAATCTTTGTTTCTTACAAAACATAACATGCCAGGCTAGCTTTTAAACCCAGCATTTCTAGTTTTGCCAATCATACCACGGGGCATCACATGTACTGCTCAGGCTGCACCTACATTGGACCCGTATTTCTCCCGATCCGATCCAATACGATTTTGTTTGACCGACAACGGCCGACGTGAGTGCCTACATTGGTCCCGATCCGACAGTTCGTCAGTAATTAACTCGTAGTAAAGTGAAAATGAGTGATTAATTAAATAAATACCACATAATAAGAATAGAAACCTTCGATTAGGTTGAATGTTAGAGGTATGAAGGAGGAGTTGAGAGGCCAATCAATTTTCTGAACATCAGTCCCGAAAAAACAAATCTTAGTGTAACAGTTAAAATTAACTGTTACACTACGATAAAAGAACCATTATTATCCATATTTTAAAATTATTTATAAGAACGGTAGCATTGTTAGATTATAGACATTGAATAGTTATAAACATCTTTCCACGTAATTTAATAAACAAGGGAAACAAAAAACAAAACTGTGAAGTGACAAAGTTATTCTAAATGTTATTATCTTTATTATTTTTTTTTTTTTTAAATGCATTGAAATCGGTTAAGATGTAGAGGCTGCAGACCTTTTGAAACACAATATGTGGGTTGGCTCCATTTTGCTTCGTCGGGCCGAAATCGGTCTCGAAACAAACAAGTTTGAGCGGCCGAGAATCGGTGGCCATAGGATCGGATTTTTGTTCTAAAAAATAAATAATTCACTGACGGCTTATACCATCCTGTCTTTTATACAGTGATTTAGTAAATTAAAACCCTAGTAAGGGTACCTACATTGAGCTTAATATGACAATACCATTGCTTGTAGATAAATACGTCGCTTTCCTTAACTGAAGCTTTGGCCATTTAATTCGCTATATATGAAAGCCCTTAGCTTAATTCGCAAAGCACCCGAGCATAAAACAAGAGATTCTCAATTCAAATTCTAGCCTGGCGAGTTAGATTTTTCTAAAAAATAAATATTTGAAAATTGATGTTTCTTACGTCACTGTCGTTCCCTTCTGTATTTAATAAAGAATTAATTTATCTTCGTCTGCATAGACATACTATTTCTATTCTCTTTGTATAATTTTGGCGGGAGTTAAAATTTACTGGCAATGAATGTCCAACTGCAAACAACTTGAAGTTCCTATATTACATTGATGATGTTATTTTCCTGAATGTAGTTTTTTTCCTCCCTATATTTTCCCTCTTGTTATGGATAAGTACATAAAATTAGAAAAGATTGGCGAGGGAACCTACGGTGTAGTATATAAAGCAAAACATAAAGAAACAGGAAAAATAGTTGCTTTAAAGAGAATTAAATTAGATGGGTAAGTACTAAATACTCAATGGATTATTGTGAAAAATTTTATTTATTTTCTATTTTTCACCTTCAAGTATCTTATCATTATAACTTAATGTATAATTTGGATTCTTGTTAGTTTTAAGGATATTAAATAGTTTCTTGCTAGTAATTGTTGCTCACATCTTTTTCATAAGTACATTGTGTAGGAATATTTTAAAAGCTTGCAATTATTCTTTTTGTTTCTTTTACAATAGTTATTCTTAAATATATATGTATATCATAGTTTTATTTTTATTATTTGATTTGATTCACTTTCTTTGTGTTGCTTACTATGCACTCATGTATAAAATAAGAGCTATTTTAATTTATCATCAAGTTGATTGGGGCTAGTGAAATACCTTTAAAATTAAAAGTAAAAAGCATTCTTTAAATGTATATATATGTGTAAAAGTCCATGAAATAGGAACTAGATAAAATTTGTAGCATGTACCTCTGTTTCTATAAGAGAGTATGGAATTTTTAGGTTGATGATTAATCTGTATATTGCCATGTAGGTTGACATTTTTGTGCAATTTCTTCAATAATCATGCTGTTTTTGCTTCTTGTTTAAAACAATTACTGTAAAATCATATGTTTTTCAAGACACTTTAGTTGTGCTGGAGAATTCACATGTTTGTTTGAATTGTTATATCATTGTCCCTGTACTTTTCAAGACATTTTCTAGCCCCTTTGTTTATCTTCCAAAATATTCTGCTGGAAATGATATACCCCACATAACTCTTAATATCTAGAAAATTGAGCACAGTTTTGAGAACTATTCATCTTCTAAGTCTTGTTAATACCTTATTAGAAGTTATAAATAAATATATTTTTTTCTATTAAGGTTTATTTATTTGTTTACAAGAGTGTATTCCTGTTTATAATGTTTGAAGTGTTCATAAATTGTTTTACATAAGCTTAATTGGTTAGTGTTACAACCTGTGGTAGATTTTGGCTTCCTCTAAGAGCTTCTGCCGTACCAGATCCGGTATCCGTATCGGATGCCACCATCTTCCAGTTCAGTTTGTTGAGAAGGATTCTTGAGTCCGACGACACACTGCTAACCCATCTTTGTCTGGGTCTCCCTCTCCTGGGTTATTAGGCCTGTCCTAAACTGGCTCATGTTATTGACCTTATGGTGCAATTCAGAAGTGTAGATGGGGACATAAAAGAAAGTGGAGAAATGTCGATAGGACGCGTACAAAAATAGTTTGTCAAATTACCTGTGTGTATATAAATCACCCTCGTAATAGGTCATGAGGGTCCATGTATTTCAGAGTTATCTGAATCTTAACCATACAGCACACTAGGAACATGGTGTGGTTAGTACTATGCTCAGGTCGCCTGAATTTCTCATTTGCACTAATTAAAGGTGTGGTGAGCTTAAGTACAGTCTCAGAAGACACTAGGAGATAAAAACTTTGGTGCACATCCAATTTTTGAACTTGGAAATGAGTCGAGTGCTCTACCACTGGGCCAAAGTTTCCCTTTTACACACACACAAACATATATATATATATATATATATATATATATATATATATATATATATATATATATATATATATATATAAAACCTACTTTTTTTAGAAATGTTTTGTTTGATGAAATTTTAATTTGGTATGTACATACCTATGGACTTTAAGCTTAGCTGATCAAGAACTATGTTTGTCTACCTCTGGTATTTTTCTTGAAGTCAAACCACTTAAATAGCATCTTCAAGTAAAAAGGTCTGCTATGGTTGTATAAATCCTTCTTTTCTGATTTGTATGCCAATTTTAGACACATTGATCCACCTGGAGCAGAGTTTTACCAAAACGACCACTCCAGGCCAAAATATAATTATGTAATTATTGCCCATATTTTAAAAAAAAAACAAAACAAAACTACCTGCCCAACATTTGAAACTAATTAAAAAAATGTATTAACAGAAAATTAGTAAAATTGATGCAGCAGGAGAGGAGGTTTAGCTAAAACCCAACGTTTAATATTTAAATGCGGTCTGTTAGCCATAATTTAGGGCCAGGGGGGGGGGATTTTAAGCCTTGAGGAATTAATAAGTTTATGCCCGAGGGAAAGAATTTTATTTTTCTCCTCAATCTCAACTTTTATATTCAGAAAATAACTTTCTCTCCCTTAGATTAGTCAGTTTTTACAGGATTTTTTTTATGATTTTTAAGTACTTTTTTATAGGTTTATATTATATAGGAATTGCGTTACATAGTAGTTCTGTTGAATTTTTAAGAATTAGATGACTGTTCTACATTGTGTAGGTCATGTACTATTGAAGACAGTTATGAATAAATTTTTTAAGGTTCGATGTATTTGTTTAGTTCGTAGTTTTATTAGATAGTCATCTCACCATTTCTTTTTTCAGGGATTCTGAAGGAGTCCCCTCAACGACCCTAAGAGAAATTGGACTTTTAAAAGAACTACATCATCCAAACATAGTTGCTTTATTAGATATTATCTTCAGTGATGATAATAGTTTATTTATGGCGTTTGAATTTATGCTTGAAGATCTAAAAAAGTTTTTGGATGAACGCAAAAAAGATTTACCCATGCCCCTTATTAAAGTTAGTTTTAAACAATCTAAAAATTGAATTACTAATCTAGATTTAATTTAATATAGTTGTTAAGTATAAAGTTAGTTCTGTTATTTTCATTCACTCTTCAATTGTTTTAGAGCTACATGCATCAGTTGCTGAGTGCAATAGGCTACTGCCACGTGCACTTGATTGTACATAGAGATTTAAAACCTCAAAATCTTCTCTTAGATGCCGAAGGACGGATTAAGCTAGCTGATTTCGGGCTAGCTCGAGCTTTTGGGCTCCCTCTCAGAAATTATACGCATGAAGTGGTTACTTTATGGTATCGAGCACCAGAGATATTGCTGGGAACTAAAATTTATAATACTTCTGTGGACATTTGGAGCCTAGGATGCATTTTTGCTGAACTTGTATGAAGCATTGTTCTTATTTGCATTATACACTATTTGAATTTCTCTTACCCCCCTTTTTTTTTTAAACCATGATTTGAAATACATCTGATAGACTATTTTTGGTTATGAATAAACATTTCAAAAAGCATGATGATATCACTTTTCAGAATTTTAAATCTATAAATATCACTGCCAAAGAAAGAATTTTAAATCTGTAAATATCACTGCCAAAGAAATTGATATTTTAATAGGCAAATTAACCTTAAATTTTAGGGTGTGCCATTCATTATACGTTATAAGTTCAATAAAAATTAACTCTCTTGCTTTCGCTCTCTCTCTCTGAGGTCATCGCGTAAATGAATCTCTTTCAACAAACTACAAAGTGAAAAAGATGACTCAATCTAAATAGACCAGAAATAAATGGAAAGTACGACATAAAGAAATGTCAACACCTGAACAGGTTTCTGTAATTTGTCTAGCTCAAGTAACTAGCCCAAATAGTTGAAATAATATAGTTTAGTTATAAAATTCAATAAGTTTCAATTATTTTACGAAACAAGATTATTATTTTACGACTAAAAACTTGACTTTTGATTTTTTTATATCAAAATATGTATGTTGACATTTTTTAAAGAAAACATAAAAGTTTTATAAGTCCTTTTCACTCAATGCGATTTATCATTTATTTTCATGAGATTAAGTAAAAAAAAAAAAGGTCACTTGCTCTTAAGTTTTCTTGTATAATTTTTTTTTAACATACTCTTCTTCAATTACAATGAATCTTAATTCTATTTAGATGCTACATCATCGATGATATATTTTAAGAGAAATTAAAAAAATTAAACATTTTTAGAGAAGGGAATCTAAATAGATAATAAATAGTATTTGTTACCATCCAGTTGTCAGTAAGTTCTGTTTTCAGTAGCAAAGTATTATAAATGTGAATGTTTTGTATTATAACTCACTATTTGTGTCATTAGATCCACTATATTAGCAATTTTCCTTCGGCCAAGGAAATAATACGTTTAAAGGAAAGAAGGAACGAATAGACTTGTTAGGCTTCTAATTTGTTATTATAGCTATGGCTCAATATTCTAGAAAAATAAAATTTTCCTAAAAACCACAATTATATTTTCTGTTATATGTATTTACTAAAGATAATTGTATTTTTAACATTAATAAAATAAGTTTTTAATTATATATACATATAGTAGAAAAACAGTAAATTTTAACTTCTATACAATATATAGAAACTTATAGCTCTATCTGATTACAATTTTAATATTCCTCACTGAGTGTTATATTCTGTCACATTTCATTTTAGCAATAATGTTCTGTTCTTTTATAGATAACGTTGAAGCCTCTGTTTCCTGGAGATTCAGAAATTGATCAACTATTTAGAATTTTTAGGACACTCGGAACACCGAATGAAAATGTTTGGCCTGGTGTTACTCAACTCCCAGACTACAAGCCAATGTTCCCCAAATGGGAATCTCAACCAGTCGATGACTTTGTTTGTGAGCTTGACAATCCTCCTAAAGATTTACTTAGTGTAAGTAAAACATTTCCAATTTTTTTCTTCAAAATGGTCAACATTTTAAATCCCTTTATGACTGATTACAATTTTAACCTCAGATTCAAAAATAAAAATATGAATGCTCTTTCGGCTACTATTTTGCTATGTAGTGTTATTAGATTGACAATAAAGAATGGAATCCTTCCTGTCTACTGCAATTTTCTCTTAAGTCACTTTGAAAAGTTAGAGTTATTAGTAAATCTAATAACACTGGATTGCTCTTGTTATTGTTTTGTTTCTAATTTATCATCACTGGATTGTTTTTTTTTTAATTTAAGAATACTCTTAACAAACACAAAATATTAGATATATGAATAGCTAGGTTATTATTTAATTAAATTTAGGAGTATGAACAAAACGAGCAAGAGGTTGAAGGTAAATGAAACATCTTAATTTGCCTTGTTATTTTTAATGTTCTATGTGTTTCTCATCGTTAAAATATCTTATCAGGAGCATATTAAAATTATTACAGCCTAACCACAAGCAACCTTTTGTTAGTCCTCTGCCACGATGAGAACCTTCACTTTCTTGATGTAGTTGGGCAAACAACCAAATATAGTCACCTGCTATCTCAAAAGCTATAACTTTGGGTGCAGTGCTACTATTGAATCCATATTCATTAGCTAAATTAAATGAAATTCAGGAAAAACTCATGTATTTATTGTTCTGACCGTAATTATCTTTATTAATTTAATTTTTTGTTTTCAGAAAATGATTCTGTACGACCCTGACAAGAGGATTAGTGCTAAAATGGCCTTGAACCACCAGTTTTTTGAGAATGTTAAATTAGTCCCTCCTATGTGATGAATAACGTAAGCCAGTACTGTCACTCTTGATGTATGTGTGTGATTATGATTTCTGTCAAAATAGGCTTTCAAATTTGTTTTCTGTCATGTTTTGTCTGATTCAATGGAACACACTATACGGACACTACTATAGCTTTGAATTATGTACATGCGGGGATTACAAGCTATATTTGAAATTTAATTTTTCCATCTCTTGAAACCTTTGGTGTTTTATGTAATTCTTGATGTAGTGTGCATCTTCCCTCCATGTATGAAGGAAACTCGCTTATGAAGTCGACTCAATGACCCAATGTGGAGGTTCGGACTAGAAGTGTTCATTTTCAAACCCCCCATTGGTTACAAAAATATTGTTAATTTTTCTTTATAGTTTAATATATTTAAATATAAAAAAATCATTTTAAAACATAATTTTAAAAAGTCTCCCTCACAGAAGCACAATTTTAGCATGTTTCCTTTAGCCCTTTCCAAAGTAATGTAGCTATTGAGGTTGCACTCATGAAAGATTTCTTCAATCCTCCCCCCTGTTCAAGTATTCTCGTAACAAATGATAAAACAAGTTCTTAACCTACATCCTAAGTATTATTTTTGTCAGACCCGCACACAAATTACTAATTTGCTCCTGACAGTTGTAGTTTTTGTGATATTGCAAAGGAACTCAGTATTGGGCATACTGCGCACAGATCTAAAATTATTTCCATTAGAAATTTGGGGTTCTACAAATATAAAATACCACCACTAATCACTATTTTTTATTTATATAGGTTATTTTATGCAAATGATTCAGGAATATAGTGTACACTACCCACCTTTCTAAGGAATATGGAGGCTTGGTGGCCGTGAGTGCTAAGGCATGTGCACTTCGTGCCTAAGATCGTGGGTTCGATTCCCACTAGGGGTGATAGCTTTTCTTAAAAAAAAAAAAGAAGAAAATGTATCAGACCTATCCTGGCTAGAAAAGGGTGATAACCTATAGAAATCCTGTCCCAAAAATCGTCATGCATAAGGGGGCGTTAACATTTAATTAAATAAATAAATCTCAGGAATATGCTTAATTCTGCAGCTCCTGTGTGACAGAATTTTAATGTTTATATCTGGTATTATTTGGAAGCTTAGAATGAAACTTCTAGCACCTTTTTTCCCAACAAAGGGCATACTGTGGATTTTTAAGCCAGAACTTTGTAATACCAAATACTACCTAAAGCAACGGCCATAGCCACGTTGAGTGCACCGGTTCCCGTAGATCACCGAAGTTAAGCAAAGTCGGGCTTGGTCAGTACCTGAATGGGTGACCGACCACGTGCTGTTGGCATTAGAAAAGGGTGGCAACCTGTAGACAGCCCGGCGCTAATGGCCAAGATGTAGATGCGCTGTTAAAAAAAAAAAAAAAAAAAAAAAAAAAAAACTACCTAAAGTCATATATATCATAATGTGGGACAGGTGCAAAAAGTTTCTTTCGATTCTCCACATCGAAATACCTATAAAAAGTGTACCTGGGAACCATAAGTACCTGTTCATTTTTTTTTAACTTGATGAGCTTATCAATTATTCAGGAAAACTTCTAGAAATCAAGAGATAGGGGAAAACTGGATTATAGGAATGTAGGATCAAATATTTCAATATTTATTACCGGTTTACTCCGGAACCAAAATATTTATTTGTTCATACCAGCCATAATATTTGTTATATTTCAACAAAACTCGATATTCGTTGTGGGCATCTAAATAGAAAAATGTGTTCTAAAAATAAATTATTCAGGAATGCAATCTACACTACCTAAATTCTGAGGAAAGTGCTTAGTTATGCATCTCCTGCACGACGGACTTTTTGTTACTTACGGATCATAAAGTGTAAACATTTGGTTTTTGGATCCTCATTTCCTTGGGATGATTTTGATGTAAGCCACCCTTCTGCTTAAGGAGAGAGAGGAATCACATTACTGATAAGAAAAATGATTAAATTTCTATTTCAATCTAAATAGTGATGAATGTCTTGATATTTAATTGGTCTAAAGGTAGTTAAGGGCTCACGTAGCCTGAAGTACACAAGTCCCTCAGCCGGGTGCGTAGGGTCGTAGTGTTTGTGTCAGATATTTGATCTGGGCTGGAATTTTATCAATGCCTAGCTCCAAGTGAGCTGTACTTTGTTCTGACATTTCTGAGCTGTCTTCTCCAGCTTTTTGCAAATTTTATTGGATACATGTAAGTAAATATTAAAAGAAAAAGCTGCCTCCGTTATTTGTGAACTTCTTGAAGTTTTTTGTTCGTGTTTGTGTTTAATCTCTATTTAAAAATTATGTCAAGGCAAGCTCTCAAGTATTGAACATTCTGGCTCTTGAAGTATGACATAATTTAGAAATGGAGTAAACTTTAAAAGCACTAAATTGTAGAACTGTTTATGTGTATTTATTACAATAATTACAGTTATTAGCTCTTTTTACATTAATTCAATATTTACTCGCATATTGAACCTTTGTTTTATACATATCTTTTTTCCTTTTTGCAGTTTTATGTATGTGATGTGAGATATTGCTTAAGGGAAGATGACAAAATAGATAAGTATAGCTAAAAGATATGTTTATTCTATACATTCCAAAGTTGTTCTGTATACTTATTTGTACAATTTGTAAATATGTTTAGATAAATAGGAACCTCAATGTTATTGTTAATTTTTAGAGATTTGAGTTTCATACTTGCAGCCTGGGTTGCATAATTAATATATTTTAAAATAGTGCATCATATACATTATTAAGATGTTCTCTTTCCAACTTGTTTTATTTGGGAATCTCTGATTATAATGTGATCTCATATGAAAATTGTATGAAACAACTTTATAGAGATATAAAACTTGATTAAAAGGTTAACAGCGTTTTCACATTGTGCCTTTTAGATTCCCATTTATTTGTTTAGAAAAATAAAGAAATAAAGTTTAGGATGCAAAAGAATCAATCAACTCATGATGTTTTACTTTCTGTTACAATTAATATTTATTTAAGCTTACAGTATAAAAGTTATTTCATGAAATTGTTTTTAAAACGTGTCTGAAATCGTTTTAATATATCCTCATTACTTAGTTATTGCGAGTAAGAGTCTAGTTTTATATTTATTTGATTGAATATTTTTGTAAAAAAAATCTTTTAGAATTGATTCCATTGTACTTTTATGATCTATGTTTATGGCACTAAATAACATGTTTGCAAAAATTTAGTAAACTTTTTATTTGTAATTATTACAAATAAAGAAATTTAATAAAATTGGTTTACTCTTAAAAAAAGAAAAGAAAAAGAAAGAGTACTCCCCAACTCCCTGCTCATACGGCTTAAATCCAAAGCCATAAACAACCAACAGAATGGATAGCTAATGATTACAATAAATTAAATAAATAATGGATTATGTTATATAATAAATAATTTGTTTTCAGTTACTATAACAGCATAGTCATCATGTAGTTCTAAGTCGTTTTACATAGATTTCTGTTAAACATTTCAACTGCCAGCTTATTCAGTGGAAACAGGCTCAACTTAGTTATTTTATCATTATTGTGTCCATTTTGGAGTCAACGAAACAAGTTTTATAAAAATCTTATGTGAATTAATTTGTAAAGGCCAGTTTTTTTTATTTTTCAATAAAAGAATATTAATAACATTTAATTAATTGAAATGCAATAGAGGAATAATTTTGATTTAAAGGACCCCGCCCTTTCCTATTGGAAAATGGCTTTCGGTCAAATTGAACAAAACTATGCTCATTGGATAGAGAAAGTCTTTCTGAACAAAAGTCTCCATGGGCACAAAACCCGAAAGTTAAAACTTTTGGTACTTTTGGGTATCCGAAGTTTTCCATTTTTAATTTTTGCCAAATCTCGAGATCTCTGCTTGAAAGGTTTCCCAAGCCATTTGGCCAGCAAAAAAATACGTATCAATTATTTTTTGAAGACCTTTCGAACGACACCACATTTGACACTCCTACCCCCCCCCCCCCCCCACCCCACCCATGGGGGCGGGAGATTTTTTTGCAATAATCGTCTAGCCATTATCATTTGAAGATCTTTTTGACTGCAATACACTGAAGCCCTGCCTCACACCCTTACCCCACCACTAACCCCTTGGGATAAGCTCGTCATCATCATAACATCAAATATCCGACTTCTTTTTGCTGAATCATACGTTAGATGCAGCTGATCGATAGCAAACGAAAAATCAAAACAGTTGACAGTAGTCTTAGAGCCCTTTTCAAGGCTACTAATGTTAAAGTCTGCTAACAGAACACTTTTTTAGTGAAAAATGACCTTTTTTTGAAACATACGAGCTAGAGGTGGGGTTAGGGTGGGGTAAGGGTGTGAGGCAAGGCTTCAGTGTATTGCTTTCGAAAAGATCTTCAAATGATAATGGATAGACGATTATTGCAACAAACGCTTCCCCCCCACCCCCGTGTGTGTGGGGGGGGGGGGGGTAGGAGTGTCAAATGCGGTGTCGTTCGAAAGGTCTTTAAAAAATAATTGATACGTATTTTTTTTTACTGGCCAAAAGGCTTGGGAAACCTTTCAACCAGAGATCTCGAGATTTTGCAAAATTTAAAAATGGAAAACTTCGGATACCCAAAAGTACCAAAAGTTTTAACTTTTTGGTTTTGTGCCCATGGAGACTTTTGTTCAGAAAGACTTTCTCTATGCAACGAGCAGAGTTTCGTTCAATTTGACCGAAAGCCATTTTCCATTAGGAAAGGGTCGGGGTCCTTTCCCTTTTTATTGAAATTTACGAATATTAATGTTTACTTCAATATTATTATTTTCTTATATATATAAAATATCCATTGATTAGATGATATTGATTGTACTAGTAATTCTGTAGATACTGTATTATACAGAATGCTAATGAGGAGGATAAACCACTCTGAACAAATTCAATTTAATGTAAGATTTGTGCCTTTTTTTACATCCTAAATTTCTTAAAATTGATGAATTTATGTTCCCCAAAACAGTTTCATTTTTGCTTTGCATCACGTTACTCAATCAAATAACGCCAGAAGCAAAGCTGGAAATGTGGCTTAGGAATTAAATATTAATTTAGAATATTAGGTTTATTACCAAAATATTTCATTACAAAAAAAAATTATCTATTGTTATAAAAAGCATTACCAGACATTGCAAAAGGATTTGGGAGTTTTAGGGAAATGTTGCCCCTATCGAGTTTCAAGGTGGTATTTTAGATCGGTGGACGTACCCTCTTATGATGGAGGAGAGAATTGTAATAATCAGGAATTGCTCTCATATTGATATTTTCAATTATTTATTGTTTAATGCTGCAAGTCAAAGAACAAATTCAGAATGTCGTATTTTTATTTAAGAGTAGAGGGCAAAGGAGGAGAAATTTAGCTCCAAAACTAAAGAGGGAAAGAGAACTGATTCTATTTGCGAAGACAGGTATAGTTGGGATTCGGCTAGGAGAAAAAACGTCAGACTTTCAAAAAGGAAATCTGTATTTTGGACGTTTCGACTGCAACGATGGCAGCCTTCTTCAGCTAAAAAATATATACAACTTATAAGTAAAGAAATTGTACAACTAGTAAGTAAAAGACAGGCAGAAATGAGCGGAGTATATATATCAATACAATAAATGTTAACCAATCTTATTTTAAAAAAAAAACAATGAAAAATACAGTAGTTGGAAAATAACCAACATGTAGAAAGTGTTGGTAAAAACAGTGAGAGAAAAAAAAAAAAAAAAAAAAAAAATTAAACAGTAAAAACAACGAACATTTTTCATGTAGTGAAAAACAAAATCTATTTTATAAGTGAATACAATTTTTAACAATTAATATATAGATACATACCACTAGAGAATGCCTAGGGGGGAGGGAGGAAGACCTCGATGACAACTCAGGTAACCATGGTTGGAAGTATGAACGACCGCTAATACACAAGGGGTCTTTATAGTTAAGAAAAGGGGTGGGGGGGGGGGCGGGAAATCGGTGAAGATGAAAGAATCAGGCTGGGTTGTAAAAGGCGGGTTGTAAACCCAGTTTTAAGAGGTGTTAGGAGCACACAGGTACAAAATTGTCTGGAGCCTGGGAACAAAGATAAAAGGAGGTCAGGACAATTTATGGAAGATGGAGGAGTAAGCAGGGGAGATGTTTTGTTTGTCGGTTTTGTAATTAATGTTATTGGGGTTTAAGTTAATGTGGACGCATTCGGAAATCTGTCGTTTAGTGGTGTTTCGTTCAGTGGAAAGTATTTTAGTGTCGTCAAAGTTGAAAGTGTGTTTTTTAGTTATGGCGTGTTTTGCGAGGGCGGATTTGTGGATTTCTTTGTTTTTTATTGTCCGTTTGTGTTGTGTTATGCGGGAGTGAATATAATTTTTGGTTTCACCTATGTATACAGCATTACAAGAGGGGGTTTGGCAGGGTATTTGGTAAACAACGTGGGTGGCGCAGTCATAGGGAAGGGGATCTTTGAGTTTGGTGTACAGTGTAGTAAGTTTGTTAGTGGTTTTTAACCCAAAGTTTAGTGACGGGAGGGCTTTTTTTAAGGTCTTTGTAAGTTTTTCAGTCAGTCCTGGTGTGTATGTCAGGGAACGAAATATCTGGAGGGGGGATTCGAGGGAGGTAATGGGGGAGGTGGCATTGAAGGATTGGGATTTTATTTGTTTTATAAGCCGGTTTATGAGGTTGGGGGGGAATTGGTTCAGTGTTAATATTTCGGTAGCTTTGTTCAGGTTTTCAGTGTGGAAGGACTCATGGGATAAGGAGAGGGTGCGGCGAAGAAGGTTCCGAGCTATATTGATTTTCATGTGGTAAGGATGGGAAGAGTGGAAATTGAGTAAACGTCCAGAATAAGTGGGCTTAGTATACCAGTTTGTGATGATAGTGCCGTCAGTCTGTCTGATAAGTAGAACGTCCAAGTAGGGGAGTTGTTGGTCTTGTTCAGTCTCCACCGTAAATTGTAGTCTGGGATGATAGGAGTTGAAGCAGTCTAGTATGTCAGTTAGTCTATCGGGGTTGATAATTAGCAGGACCCCGATAGACTAACTGACATACTAGACTGCTTCAACTCCTATCATCCCAGACTACAATTTACGGTGGAGACTGAACAAGACCAACAACTCCCCTACTTGGACGTTCTACTTATCAGACAGACTGACGGCACTATCATCACAAACTGGTATACTAAGCCCACTTATTCTGGACGTTTACTCAATTTCCACTCTTCCCATCCTTACCACATGAAAATCAATATAGCTCGGAACCTTCTTCGCCGCACCCTCTCCTTATCCCATGAGTCCTTCCACACTGAAAACCTGAACAAAGCTACCGAAATATTAACACTGAACCAATTCCCCCCCAACCTCATAAACCGGCTTATAAAACAAATAAAATCCCAATCCTTCAATGCCACCTCCCCCATTACCTCCCTCGAATCCCCCCTCCAGATATTTCGTTCCCTGACATACACACCAGGACTGACTGAAAAACTTACAAAGACCTTAAAAAAAGCCCTCCCGTCACTAAACTTTGGGTTAAAAACCACTAACAAACTTACTACACTGTACACCAAACTCAAAGATCCCCTTCCCTATGACTGCGCCACCCACGTTGTTTACCAAATACCCTGCCAAACCCCCTCTTGTAATGCTGTATACATAGGTGAAACCAAAAATTATATTCACTCCCGCATAACACAACACAAACGGACAATAAAAAACAAAGAAATCCACAAATCCGCCCTCGCAAAACACGCCATAACTAAAAAACACACTTTCAACTTTGACGACACTAAAATACTTTCCACTGAACGAAACACCACTAAACGACAGATTTCCGAATGCGTCCACATTAACTTAAACCCCAATAACATTAATTACAAAAACCGACAAACAAAACATCTCCCCTGCTTACTCCTCCATCTTCCATAAATTGTCCTGACCTCCTTTTATCTTTGTTCCCAGGCTCCAGACAATTTTGTACCTGTGTGCTCCTAACACCTCTTAAAACTGGGTTTACAACCCGCCTTTTACAACCCAGCCTGATTCTTTCATCTTCACCGATTTCCCGCCCCCCCCCACCCCTTTTCTTAACTATAAAGACCCCTTGTGTATTAGCGGTCGTTCATACTTCCAACCATGGTTACCTGAGTTGTCATCGAGGTCTTCCTCCCTCCCCCCTAGGCATTCTCTAGTGGTATGTATCTATATATTAATTGTTAAAAATTGTATTCACTTATAAAATAGATTTTGTTTTTCACTACATGAAAAATGTTCGTTGTTTTTACTGTTTAATTTTTTTTTTTTTTTTTTTTCTCTCACTGTTTTTACCAACACTTTCTACATGTTGGTTATTTTCCAACTACTGTATTTTTCATTGTTTTTTTTTTTTAAAATAAGATTGGTTAACATTTATTGTATTGATATATATACTCCGCTCATTTCTGCCTGTCTTTTACTTACTAGTTGTACAATTTCTTTACTTATAAGTTGTATATATTTTTTAGCTGAAGAAGGCTGCCATCGTTGCAGTCGAAACGTCCAAAATACAGATTTCCTTTTTGAAAGTCTGACGTTTTTTCTCCTAGCCGAATCCCAACTATACCTGTCTTCGTATCTCTACAGCGGCTAACTATCTCCATCTACACTATGATTCTATTTGGCTTAGACATGAATATTTCAAAGGCAAAATCTTTCTCTTCCATCTATCTGGCATCTCTCTCCATCAGTGTCCTTCTTGGTAGTGTTATATTTCGCCCATATATAATTATATTTAGCCCAATTGGGCTTCTTCAGACATGTTAATAGTTGAAGGTAGGCAGGAGCCATGTCATAGCTCCATCAAGACGTCTGATGACGCCCAATAGTATTTGGGTGAAATATAACGCTAGCAACCAGCACATTGCTGGAGAGAGATGGAAGAGGAACAGGATCCCAGTCAGGAAGTTTAGGGAAAATGTTATCTGATGATGGAATAAAGAAGAAATACTGCTCTTTCAATGACGAGTGAAGAATAAAAGAGCCAAAATGCTATTTTATGGGGGAGAAATTCTTGTCTTTAGATTAATAAGGGATCACAAAATAGAAGTTTTGTCATCATAGCAATTAGTTAGCATAGTTAGGTCTGGAGAGGGGGGGGGGCTGGATCGGAAATACAACCTCCATAAAACTAAAGTATTTTTAAAAATGGTAATGAGGAAACTCACTTTTTCAGCATTATTCTTTTTTTATCTTGACAGTATTGTGTTTGATAAAAGATTTTGAATAAGAATCACACTTACTTTAGAACCTGTTCAGTGCATGTTTTATCCTTTAGATGTGCATCCCCCACCCCCCAAGATGTGCCACTATCAAGAAGTAGGTTAAAGTAAAACTGAAGTACTGAAGATATCATAGGAACAATGAACAAAAAATTGGAGTTAAAGATGCAAAGAATTTCTTGACATATGCTGCTCCGATATTAAATGCTAACAGAAATGCATTATCTGAAATTCATATATTATGAATATTCAAGAATTACAGGGGAAAAATTCTTGAAAATTCAAGTATTGAAATTTACAAATAAAACATTTAAAAATAAAAAATGAATGTTCATAGTATTCATTATTTTTGTACTAATTGAGTTATAGTTTATCATTGAGGTTCCCGTATGTTCATTGCAAGTGTTTGATTGTGTCATCCACACTTTTTGACTGTGTAAAATCCTAAATAAGATTTTGGTAGTACAGATTTAATCTAATCTCGATGCTTCATTCGATTTTATATTTTACACCTTATTGCATCTTTTGATTTAACCATTTTACTTCCTTTCTTTCTCAGTAGAAATGGAAATCATGTTCCTCTTATCTTTTTTTTTATAATGGACCAGCCTTTGAATTTCTGAATTAAAGTGATTTATCAGAAATTAATTTTAAATAGTATAATTAAATTTTATCATTAAAGCTGTTGCAAATTCTTCCCTAACAAAGCAACTAAATTAGATTACATGATGAGAATTTCATTCGTAGTAACAAATGTATAAAACAATAGAGACTTCTTATCCTTAGCTTTACATACTATCGTAAACAATACAATAGAGGCTTTTATAGAAATGCTGCCCTTTTAATGATCATCGTTTCTATACAATTTATATTCTTTTTATATTTCCATTTTTTTGTAATCTTTATTTTTTACGAAGGTAGATTTAGTTAGGGTTCGGTCGTGTATCTTAGTAAAACTACAGTTTCTTATAAAGAATGTAGTTTTATTAAGATACCACTACCAACCCCTGACAAAATCTAATTTTTCAGTCCCAACGGTCAATGATGTCTCAAGTTATACTTTCTACGTAAGATAAATTTTTAGTTCTTTATCTCTTGGATATTATCTTTTTTATGCGCTATTTATATTCTAAGTATTTAATTCTTTTTAATAAATGTATAAATAAGAAGGGCTGCATTTTATTAAAAATAAATCCTTTGCTCAGAATAGTTCTAAAAAAAGGAAAGCTATTATTACAATACATTCTTCTTATCTACAATTCTTATACTAAAGTAGAAGCAACAGTGTAATTAAATTTTAAATAGGAAAATAGGTATTTGTATGATATTTTTTTGTACCAATTGTAAGCTTAGTTAAAGAAGAAAGGCTGTGAATTGTCCAAACTTGGTACCAAACCTTAGAGCTTTGTAACTATTCCCAATTTCATAGTAAGCCAACATTTCCTTTCACAGAAAGCAGACTTGATCACTCGTTGCATTTGGACCAGACTTGCTAACTTAGAAGACTTCATGTAGTTAGCTAACTACCCAACTAGTTTATTATTCTTTTAGAACATCATCACATTATTTCGCCTGGCCCAATGATTTTGGAGATCTGTTCACTTCTTTTTCCGTTTTTTCAGTTAAAGCTTTTTCCACAATGCCTTCTCGTTCATTTTTGTACGTGTCATTGATAAGATCTTTGGCTAATCGTATATTGGGAGGTAGACCTGGTATGTTTTTCAGCTGATTAGGGCTCAGAGGACTGACTTGCGGCCTTTGAGGAGGGCCAGGTTTTGGCTGTGAAGGATTCGTACTTTGTCCAGGTGTTTGAGATCCAGGAGATTTCAGTGGTTGAATAGGTGGGAGTTTAGCTTTAATCTCTTTTTCTGGTGAACTTCCATTAGTAAGCTGCCTTTGGTTTGATTTTACCTCTCCGGTATTTGATTCATTTATTTCTTGACTTTTTCCATTACCATTAGCATCTTTCTTGAATTCTTTATAAGAAACGCCATTGGTCTTGATCTGAGCGGCACTGATATCACTAGTAAGGTTATCTTTATTCTGGCTTGGAGAAATTTGTTCGCATTTTGGGCCTTTTTGAATTTGATCTTGTAGCCCTTTCTCAATTACTTGATTTGAATTTTGATCAGTCGGCCGACATGCTGATTTTTCTCGTTCTCTCGAATTGAGGGATGTTCTTGAACTTGTTTTTTCATCATAACCCTTATATTTTGAGTCTTGAGATGAAGTTGAATTACATCTGGATCTCTTTTTTCTTTCCTAGAATGAAGAAAAAACGCAAATTTTAGCAAAATACACTTCCCTGAAAAAGAATTGAACAATGCAAGTGAAAATTATGAATTATAAGTATTAAACTTTTTAATGTGTACATAGTCTATTAGATTCTGACTGTTCAAAGCATTTATTTTGACAAATCAATGTTGCTAGAGATATTTGAGTAACATCTTTTTTTGTGAGGTCACAATTTGAATTTTCTGCCTTCAAGTTGTGAGGTCAACTTGAAGGCAGACAATATCAATTTCAAAAATTTTCCAATTCCACAAAACAATTTTTACTAGAGGTGAACTCAATTAAAAAAAAAAAAAGTGAGTAGATATTTACTAAATCTTCTTGAAGCATTCTGCAATAATCCTAATAGTCCCATGGCTACTTTATCTAATGTAAAGAAGAAATATGAAACTAAAGTACTAGTAACTAAATCAAAGCAGCCGTAACGACCTACAAAGGACAACAATAAATGAGGCTGATGAGGTTGGGATGTATGGATTATCACACCTCAATAAGAAGTTCCTCAGCCTCATTCTTGTTTTCATTCGCAGGACATTATGGCATCCACCATGCTTCATTGATATTTGTACCTGAATGAAAAACTATTATTTTAGTTTCCTATTTCTTCTTTATATTTCTGATGTAATCATGGAACTATTATTAACTATGAAGTTTTAATTAACAAACTTTATTGTTTACATATATACTAAAGTGACACCTTAATGCTTGCATGATTCCTTGTAATCTCTGATTGATTTATCACTAATTCCAGAAAATGTATTTTGACCGAAATAGGAAGTTGGATAGCAGTAACCTAAGTTACTTCAGAAAACTTCATTCTGTTCTTTCAAAGAAGTTGAAGCGTTAATTACAGTGAAAATTATAAACAAATTGCTACTTTGGGAACAAACTGAAAAGTTAGATGAATATATTGACCTTTATAGTGAAATGAGTTGCAATAGTCACCTGATGATTGAAAAATTATCAACCTTTTTTTACTCGGTTAATTTTATGAATACAGTAGACTCTCCCTTATCCAGCGTTCTCTTATCCGTCCCTAATCCAGTAGTCTCCGAGAGGAGTGAGTTCCTAGAAAATCTTCTCTACCTAGCTAGCCAATCATTTTTTTTCAGAGTATTTCATAATACTCTGAAATATATTTGTATGTCTATACAAAAAACATTTTTAATTTTTTTGGGGGGAAATTGTGTTTCTGCTGAGAAAATAAATGTTTCTACTCAGGCACCTGCGGCTGGAATGCCTGTGATATACACCAGCAAGGATTTACATATTGTGAATTTATTTTATAGTTTGGTATCTAAATTTTACTCAAATATGCAAATAAATAAATTGATTAAAAATGGTACTTATTATGATATCCTCAAATAATAAGGTTTTTCAAATACATAAGTGACAGCTTCTAGCGAATTCTCTAATCCTGCATTTTCAGTAATCTGACTGCACCCCGGTCCCGACGACACCGGGTTACGGAGTGTGTACCCTAATAACAATTGGTCATTTTTATAACTTCAAACCCAAAATATATATGCCAAAAGTGTATTTGAAAGACACTTTTACTAATTATTTTCTCAATTTTTTTTTTTTTTGTCAAATACAAGTATATTTTATAAATAAGGTGTCCATTTTTTAAAATAAAATAAATTATAATTAATATAAAATAAATGAGTTAGGAGATTTCAGATTGACTCTCATTTCCAGACTTGTGACTTTTTAGTGTGCGCTTGGCGGGAAGATTAATATTGGCAGAATTAAATCAGAAGACATTTGTTTGCAAATTAAAAGAAATTTTATCGGCATTCTGAAATAAATTTCAACAACTTAACTTTCAAACCAGACTAATGAAATTCTTAAGTAATGTGTGTACATCTTAAGTATAAATAAGTACAAACTTATTAAAAAATGATTATGAAAATGAAATAAAAATTAATAACTTCCAACATTTATTTTTGAAAATTTTTATAAAGGTAGAAATATTTTTCATTAAAAAAAAACAAAAATATTATATACAACAAATTAATTTAACTAATAGCAATATATTACACATTACGGTAGAAGAAAATTGGCATTATATTTGCACATTTAATATAGTATTAAAATTAATTAAGAAAAGGAAACAGGAGAATTTTGAATGATATTTGGCAGTGATGAAATGTACATCAAAAGAAAACAAATATTAAAAAATTAAAAGACATCAAAATTTTCTACTCTTGAATCTTATTACAACTGAATAAAGTGAAAAGGGATTTCAAAAACATTTTCTCATTAGTACTAAAAAAATTATTTAAACTTAGATAAATTTTAAGTGCTTCACTGAATAACAGTATTCGGATGAAATTGGGCGTCTGATCTGCATCGGATCATAATAGATTAGTATAATTACAGGAGCTGGTCTGTTATAAACTTTTTGGTCAAATTTATTTTTAAACTGTTTTTTTTTTGTTTCACCTCTTGCACAACATTATTTTTCTCCCTCACTCTTTTAGGTTTCTAGAAATTGAAGTTAGTGTTATGCTGTCTGATATTAGTACATTATGGAACTCCTTTAATTCAAAATTGAAAATTTTGACAAACAAATTTTTTCCATGGTATACTAGCGTATCCCTTACCCCATCCTAAATAGGCTTTTTATTATTTTTAATTCATGCAAATAAAAATTGAATTACAAACAATTTTCTCATATTGCATTGAATAAAAAAAAAAAGTTTTGAATTAGTCAAGTTCATCTTTATACAGAAAAATAATTGTCAAAATATCACTAAATAAAATCAAAATTAATAGAATGATTTGTATCCATTTACCTGGACTTACTCGGATTACACTGTCTCTTACAACCATTTTATTTTAATAATTGTTAAGGCGTTCACACTCTTTGCCAAAAGTCGTGTCTGTTTTGATACAGCTATCTCCAGCAGTTGTTTTTTTTAATGTTATATAGACATATTATACACATTAATGTGAACACGGTTAATATTAACTGTTTTTGGGTTTTTTTCCAGCCATCAAAATGGCTTGGAACCTGCCAAAATGGTCCCGTGTAATACAGTTCCCCCCCAAAAAACATAAATGTGAAATAGAGGCCAAGTTCCTCCCCCAAAGAAACACTGCCCTCTCCAAAAAGCGAGAAATATCCCCTCCTAAAACCCCCCAAAAATGCCTTACCATCCTACACTCCAAATACATAGTTTGAGTTGGTGTATTAAGTGTACCATATTTTCAACCGAAAATATTTGCCAATACAAGAGATGATACAAGAATGAAAAGTCCAAGTTCATTACTTAGAAGACCTATTAGTTACTTACTAAGAACAGTAAAGACACTTGAACTGACCTTTAAAAACAACAATGAAAGTACTTATATCCAGTTACCAAAATATCACTTTCCTCAACCAGGTATATTCTTAAACTTGACAATGTTTAGTTTTCTCTCTAAAGATAATTTCGGCACAAATAAAACATTGCCAAGACCTTTTTGACCTAGCCTAGTGCATTCCTCGGACCAAGACCACCTACCTGTGTGCCAAGTTTGGTCAAAATCGGTCAAACGGTGTGGATTTGTTTAATGAACAAACAGACAGACAGACAGCTGATTGACGATTTTGACGTAGTCTATGCCACTTCCCGGATCAAGACCTACCTGTTTGCCAAAATCGGCCAAACGGTGTGTATTTGTATAAGGAACAGACAGACAGCTGATAGACAATTTAACCTAGCCTATGATTCTCCCCTTATCAAGACCTACCTGTGTCCCAAGTTTGGTCAAAATCGGTCAAACGGTTCGGATTTGTATAAGGAACAAACATACAGTCAGACAGCTGGTATAAGATTTTGACCAAGCCTATATGCGTCTAAATGTTTCTTAAAACATCAAATATAGGTTATTCATACTGTGACGATTCATTTGATACCCCACATCATGGGTTTCGAACGGAATGATGGGTTTCCAAAGGAAGTACAAAACTGGCACCCCCCCGCCCTGGAAGCGGAGTCAAACACAACTTTTCAGGATTTTTCGATTTTTTCCTTTAATAACACCCTCATATCTATCATCCTGCAAAATTTCAAGTCTCTAGCATCATGGGAAGTGCCTAATAATTTTGATGAGTCAGTCAGTGAGTCCTATAAATCTCGATTTTCGATCGCTTATACCTCAGAAACTATTCTATGTAGAATTATGAAAATTTCCAGTTTTACTCACATCTAGTAGTATAATACATGTGTAAAATTTCATAACTTTATCTTTTCCTGGTTGAAAGTTATGAGAGGGAAAATTTCGGCTCTAAGGCCTCCTGTAATATACACACAGTATGCTTAGGCGGGAACTTGGCCTAGCACACTACTGTGTAGCCTAGATTATATACTATTTTCTCAGTTTATTGTGAGCATTCTCAAAATCCCAGAAATGTTCTTAATCACTTCTGAGGAAGGATGGCTGGAGCTGGCCGCATTCTTTCTAGGAATATCCCTTTTCCTTAGAAGTTAAACATACCTTCTCCTTTCCCCTATCAAAATCACTTTAGGACAGAACATCTCCTCCTATTGTTCAGACCTTTTTGCCTCTTTTAGCACTTTCCTCCGAAGGAAAGTAGCTATTGAGGTTGGACTCATGACGGAATTTTTGAAAAATTTCTTCAAATCTTTATCGATCCTACCTAGTAGACACCGAAAATGACCCCCGTTAAAATTTATATATATATCTATATATATATATCTATATATATATATATATATATATATATATATATATATATATATATATATATATATGTGTGTGTCTGTTAACACGATAGCGGCCAGAGTTTTTGTTTTTTCGTCACGAAACTTGGTATATAGCATTCAATTAGCAAACGATTGAACGAGTTCGTTAACCACCAAAGTCGGTCCACCGGACGGGGGGGTTTACCCCGAAGCCAAAACATTTATTTGACTATGTCAGCCGTAATATTTGTTATATTTCAACGAAACTTAGTATTCGTAGTGTTAATATAGAGAGAAAAGTGAGATATAAAAATGAACTAAATCGGTTCATTAGAAGGGGGGGTTTACTCCGGACCCACAATACCAATTCGCCACTACCAGCCGTGATTTTTGGTATATTTCGACGAAACTCGGTATTCGTAGTGGTAATCTACAGGTAAATATGTGTTGTAAAAAGAAACAAAATCGGTTCATTAGAAGGGGGGGGGGGTTTACTCTGGACCCAAATTCCTAATATACTCATACCGGTCGTAATTTCTGCTGTATTGTAACGAAACGCTGTATACGTCGTGGGTAACTCATGAGAAAGAAGTGTTGTAAAAATGAGCTGAATCGGTCAATCGGAAATCGGGGGTTTAATTTGTAATATATTTGAATAGAAAAGCCGGCAGACGTAGGTTCACAAAGCCGCCGCAAGGAGCGCTTTCTACCACTAGAGTGACTGTATCCTGTTCCTGCGTTAGATCAAAATACGATAATATGAGGATTTTTGTATTTATTACGTAGTGTAGTAGGTACCATGTGTAAACATAACTCTGGATGCAAATTAATAATTGATCAGTTACTCATTACGAATTTAAAAGAGAAGTATTCATGTTTTTATTTTATTTATGTAGGATATTTTAAGCAAATTGTTCTGGAAAGCAGTCTACACTACCCAAATTCTGAGGAAAGTGCTTAGTTATGCAGCTCCTGCGTGACGGCCTTTTTAGCACTTTCCTCCGAAGGAAAGTAGCTATTGAGGTTGGACTCATGACGGAATTTTTGAAAAATTTCTTCAAATCTTTATCGATCCTACCTAGTAGACACCGAAAATGACCCCCGTTAAAATTTATATATATCTATATATATATATATATATATATATATATATATATATATATATATATATATATATATATATGTGTCTGTTAACGCGATAGCGGCCAGAGTTTTTGTTTTTTCGTCACGAAACTTGGTATATAGCATTCAATTAGCAAACGATTGAACGAGTTCGTTAACCACCAAAGTCGGTCCACCGGAAGGGGGGGTTTACCCCGAACCCAAAACACTTATTTGACTATGTCAGCCATAATATTTGTTATATTTCAACGATACTGTGTATTCGTAGTGGTAATATGGAGAGAAAAGTGAGATATAAAAATGAACTAAATCGGTTCATTAGAAGGGGGGGGTTTACTCTGGACCCACAATACCAATTCGCCACTACCAGCCGTGATTTTTGGTATATTTCGACGAAACTCGGTATTCGTAGTGCTAATCCACAGGTAAATGTGTGTTGTAAAAATAAACTAAATCGGTTCATTAGAAGGGGGGGTTTACTCCGGACCCAAATTCCTAATATACTCATACCGGTCGTAATTTCTGCTGTATTGTAACGAAACGCGGTATACGTCGTGGGTAACTCATGAGAAAGAAGTGTTGTAAAAATGAGCTGAATCGGTCAATCGGAAAGCGGGGGTTTAATTTGTAATATATTTGAATAGAAAAGCCGGCAGACGTAGGTTCACAAAGCCGCCGCAAGGAGCGCTTTCTACCACTAGAGTGACTGTATCCTGTTCCTGCGTTAGATCAAAATACGATAATATGAGGATTTTTGTATTTATTACGTAGTGTAGTAGGTACCATGTATAAACATAACTCTGGAAGCAGATTAATAATTGATCAGTTACTCATTACAAAATGAGAACTATTCACGTTTTTATTTTATTTATGTAGGATATTTTAAGCAAATTGTTCTGGAAAGCAGTCTACACTACCCAAATTCTGAGGAAAGTGCTTAGTTATGCAGCTCCTGCGTGACGGACTTTTTTCTATTGAAATGAGTGTGATTCTTTGGTTTGTCTGAGAAGATGGATATTTTAAAAACTTATAGTAGAATGGACTCCTCCATGAGTCAATGTATGGCAGCTGTAAAGTTAAAAATTTCACAGCCTTTGCTGATTTTTTAAACCTTCATGTGCTCGTGCTTGACGGAGTCACATGCCCGCTCGTGTGGGCGGTTGTCCAACCGCCCAAGATTTTTCATAAATTTCTTAATGTTTCTTTTATTTTAAAGCTCAAATTTTCATGAAATATTGAAATAGGATTTCTTACACAGTAATGTAAGCTCATTTTTATCAAAATTATTTATTTATCAATGAAATGTACAAAGGAACACAAAAACAAAAGAAAATACCCAAATGTCACTGCATTTCTTTTTACTGTCACGAATTCGGGGGGAATTTCTTTTTTATTTTTTCTCATGGTACCAAAAATGCGAGACCTTTGCTAAGGAGGTATTCAGCCAACGGATAACTTAAAAGATAATTATTAGTGGTTACATTTTTATTTGTCCCTTCTATGCATTCAACCTATCTAGCCACTAAGTCATACGGTTTATTGGAATTTGAATTAACTTTGAGCAGGATCTGTCATGTGAGAGTACAACTAGAGAATACATAGCCCTCCCACCATCTTCTTACCTTTGTTGAAATAAATCTGGCGTGAAATTACAAAAAGGCGGTCAACTCACCGCCCATGCGAGCGCATGAAGGTTAATTTACAGATATATTACAATCTACAATTCAAATGTATCAGGTCATCTCATAAGTAATGTCGGTGAAATGTAGAATGCGTGTATCCAAGTTTTTCTGCTAGTTCTTCAACTGTTACAACAGGATTTTCTTCAACTTTAGCCTGCAGGGGTTCGTTGTCAAGCTCTGTTGGTCGACATGTATGAGGTTTTCAAGCTTGCGGTTTCCCGTTTGAAATCATTCAAACCACCGCTACAGTTGTCGCTTACTAATGACCGTTTTGCCATATATTTCTACAAGTTCTGGATAAGTTGAAGCAGCATTTTCTCCTTAATTGAATTCCCACAGCATACCATGGCATAAGTGGTGTCTTGGGTGATCCATTTCAAATGAAATTTCAGCACAGAATAGATAAGTTTCACCAACCAAAACACAATAAATAGAAGTGTATCTCTCTATCTATAATAAATAAAAAATGTAAACAAAAACAAATTGAAAAGGAGGTAACATAGGCAGACAGAATATAAAAACCCGACATTACCTATGGAATGACCTGATATTATGTAATTTGATAATAGTAGCTTGATCATGCCTCGGGTGTCCCCAGTTGTCAGCCAAATACCTTCCTATGAATGATTCTTAGGATGACCTCCAGTTTATCTTTTGTAAACTATGAAGGATGGATGGCAATTGATGATGTTCAAAGTGACAAAAAAATTACTGAGGAATCTATTTTTACAGAAATACTACTGGAGCAATCAATTGTACAATATGAATAAGAAGTTATAACTGATCTCAAACCACAGAAAAATATATACCTATATATTTGTCTGTTCACTCTCAGACAAATATATAAGCAGTTTAGGTTTGTACCAATTTCACCACATAGTACTAATGTAACCCCATTTTGCAATATTTTTTTTTATAACTCAGTTTTATTTATAACCAAAGCATTTATAGCCTTTGCTCCTTTGTATTCGGAGAATAAAGCTGTTTTTAGAAAAGCTTGATTTATTCTATTATTGTTCTAAAATGGCTGGAACAGAAGAAAACATTTGAAGAGCAGATAATGGAATACTCTATATATACATCAAATTTATATAGGGTTTTAATAATTATATTGAGTGAGGAAAGTTTTGTTGTGTTATAAAAAGTGATAAGAGTACTAGTTATTCATTTAAGGAAAAACTAAAAAATAAAAGCTTAAAAATACATATTCTAAGTTTATTTACAAAAATCTATGAAAGAAATAGAAACTGTATTAGGAGAGACAAATTTTATTACTAGAAAACCTATAACAAAAGATATTAATGTTCTTTCGAGATTCATAACCTCGATATACATATATACATTTCTATCATAACTGCTGATCCCATCATGGTCCCAATCTATGAGTTTTATAATGTATTCACCAAAATAAATATATATTATTTTAAACACTTTAGAAGAACACTATTTTGTTTTCCAGATGCGCGAAATTCTGAGATAAATATTCCCGCTGGTTCCGCCATTTGCATTTCCATTACAATGAACTACATTACAAATATAAATTCTTGATATGAACCAGACAAATTTAGTATTAAGTCTTGATATGAACCAGAAGTATTTCGATAATATCAGTGGCAAAATATGTCAATTTATATAAAAGGTTTATCTTTAAGAGCTCTAGACTGAAAGAACAGAAAAAACAAATCTATATTTTAACTTACATTTAATTATTACACAAACCAGAAAAATGAAACTTTTAAAATATGTACTTTAATAAAATATTCAAAAAAATGAGTTTGCCTGAAGTTGTAGACAATAAGTCTTCAAAAATACTTAAAAAAAAAATACAATTGTACTTTAATTAAGCACTTTCCTACTGTATTTTGGAAACATAAACTTGAAACTATGAAAGTAACTTACACTTTCATATTTTATTCAAAGATATTTCTACTTTGTAGAATGTATTTGAAATAAAGCCTGTTCATTTTTAACAAATGTAAAAGCTGCTATGTGACAGTAAAAAAGTAGAGTGCTGTGCTGGCTGTGAATACGCATAGTGCAGAAGAGTTTTGAAAAGTTTAAAAGTCCCTTTTGACTTTTTACAATTTTGTTATTTGCAATTTATTTTTACAGTTTTTGTTGATCTAAACTATAAACAAATAATTGATTTGCACTATTAATGTATACTTACAGTTGTGTATTATAAAACTTTTAATTTAATATAAAGGAATGAAAGACATGTTTTAAATGTAATTATTTTGATTTTGGGATATTAACAATATGGTATCACATGAATTAATCTTTTCAAAAAGTTTGAAAAGAACTTCTTACAGAATAAATTTGATTAAATATTAAAAATTTACATAGCTACAAAGTAAAAAATTGGATTTTACCAATTAAAAAATTTGTTAGTTTTTTTTTTGTTAAATACTACTCATGTAAAAAAAACAACTTGAATTTCTGCAATTAATTCAGATTTTAATTTTGTCTATTGTATAGGAGAAAATTCTTTCATTCCATAAATTATTGCTTTATTACATTCATCCTGAACAAAACAAAAAGTTGTTGAACTTATTTTTATTTGTTTTAATCTACGGCCAATTAAAGCTGTTGGATATTACAAGCTTTATGAGTTATAAAGAATTACAAAATATTTGGATTATATCAAATTAAGAAGTTATTTTTGTCCCTGACTGTAAGGATAATAAAAAATCTTTCAGCGGGTTATACACTTCTACGTGAGCTAACAAGCAAATTCAGTGTGTGCAGAAGGTTGCAGAGACGTCTTCCAGAGGCAGGTCCTTCGAACTAACTTTCATCTGTTTGTGCCTTGTGCATAGGGCTCTGGAGGAAGAAGCAAAGCATCAAAAACAAAATAGCAAAAAAAGCAATTTCTTATAAAACAAAATAAAAATGTATGTTTTGTATAAAATACTCTCTTTTTTTTTGTGTGTGTGTATGTTACTGACGAATCAACACTTGGGCTATTCAGGCCGGGATATCTACTTTTATAATGCCAAAAGCACATGGTCGGTCACCCATTCATGAAGTGGCCACGCCCGACATTGCTTAACTTTGGTGATGAACAGGAACTGGTGTATTCAACCTAGCTATTTCCGTTGGCTCAAATAGCTCTTTAATGAGTTTTTACATTGGTTGAAGTTATACTTTATATCTCTGCCTGCCGCAACCACCGTTGAAAATTTTCAACTGTTGACTGGCCACGACCATCTCCAGGAACACCTACACTGCTTTGGCTTGGCAGGAGACGACACATGCCTGCTCTGCCACGATGGTATTATGAATGGGGACCACATTGCCATCTGTCCCGAACTGGATCCACAGATTTCAACACCTGGTCGTTATTGGGAGGCTCGATGCCGAATGGCTTATCAGCTAGGAGGTGGCATTGGCCAATAAAAAAATAAATAATAAAATCTTAAAATACTGAAATTTTGCCACAACATTTACTTGCTTAAGTGAAACATTCCACACCCTCCATATTTCTCTAATCTCTTGCGCACAAACTCTCACTTATTTAGACATTTGGACAACTTCGTAAGAGGAAAAATATGTAGAGTTCGAAGCGAAACTGAAAATGGCTAATGCAAGTTGGACGCTGGAATAAAAATTCTGACATTTTGGCAACAATGTGTTGAGAATGATGGAAAAAATTTTGAATAATTAACACAGGTCAATATTTGATTTTAAAAAAAACTCGGTGCAGTATGGTCCTTATAGGGGTTTTGGGGTTGCTGATTACAATGAGTGAATTGGTTAACCACCATCAAATCAGATTCAAGGTCGTTTGACCCTAAGGGTCTAAGAAAAAACCCTAAGAAAAATGTGACATAATTCATGTGTATGTTTTTGAGGTCCCTGAGTCCGAATCCATAGTTTGAGTGACGGTTCACCTTTTCCTAGAAGTAATTTGAAGGTAAAATAGAGGAAAAAATCGAAAAAAAATCATTTTCTGGGAGGCAGTGCAAGTCAAAGAAACTACGAGTTCGGACTCAGGGACCTCAAGAACATATTCATGAATTTTTCAAGATTGTTTCTACATTTGTTTCTCTATCTGACCTTGAAATTACCTCTAGGAAAAGGTGTAAAAGTCAAACAATCTACAGATTCGGATTCAGGGACCTCAAAAACATAGTTATGAATTTTGTCAGATTTTTCCTACGGTGTTTTCTCTATTTGACCTTCAAATGACCTTGAATCTGATGTGATGAAGGTTAACCAACCTGCTCATCGTAATCAGTGACCCAAAAAAACCTTTAAGGACCATTCCGCTCTGAGTTTCTTTTTTAGATCAAACGTCGAACTGTGTAATCTTAGTTTTATAAAAAGTAT
Organism: Gonocerus acuteangulatus; assembly: GCA_946811695.1. NCBI lineage: Eukaryota > Metazoa > Arthropoda > Insecta > Hemiptera > Coreidae > Gonocerus > Gonocerus acuteangulatus. Next base: position 67,460,477 of record OX328123.1, read on the forward strand.
AATAAAATTTTATATAAAAACACGCATAAATTTTGCACCAACCCAATACTATTTCATGATTTCATTAAAATTGATTATTTTAACTTTAATTTAATTTATCATAGTATCTCAAATGTTAATTGCTGATTTATTTATTTATTGTTGTTGAGTTTCACAACAAGGGCGATGACCTCATAAGAACGGCAGAATCAAAGTCAGTCAGTTGGTAGTCAAGTGATAGTTGGTTATAAAATAAACGAAGGTAACAAAAAGTATTAAAAAAAAGAAGAAATAAAATGTAAAAAAAATATATATAAAAATATTATGTACAATAAAATAATAAAGAATAAAATTTTTCCATTAAAAATGACATATAGTTATACTTTCGAGTGAATGTGTGTATATTTTAAATATGTTAGAAGTGTTTGAATGTACGGACTACCTTCGGTCAGTAAGTCGTGAGGAATCGTTAAGTTGCTGCGTTGTCTACAGTCAGTCAGGATATGTTTTACAGTTAATGTTCTGTTGCATAGTCTACACATTGGTCTTTCCTTTCTGTTCAGTAAGTATGAGTGGGTAAGTCGCGTGTGGCCTATACGTAGTCTGCATAAAATTACTTCGTCTTGTCGAGTGAATGATTCTGTTACCCAGGCTTTGGTCGTGTTCTTAATTTCTCTTAATTTACATTCACTCTTCAGCCAATTTTCTTCCCATTCATACAGTGTGTTAGTGTGTATGGTTTTGTTTAAGTCAGATGTCGTCACTGTGTTTACGTCGGGTTCAGGTCGGTTGGTAGCTAGTTTTGCCTGTATGTCCACAGCTGTACTCATTTTTATGTCTTCGTGTCCAGGTAGCCATAGGAGAGTAATATGTTTGTTTATACTTTGTAGAATGTTTATTTGTGAAAATATGCTTTGGATAATAGGATGTGGCAACTATTATAATTGTTGCCATATGATTATTTAAGGTTATATAAAAAATAATAATTCAGCAATTCATTCTTTAACAGAAATAAAAAAGTTGTTTTTGTGCTTATCAAATATTTGTGCATTTTTGAATGTATCAGGAAGCCTTTAAATTGGTGACCCCGACAAAGAAGAGCTCGCAAGAAAGGCGAGAAGATAAATTTACTCATTTTTGTGCCTCTTAAAGACAATATAATGGAAGGTGATTTGCTAGGCCTTCACTCAGCAGACGAAGACAAACTAACCCCGGCTTCGATGCCTCAGCAACTAGACGTTTCCTCTGCTATGGCTATCAAGGCCCAGCTACCAATCTTCCATAAACGCGACCCTGATGTATTTTTTTTACAATCTGAAACCATTTTTCTACTGTATGGTGTTAAAAATAGCATGACAAAATGTCGTTATATCGTGTCCCAACTGGATGTAGATACCGCAAAGCAAGTAATGGACCTTATGCGTGACCCACCGGCTGACAATCCCTACCAAATATTAGAAGACAGAATCTTTTGTCCAACTCCTTCGGGAGCACATGGAACGCCTGCGCCCTGCACCTTATCGAAGATCGACAACAAAATCATTTGTCCATCAAGATCTTCAGACATGTACCCACGTTTTTGTACGAGACGATACAGTTCGAAGACCACTGATGCCTCCATACACCGGCCCCTACAAGGTCTTAAATAGAAACCAGAAGACGTTTAACCTACAATTAGGTACCAGACAAACGAATGTCAGCATTGATCGGCTGAAACCAGCCTTCCTACTTCAAGACCAGGAAATTACAAGTCCTCGGATGACAAAACCTGCACCGGATAGCTCTGCCTCCAATGACTCCGCCGAGGACAACACAACACCCCAGACAATGACTAGATCTGGGAGAATAGTTAACACCCCGGTGCGTTTCCTCGACGGACTCATTGGGGGGGGGGAGGTGTGTGGCAACTATTATAATTGTTGCCATATGATTATATAAGGTTATATAAAAAATAATAATTCAGCAATTCATTCTTTAACAGAAATAAAAAAGTTGTTTTTGTGCTTATCAAATATTTGTGCATTTTTGAATGTATCAGGAAGCCTTTAAAAGGATGTGTACTGTAAATGTTTTGTAAGGCCATTAAGGAACTTAAGGAGTCAGTACAAACGGTAATCGTGTCAGTTTCTGCTTTATGAACGTTAGTCAGTGCTAAAAGTATTCCGTAGAGTTCGGCAGTATATATGGTCATCAATTAAGGTAATTTAATTTGATAAATGTTGTCATTCACAATGGCGGCTGCCCCTGTTCCAGAGTCAGTCTTGGATCCGTCAGTATAAGTGTATAATGTCCTCGGGTTTCGTCTCATTATGGCGTTGATAGTATTTTTGTCAAATAGTGTGGAAGTCGGTTCTGTCTTTTTGTATTTTATTAGCGTCAGGTCAATTCTTAAGTTCTTTAATTTCCATGGTGGTGTGTCTGAAAATTTGTTTTTAAGAATTGAACATTCCCTTAAAATTGAATTCTTTCTATCTTCTAATGATCTCACAGTAAATGGTTTTCATTTGGAATTTAATCCTATGTATTTATTAAAATGTATATTTTCCAGGAAACTCTGGACACAGGGCGTTCCAAGTCCTTTTGACCTTATAAAAAATGAAGAACAGAACATTGCACGCCTGTACTGCAGTGGGGGTTCTCCTGCCAAGGCGCAAAGGCTACCTGAAGGGCTGGTTCTGAAAGCTCCTGTGACAAGCCTGAGTCCTGTGTTGTGTATAGTGTCGAGTAGTCTTAAGGTTGTAGGACTGGCAGATGAATATGCTATACATCCATAATCCAGAAGAGACCTGGTGTAAGACCGATAGAATGTAAGCATGGTGCATTTGTCAGTACCCCATTTTGTATTACTAAGGATTCTTAACAAATTCAATGACTTTTTGCATTTGGTAAGCCTAGCAATGTGGTGCATAGTAGAGTGCATTGGCCTGAAACCACATTGAAATACGGAGAGAAGGTTATTGTTTTCCAAGAACCAAATGATTCTTTTATTCGCCATTTTCTCCAGTATTTTCCCAGAGCAATTAGTCATGCTAATGGGCCTGAAACTTGAGGCTAACTTACTATCTCCCTTTTTTTAATATAGGAATAACTATAGATTCATTCCAGAAGGGAGGACCACTCTGAAATATGTCGTTAAATATATTTAAAAGGGTCTCAAGGCCTATGTTGGGTAGATTTTTATACATATCATAAGTTAGTCCGTCAGGTCCAGGTGCTGTGAGGTGAGTTGTCGACAGTGCATGTTTTAGTTCGTCTAAGGTAAACGGGTCATTCAAAGGATGGTTATGTTAGTTCGTAATCCGAAGGATATTCATTTCTACGTTATTTCTGTATTGTGAAAATTCTCATTACTGGATTTTGTGGCAAAATGTCTGCCTATTGTTGATTTAAATTATACTAGGGGGAAAATTAAATTTCTCTAACAATTGCTAGTGCAATTAATTTAAAAATAAATTGAATTACAACAATTTGAAGCATTGGACACTCCTTACTTACATTCTATTTGTAGTTGACAACTTTGAATTATTTTACTGTTTAATTTCTATTTAATGTTCGAAAGAAGATAAGTTTTTTGCTAGGATTAGTCTTAAGGTAATTAGCCTCCTCTACAGCCAAGATATGGCCCCCTGGACTTCATTTTGTTTCCTTGCCTTAAAAGACTGATGAAAGGAAAGCATTTTGTGACGACAGAGAGGATCCAAGCAGCTTGTACCGTGGCTCTAAAGGTTATTCCGGAGAATGCCTACTGTGACGCCTTCAATGCTTGGAAATCGTGCTGGTATCGCTGTATCAACGCAGGAGGAGCCTATTTTGAAAGTTTTTAAAAAATTGTAATGGTTGTATCAATACAATTTTTTTAATCAACTCAGTCCTATTACTTTCCGGACAGACCCTGTAATGCTGAAGAGAATACTATTTAGGTCAATTTCCCCTCCTAACACTACAAGAGGTGTCAGTATTTTCGGTCTTTAGAATAAAATTGAGAAAATTTCTTCCCTGGGTTTCCAAGTCAATTATGAAAAATTCAAGATATTAAGGTCTGTTTCATTAACAAGAATGCTTCTGAACTCACTTTACTATGAACAATTTCTCTTGCCTCCTTCGTCCTACTGAATTACTCCAGATATTACACAAATTTCTAAAGCAAGCAAATAACTAAGAGTGCTGAGAATATCTTTTATATTCATGCATTTAAAACAATTAAACTGTTGTTTAACATCTTCTACCTATCTAGTTTTCCTATATAGGACTCCATGAGCTTAAAAAACTAGTTTATTATATACCTGATTCAAAGAGTCTTGACTTGCGGAAGCTGTCTGCTTGAGATAGTCTTTATCGTCAAAAATTCTCTTTTCTCCACCTCCAGGTTTGTGTTTCACATTTTCAAAAGAGCCCACTTTACTCTGAGCTTTTATTTCCAGCTTCTGCTCTTCAATCTAATATTTTAAAAAGAAATAGAAACATTTATACATTTGATTACAAATTCGACTATAGAAGGAAATTCAGGTGTGTAATAAATAAAAGTATATTTACATTTTTTCAAGCTTTCAATACGCTATTTGAAAAAATATATCTCCCCAACAAAAACAATTTAGAACCAGAGGTGACATTTGCTACTAATTGCAATGAAAAAAAAGATCAGTCCGGTAACAGGCCACTAAGGGCCCAGAGATGCAGATACTGTAGAGGTATCTGATTCTTGACCATAAGGCACACTAGGGAGATAGTGTGGTCAGCACTATGCTCCGGCTGCCTGATTTTTCCCTTTGCAGATACCCATTAATTAATTAATTAAAGGCTGGGGGAGAGCCTAGGGACGATCTGGGACCCCAAAATCCCACCCTCGAACAAAAACACGAGAATACACACATCTTTAGTGCGAGGTCGGGTTTTGAACCTGGTCCTCCAGTTCATTATTCAAGTGCTCTACCACTGAGCTAACCTTGCCCCCACAATGAAATAACTCATGAGAAAGTAATGAAAATTTGTAGCTCTGTATTTTAAATCTATTTAATTTTACATCTCAGTATCTTTTGGGACAAAAATGAAAGCATTTTTGCACTGTTTTGGAAATTGATATCTCTTATTTGTCATAAAAACACATTTATTGGTGTACCTTGTGAGTTCCTGGTGTGACATCTTGGCCATTAGCACCAGGCTGGTAACCACCCTTCCCAAACATCCATGGTAGAGCAGGGAATTCCTTCAATGGGGCCTGATATGGAGAAACTCAACCTGCTGTTGGAGGGGCTCGGGCCCCCTCTCCCACATGAGAATCCTAGGAATAAGCCATAGGACCACGGGGAGCCCCCCTATTATTATATTGTCATACCTATTGCTTGTGACGATGGTCTCCACCAACAGGAATGATAACAGTATATTTACTGATATTATACCTCTTCAATTATTCTTATTATGTATTTAATTAATTTTTAGACTTGATCTCTCAATGAGGAATCAATAATTTACTTTAGGAGAACTTAAACCATCAAACATAAATATAAACGTAGAAAATATTTCGACAGGAGCTGCAATGAATGACCATCTCAGAAAACTCAAAGTGTGTTCTAATTAGGCAGCTCTTTTATCCCCATCGAGGCTAAGCCCATCTGACACTGAGCATGTTAGAGGATAAGCAAAATCTATGAAACTCTGTCAAAAAGTAAAAAAGCTTTAAGTTCTCCTTTTTTTTAATACTTTGAACTAGATACCAGCAGGTTTAAAAAATTTATATTTTCACTGTTACTCTGATTGGGATCGATGTCTGAATCTTAAGTTAAATTAGCATGCTCGACATCACTGGCGATGAGAATGGAAATTTTCTTGTCAGAGGTAAAGTTGCACTAAACTACATTCAAAAAAATATTAAGGAATGCAGTTAAAAAAAACAAAGCAAAATATTTTTCTCGATGGACAGTAAGCACTATAAAAGTGGTGGGAATAAGTTAGAACAAGAGAGAGAGATTTTTACATACCAAAGTGGCTACCTTTAGTATAACAGGAAATCTTACAAGATCATGGATGAATCTACTTGATCTGTCCAAACTCTGAAATTGAGTGATCTGATACATAAGAAAAATTAGAAGGAACTTTTGCTGACGTAGAGATTCTATAGGATATTGTGGGCACTTCTGCCCGCAGTGCAAAAAAAAAAAAAAAAAAAAAAAAAAAGTGCTGGATTACCAGCAAAAGTGTAAATTTGCATTAGTTTATGCTTACAAAGCTATATTTCATTACAATTTCTTTTCATTCAATGGTTTCCATTTATTAGTAATTAAAAATCAGTGCTGTAAGAGGCCATGAAGGCCCAGAGGTGCAGTTACTGAATCTTGACCTTACGATACACTAGGGAATTAGTGTGCTGAATACTATACCCCAACCAACTGTTTCTTCCCTTTCCAGATAGCCAATAAGCCCATGCACAATCTAGGTACCCTAGTACATGAGTTTTAAACTTCAAACATGAGTCGAGTGCTGTAACACCTGAGCTATACTAACCCCACAATAGTACTTATTATTATAAAATTATTATACAGTCAATGAAAATAAATAAAGTGAAAAAGTACTCAATGAAATGGATAAGATAAAATAAAATCTAATGCAATTCAGAAATCATAATATAGTTCTAATGAAAAAAAAACAAAAAAACTTTAAAGAATTTAGTTATATGTATATCAATTGAACAACAGCAAAATTTACATAACGTAACTTTAATCCTATTGGGCTCTTAAGAGAGACAGACTAATTTAATTTATGATAAAATGTTGCTTTATACACATCACCAAATACAATATGTTTCGTTATTTTAGGAATTTGTTATACTAGAAGCTAGAAAATATTACCTCATATAGAATCCACCATCACAGTGTAATACAAGACAATAATTCCGGATTTGAATTTGTTTTTTTTCTTTGCATGAGAAGTATATTATTTACTTACTTTAAGAGAATACCAACAAAGGCCATAAAAATAATAAATATTGTACCCATTAAAATATATCAAGTTTTCAACTGAATAAAACATCTTGAATTCTTTATTGTCAGATAAATTAATTATTGAGGTGTTTGAATAACACTTTTTGAGTAAAAGATCCTGTAGATATATTATTTGCAGACTATTTTTATGAAAATTATTGCCTTATTTTAAGAAATATAATATTTTTCATTTAAAAGAGATAATGATAATCCGTAAATGATATAGTTCAAGACTCTAAAAAGCACAGTTTGACGAAATGCAACAAAAATAATGAACATAATACACAAAAATAACATGCAAACAAAAATACAAGAACAAAAAACAAATAATTAAAAATATTATATTCATGCAATAGGCAATTCTTTACTCACTTTGGACAAGACGTAGGCTTCACAGGATTCTTACTGTGCAATCAGATGTGCTTCCTACAGTTGACCACTTTTAAAACAACTTGATTTTCTCAAAATCTAATATTTGTTCAGTGTATTCAAAAAACGCTTAAATAAGTTTATTTTATGTTACTTGGAGGTTGGTGTCCTTAGACAAAGATTTTATTTTCCAAGGAGAGATCATATTCAGTGACACAGAATATCGTTGGAGCAATAAATAATTAGCAATTGAAATAATTCTTAAATTCGGTGGATTATGTAAATTTATGAAATATGAATCTGGGGGAATAAACCAAATCATTACGTCTATTTTTTTATACTCTGATTGGAAATTTTTCAACTTCTTTTAACAAACATTTTGAGGTATCGAGAGTGCTGAAGTTGCGAACTCTTCCTTTCTACAATTATTTAGAACAAAAAAAAAAAAAAACTTCTTATTTAAAATGATAAGCAGTCATTTAATAAGAAATCTCTTTCAAATGAGCATGTGAGTCAAACATAAAATAAAATTTCTTAGTATCTATCAAAAGAAATACTAAAATTTTACATTATTTTGGAGGCCTGGTGGCCGTGAGTGTTAAGGTGTGAGCACTTAACACTCACATCTTTAATTTTTATCCTTAGTGTGCGAATCATCCACGGAACGAAGCAATTAAAATAAATAAATAATATATTTTTTTCAGGTTAGGCTCCCTGAAATAATAGATATGTAATTTATTTCTTTAATCAGGTGGCCTTGAGTTTTAAGGCATTCATCTGAAAGAAAAAGGGTAGATGGAGGCCCGGTGGCCGTGAGCGTTAAGGCATGAGCACTTATCACTCAGTGCCAAAGGTCGTGGGTTCGATTCCCACTATGGGGTGGTGGTTTTCCTCTAGAAAAAAGAAAAGGCATCAGCCCTATCCTGGCTAAAAAAGGGAGATAACCTATACATAACCATCGTAATATTTATTTATTTTGTTTAACGATGCACCACTTTGAGGTGAATTGCATCGAGTAACTTTGTAGCTATATGCTGTTCATAGATATGTTGTTATCCTACGCCAGTTAAGTATACTGTATTACTATTTACATATTATTTACATGTAATAAAAAAAAATATAATAAATAGAAAAATATAATAATTCAACAATTGAAATATGAGATAAATGATAAAATTATTTAATTTTTAAATAAAAGAATTATCGGATTTTTATATTTTGTCGTACAGGTTTACGTTTTTTAAATGTGTAAGTATGTCGTCAATATGGTGGCTACTGTCAGTAAGTAGGTCAGTAATGTCCCGTGGTATGTCCAAGTTCGTTATAAGAAGGCAGTCGAGTAATATATGTTTAACTGTTAGTTCCGTATTGCAAATCCGACATTTTGGTATTTCAGTATTATTCATTAAGTATTCGTGAGTCATGCGTGTGTGGCCTATTCGCAGCCTTGCTAGAACTATTTCTTCCCTTCGGGAATTTTAAATTAAAATATTCTATTTATATTTTAAACATTTGTTCGCAAAAATGCCATGACAAATCCAAAATCCTGGGCATTTTGGAGGGAAAATGGAATGGTTTTGAATGAGCTCCAGCCTGGAGACATTCTCTTAATATTGGATTCAAGGTCTTAATTGAAAGGCAAAGAGGATATTGAAAATCACAAATATTTTAGAAAAAAATGTATTTACTTAATCACATTACATCTAAATTTTAATAGTACATGGAAGGTATACGTATGATTGAATGAAGATTAAGTGAATGATTGTGGATTTTCATCTTTATATATATAAACAGGAAATTTCTATACCATCAATTGCAGCTATTAATTTAATTATCAACTTGGAAGAGGAATAGTATCTATTCTAATGGTTCACATTCACATATTTGATCTTAATCATACATCAGAGAGGAATGTAATTATTATAATTTACTTAAACATAACATGAAAGAAATGTAATGCGACTTTCCTCTTGCAATCTGGTGGTTACTGTAGATTTAAAAATATTTAGGTTGTAAATTGACTCGACAATATCCAAAATTGACTATTGATTTTAATTATGCAACTTAATTTAGATTTAAAATAAATTGATTTGGTATTTAAGAGGATGTGTTGAGAGATATAGAACATATTTAAGTTGAAAAGAAGATAACTAGAACTATTTCCATGTAATATCACGTAAACATGTATTCATATGAATTGATTTGTATAAAATGTTTTTTTATTTTATGTCAAGGAAACGTAGATTAAAAATAATATAATGGGAATCGATTAGAAGCACTGGAATGAGATTAATGTGCACATACTCTGCACCATAATGAAATTTAATTAGTATATCTTATCTTTATTAGCTTTAAATTATTAGTAAATTAATTGATAATAAATGCATTATAGTCTTTAGTCTGTTGACATAAAAATAACTGAAATGAATTATTAAATTGTTAACACCTACTTATATTTTTTGGATGATGTTTAAGTTTTTTTTGTATACTAATCACTGCTATTTTCTCATTACAATTGTTTAAGTATTTTACTTTGTGTATAATGCATAAACATTTATTTGGCTTATACTTGACTTCCTATATATAATGTAACATTTTACGTAAAATAACAAAATCAAATTTTCTCTGTTAGTCTATTAATAAAATCTAAAAATAATGCCTAGAAGAGATTGTAATTAAAAAAATATTTTAATATTTTAACAAATAAAAACATGGAAACTATATTAGACTAGCACAGAAGCATTACTTATAAGTATAGTGAATAATACACTTTTGATTGACAATATGGCCACATTGTGTATTTAACAAGACAACTTCAAAAAGTTTATAAACTCCACAAATTGAGAACTGGTGCCATTATGTGTAGTTACTGGGTACTTACTTCTTCGATCTCTTCAGCCTCCTCTGAGTTCTAAACAATGTTAGAGGACAAACAAAAATAAAAGCATCTTCTAGAAGAAGCACATTCTTATTCTAATAATTATAAATTATTGTTATTAAATTAATATTTTTAAAATACTTTTGAAAACATTTTGTAAATCAATTTCAAAGTATTTCCAATGAAATTTCCCCCATTAAGAATTCAATGCCAACGGCCATAGCCACGTTGAATACACCGGTTCCCGTAGATCACCGAAGTTAAGCTAACGTCGGGCGTGGCCAGTACCTGAATGGGTGACCGACCACGTGCTGTTGGCATTATAAAAGGGTGGCAACCTGTAGATAGACCGGCGCTAATGGCCAAGTTGTAGATGCGCCATAAAAAAAAAAAAAAAAAAAAAAAAAAAATTAAGAATTCAATTTATTACAGTTTTTTCTTTATTTTAAGCCAAGTACCCATTACTAACCTATTTATTTAAATAATATTCCAGAATTTGTTTTTGGATTTTTCAGGTATACTGTATTATTTCTACTCCTAATCAAAATACAAGGGTCGGATATATTTAAATGCTCTTCTTACTGAGTTTCAAAAAGATAATTAGATAACATAAAATAAAATAAAAACTTATAATCAAAATGACCACATCCCCCCCCCCCTTTCAGATAGACTGATTTGGCACACACGCACATATATATATATATTAAAGGGTGGGTTGGCCTAGGGACGGTCAGGGAGGCCCAATTCAACTCATGAGTGAAGACACTAGAAGAAAAAATCTTAAGTGCTTGCTCGGGAACTCAGGTCATCCAGCTTATTAGTCCAGTGCTCTACCACTGAGCTAACCTGTCCCCCACAAATATATATATATATATATATATATATATATATATATATATATATATATATATATATATATATATTTAAACTGTAATAAATAAAGGGTTCTTTAGTTTCTTCAGAAGAAAAAGTCAGGAATTTCATAGCAAATTCACTATAAATCTGTTTAGAAAATTAGTTAAAAAAGAAAAGCTTGCACACACACACACACACACACAAAAAAAGCCTTGGCATTATGAGTTTTCTTACTCAAAAAATTTTAAACATACAACCAAACTTTATTCAAAATAAAAATTTAAAAATAATGCAGTGTTTTATTTACCACAGCAAAGGAAGATTACACAAATAAATTAAATTAAAATTTAAAGTGATTGCTAAATGAGATATACTGTGCTATTCTTCCACATTAAAAAAAAAAAAAGAAAAAACACAGACAACGAAACTACAGGTATTTTTAAACAATAAAAATTATATTTAATGTAATAAATAATCATTGAGCTAGTCTGTTTAATTTTATTTTGCTAAATTTTGAAATATCTATTGCCAGAGATAGATTAATCATTAATTTTATATTTTTAAATCATAGTAATTGTTAATAGCCATTAAGAAAATTAGGAATGCTGTTGAGGATCTGTATCATCTTAGCATGGATGTATCTTCGACTTATTTTATCATCTTGCTTAATTGAAGAGGTGAGAATGCAAGTAGTGTAAGTCCATTTGATTTAAATGATTTAAGTCTGATTTGTATGACTTCATTTATGGCGCATTTCTTTGTCTGTTTTGTTAAACTGTGTTACTGTCATCTTTTGTTGTTTTTTTTTTCAAATTTTAAGTACCTAATTTTTTTTAATGTTTTTAATGGTGTATCAACAAGTGGGCTATTAACGGCAGGAAAAAGTAGTTTCATTCTTGTGAGTAGATAGGACAATTCTAAGTCATACTATGTGGCAAAATCAACAAAATGACTTACAGCTCTTGCTGTCTCAACTTCTCAATTATTATTTAAGTAAATAATGTACTTCATGTAATGTTACTAGACACCGAAACTATTGTAGAAATAAGTTGTAATTAAATTTTATTATTTCAACATTATAAACAGAAATTTAATGAGTAAATGCACTATTTATTTATTTACTTTTTTTTTTGTTTTTGTTTTTTCACAGTGCTTTGACATCGAGGCCATTAGCGCCGACATCCAGGGTGCAGCGAGGAATTTTCCCGAGCCATGGGATGAGAAATTTCTGCCGCCGGTGGGGATCGAACCCACCATCTCCCGCTTATGAAGCCTGAAGCGCTGGTGAAGGTGCCAGCCACGGGTGACCCCTAAATGCACTATTGTATTCAATTATGTGATTATTGATTTTTTGTCTTCTAATTGTCATTATGTTCATTATGATTAAACATTGTAACACTTGGATAATTTTAATATTCATTGATGACAGTATATATTTTAGAATATAAAGTAAAATTTATTCCAGTAAGGAAAGTTAATTTCCTTCCGAGGTAAACCGAATCGAATAAGACAAATTTAAGATTGTAAAAATATCTGAAACAAAATAATCCTCTTTGAAAAAATAAGTTGGTAAGGATATGTTTGGCTGTTTGTTTAGAGGGCTAAATGTTGCAAATATGAAATAGTTATTGCTTTGTTGTTGATACATGATTCAATCAGATTCCTCAGAAGGTTAATATATTTTTTTATTAAAGATCAGGGTTTTTATTTATTTATTTTTTATTTTTTAACGAGGAATAACCTAATCTGTCTTGAAAAGAGATTGAAAGTTTGAGAAACCATGCTATGAGGTTTCAGGTCATTATTTACCTAGTCATAAAATCAAAACGACAACAAAACAATTGCCAAAATGAAACAGATCCTGTAAGACAGATTTCTACATTTAAATTTATCTTGATTTGTTTAGATGACTGTTTGCTAAAGAGTAGTTCCCAGAGGTAATATACACTTTCTTAAGTACAAATCCAGCTTTCAATATTTAGAAACTTTCTGGCTCATAAAACATTTGAGTGAACATTCTAAACAGCAATTTCAAAGATCAGCTCAAAATTAAATTTCTCACTTTTTAATATTTTTGTAAAGAATCATGCATGCTAACAAAGTCAATTCATGTGTACTATAAAAAAAGACTTTTATAGAGAAAAAAAAATATGCATTCTATTGAGAAAACTGATTAACAGTCTTTATTGCACATGAATAAAATAGCAATCATGCTAATTGACAAATTATGTTCCCTAACATGAGAAATCTAATTACATGCTGAAAACGTTAATGTAGTTCCAGCTTCTAGTGCAATATTTACCTTGACAGTTCCTCCTCCAGCCACGTGCTTGATGTTGTCTTTAGAGCCGACTTTTGGCTTTGCTTTCTCCTTAAAATCTAATTTCACAGATTCAATTTTTTTGTCCCCTCCACCCGGCTTGTGTGCAGCATTATCTAGAGATCCGACTTTTGGTTTCGCATTCCATTGCAGTTTTACTTGCTGAATCTAGAATGAAAAGTAGAGAGCTTATATTTTAGTCATAGTAGTATTGAAATTATTAATAATTCTAAATTTCTGATTTAGCTTATGTTTTGCTGGAAGATTTGATCATCATAACCATCAGCTATACAGCCTATAAATTGTCTGAATTGTGTTTCCACTTAAGCCCACAAAGTAAATACACTTTTTAAGTTGACTAAAAAATAAAGAAACAGGGGTATTTTAATTGTTCTGTTATGCCTAATATTTGCCATAAAATGGCAGACAAAATGCCATAACTGGAAAATATACGTGTATGAACCTAAAACATAACTTTTTTGAATAATGTTTCCCATTGCTTCAATTAGAAATAGTCCTCAAGTGAAAAGACCACTCTAGCAACTCGTTTCAGCAACAATATTCTGTATTCTGAAAATATATGTAGAATTTTTAATATGAATATTCAGAATAATATAAATATTCAGTTATTGTTTTATGTTTACATACATTTCTATTAATTGAAATCCAGAAAAACAATTCATTATCTTCATGTCTTGTTATTTCAATAAGAATTGAACATGAAGAAATTTGAATGCTGATCTATTTTGTATCTTGTACAGATAAAGTAAGGATGGTGTAGATACCAAAAAGGTTTCTTTAAATATAGAATCTGTAATTTTAAATAGTGGGGTGGAGGCCCGTGGGACGGCCGTGGGTGTTAAGGCTTAAGAAGGAGCCCTTAACACTCCGCGCCAAGGGTCGTGGGTTCGGTTCTCACTATAGGATAGTGACTTTTCTTTAGAAAAAAGAAAAGTCATCAGCCCTATCCTGGCTAGAAAAGGATGGTAACCTATAGATAACCTGTCCTAAAATTCTTAGTTAATACTAATGGACGTTAAAATTTAAATAAATAAATAGTAGGAAACAAAAAAAAAAATTACTAAAATGTTCATGTTCCTTTATTTTTTGAGTTGTTTTGAGCTTTATTTTGTTATCTTTAAGCGGGTGTTAAAACTTTAAAACATTTTTATGTGGTTTAGTTGTTAAGAGGGACATGTTTCACACTAATAAGTTTAAAATTCTCTCCAATGATATGTTCTATTCTCTCACTAATGTTTTTGACTCTGTAAGTGTAGAGTAGTACTGTGGCACCATTAACTTTTATCAATTCATGAAATTATCTCTATTTTAAAAGAAAGAATTTATTTAATTTAATTTATGCTCAGAAATGGTTTTTATTTTAAGCCTTGCCCAACTAAGAAAATATTTTTGGGAACGAAAATATGTATTCTATTCACCTTCTTGTCACCACCTCCTGGAGAGTATGCATCATTCTTTGCTGCTATTTTGGGCGCAACATTAAAATTAAGTTTCCTATGCTCAATTTTCACATTTCCACCACCTGGTTTATGCTTTGCATTCTCCAGAGAACCTATTTTAGATTTTACACTTTTCAAGTTTGGTGAAGGTGCCGCTCCAACTTGGACTTTGTTCATGGGGAGTTCTGTAAAATAAACCAAAACAATTAATTAATTCCATTAGACTTGTAATATCGTCCCTACCATGTCAAACTATTGAATATGCAAATCGGAGCAAACTAGTGAACAAACATATTCGATAAATTAATGAAGTAATGTATTGAAAAATGGTCTTATTTGATACTTTATTGAATGCATTTTCGGCTATTCTAAAGAGTTTAAAAACTAAAGGGTTTCTAAAGTTGTGACAATTTACAACAAGCTGTATCGTCCACAAAGCAAGAGAAAAGTATCAAATCTGAAAAACATGATTTTTCCTATTCAATAGTTTGACATGGTAGGGACGATACCGTCGTTTGGGGTGAGTTCGGACAGGTAGTACGAGTTCGGACAATAGTGCATGGTACAGGAAATCACGTGACCCTGAGCAAGGTTTTTCATTAGGGACATAATTGGCTTGACAAATACAATCGATATTCCATTTTTCCCATGTAGTTAAGCCAAAATTGCCGTGAGAATACTTTGAAGTGAGTAACGAATATTTTAATGGGAGTTGTAATTTCCATGATTTTCGAAATGCTAGAAACAAACATCTGTGTAGAGGCTATGGAAGTAATTAAACCCTAATTTTTCATATTGTATAGTAGGTTTATATGTTGTCTATTGAGACATATATAAATATATTTATTTTGTTGGCTCAAAAGCCTTTATTTCTTCTTTAAGTAAAAAACTCGCATACCGTGGGGTGAGTTCGGACATACATTAATTATACCTTCGTCTTCTCGGCTTAAAGGAAAACAGTATTTATTCCAAAGAGGCTTTGAAAAATGTGATTGACGATGTCAAAACCAAGAAGACGACTTGAAAGAAGCAGCGGATAGATTTAGGTATTTTGTTGTACAAGAACATACCTAAATCGACTTTAAATGATAAAGTTAGAGGAATGCACACCAAAAAAATGTGGTGGCCAAACAAAATTGAGTCAAGAAGAAAAAAAAATTAACAAAGGGGAATTTTAACTGCAGCTGAATGGGACTTTCCATTAACTCGATTAAGATTTTCGCTAAATCGTAAAAACATTTTTGGATCGGTCAGGAAAAAAATCGCAGGATTTTAAGACAAGCCCAGACTGGAATGGTTTTACGGCTTTATGAAAAGGAATCAGCCATTAATGCCTTACACAAAGCATTAAAAGATGTAGAGCAGAAGTTGATAAGGAAAAAGTTAAAGAATATTTTGTTAATCTAAAAAATATTAAAGAAAATATTCCTCTTGAGAATATCGTCAATTATGACCGAGCTCACTCCAACTATAGGTTAAGTTAAGATTTCTACAGAAATAAAAGGCTGTCCAAACTCACCCCACACGTAGGGGTGAGTTCGGACACATTTTAGCTATTAATAAAATTGAAAATTTTTGAGATATTCAAAAAACGAAATACACTGTTCGATAGAGCGATGTTAAGGGTTTATAAATTAATTTTTCCAGATTTTTACAAAAATTCTGTCTTTTGTAATTACGAGAAAACCTCGAAAATATGTCCGAACTCACCCCAAATGACGGTATATAGTCATACACCTTTAGGGAATTTAAATAAATTAAGTATATTTTTACTCAATAAAAACTTTAAAGCATAAAAAATGAGGTCTTGATTTTATTGCTCTCCATTCAGGAAGAAAGTCTTAAAACGTATTAATATTTATAATATCTGAGTGCCATGATCAACGTATTTGATCAGAGCATGAATGATTGGTAAGGTCTGCTTATTTGGTGTTGGAACATTCTGTATCCGATACATCTTGATTTCATAAGTATAAGTACTAAAACTAATTACTATCTATTGTATAGTTTTATTTTTATATATTTCAAATACTGTAGTACTTTTTTGGCTATAGATCATTATGCCTATATTTGAAATGAACATTATATAGCCGGAAAGTCATTTTAATGTGGCAAGGAGGGGTTCATTTGTCATTATAAAGTAATTGTTGTACAAAGTTCATCTTGGATAATGAAAGGAAAGTTACACAAAAAATTAACTAAATGGTTAATGAACAACAGAAGAAGTTAGAATGTGCCCATTATACAATAACATTTGATATGCAATAATAAACAAAACTGACAGGACAAATTACAGAATTTTGTTTTAAGATATTGTGCTTTACTCATTACTTTTTTTATCTCCTGATCCTGGAGTTTCTGGTGTTTTGGGCTGAGGTTTGTTTGGTGATTTGAGTGGTGACTGTGCAGACCCCAGCTTCTTCGGAGGAGCTGTCTTTGCTGATTTCTTTGGCGATTCATGGTCTCCGTTTACTACAGGTTCCTGTCAATGAATTTTATGGTTTAGTTAGATTGCATTTAAATATTCAATCTACTTAGTTAAATGAGTAGTATAAATTATTCTGCTCAGAGCCTCAGCAGCTTATGCACAATAATTGATATAAAAAATATATATAAATTATTTTTATTTGTTGATTTTGCACAAAGAACATTAAGACTATATACAGGCCAATCAAACCATAAAAACTCCCTCAGATAAACACTCACACACACATATTTATTGATATTTAGTGTAGTGTACCTAAACAAGATCATATTACGAAAAATGTTTTTAGTTAAAAAAGAAAGGGAAAAAGTGAAACTGCATTATTGAAGTCAATTCTCAGGCAATTCATTAAATGTAATAAGATTGATAGAAATTAATAGAAATACGGATAAGGTGATGAGTATGCAGTTAGACATTGTCTGAGAATGAAATAAATTTGGGCAAAGAAATTCACTTCAAATTCCAAGGGAGCAGAGGCAACAAGAATAAATCTATGGATTAAGTTATATTTAAAATCTATCCAATCCAAACAGGAATTGAATAAAGTGACAATTTTTTTAAATAAATTATTCTTATTATTTTTTAGGAGCATCCAAGGCGCTGAGGTGATTCGCTCTATATAATTTTTATATATATATCCAATAATGCAATTAGGATTATACCTATAAATTTAATTTTACAAATAGTTATACATCCATTTAAACATTTATACAAAATTACATATACATCTAATTATAAGTTAAAAATAGAAGTACCATAGAGAGAGAAAACAACCAACAAAAAACAAATAATCTAAGTGTGACACATATAAAACATTTAAAAATAAGGAGTAATTGCATAATAATTGGTCATTTATTTTATTTGTGCACTGCCACTTCTGCTACTTGCACTATATCAGTGTATAAAAACGTTAGCCGTTAAAATTAATAATAAAACAGCATTAAGAGATAAAAACAATTGTTGTATGTATGTATAGCTGTTGGTTGGGTCAAGCCCTAAGGTTTGTCTAAATGTTCTTGTCGTCTCCAGTTTGTAATGATTTATGGTGGCATTAGGTGTCCATGAGTAAGATGGGTATGTCCAATATGGAGTTAAGTACGTACAACTTCTTCGTGTACCTCTCCTGCAGGACGGCCATTCCACTGGTGTTTGTTTGATTTGTCTCAGATTGTTTTCACTTGTGTTCCATATGTGTCCAAGAGTCTTGCTACTGAATTAGTATTAGAGTGGAGCTTTGTTTAATCATATCTTAAGTAAGACCGTCTTCAGTAATACATAGAAGTGCAGTGGTTACCAGGACATGAGGACAATGAACCAAGTTCTGATATAGACGAACTTAGAAGAAATTACTCTGAAGAACAATATTATAATGATCTTTCTGTATCAAGATTCTCATTACCTTAGTTGATGTACTTTCTTTCTTGGAACTTTCAGGTTTTGGTGGATCATTCTCTTTTGCAGTCTTGTTGGTTTCTTCAGCTGAAAACAATTAACATATATCAGCAATACACAATTTATTCTTCTTTACTATTGTTCAAAAATTATTTAAAATATGAAAGTGATTTGAAGTATAGCTATAAATTTCACCTTAGAATAACCTCACCTTTTCGGGTGCCAGAAGCACTTTTAAGATCTTTTGGTCTCTTTAGGGTGGCATCGACAATAACTGGAGGTTTAGGATGAACTGTATCTTTTTCTTGCTGGTTCGGCTTTGATTTGTTATCTTTTGATTCCATTATGCCATCTTTAGTAGCTGTTTGAACTACACTACTATCTTCCTGGAGAGATGTAAGACTTCCTTGCTTTGTTGGTTGGGGGCTTCTTGCTGGGGATGGTGTGGATGCAAGACTTGCTGTGCTCAAGTTATGGGAAGAGCTCATTTTTCTAGCAACGCTGGGGCTCGGTGGTACTGAGCCTTGAGTTGAACTAGGTGGTGCTGGACTCTCAGGAGGTACTGGGGTCTGCTTTCCTGAGCTTGCTGGTGTACTTGGCACAGGACTGTGGCCTTGTGAACTAGCTTGTGATGTAGGAGGTAAAGGAGTTTGATTTGTGGTAGTCTGACTCAAATTAATTCCTGGTGCAGAGCTTTGATTTGGGGGAGTAGATGCTTGGTTTTGAAGTACTGGAGCCTGAGTTTGAGGAGACTGATTACTTTGTATACCTGGCTGAGCGATTTTTTCAGGTTGGTTTTGGTGTGGTTGTACACTGTTTTGTGTTGATGGCAAAGGAGTTTGGGTAACTGGCGTGGGAGAACTTTGTGGTTGTGAGCCAGATACAGCAGTATGACTTTGACTTTCTTGAGAGTGATGTAAAGCATTTTGAGGTTCCTGTAAAACGTTTTGATTTTGCTGTGATTGGTGAGGGGAATTTTGATTTTGCTGAGGCATAAAAACGTTTTGATTCTGTTGGGGCTGGTTTGCCAGATTCTGTTGAGTAGGATTTTGATTTTGTTGAACAGTAATCGGATTTGGTTGCGGGGCGTTTTGTCGTTGCAATATCGGGCTTTGATTCTGGTTCATTTGTTGTTGCGCTTGTGGTGGGATCGGTGGAGGAGTGTGTGGTGGAGGTCTCACGTTCTGAGGTGGTGGGGCCTGCCCTTGGCTCCAGCCTTGAGGTTGTGGGCTTCCTGAAATCGGACCTCTTTGGCCGCTTGGCGGACGGCTTTGAGAAGCCTGTCCTTTCAAATCACCAACCTCTTCTTCCGAATTATTTTGAGGAATCCCAGGTCTGTTTGGTCCAGATCCAGGTCTAGGACTACTAGGCGGACGCGGTCCTGAATCGCTCCTTTGAATGAATGGAGCCCTAATGTTCTCCTGGGATCCAGGCCTTGGAAGAGGCGGCCTCATTTGCGGCGATGGGTTCTGCATCCTCTGAATGAAGTGTTCGTTTCCAAATCCCGGCCTTGGAAATGACTCGCCTGTTGGTAGTTTGGCTCTAAGGACTGCCCAAGGCGATGGCCTCCTTAGTATAGGACCTTGCGGTGGACCTCGAGGTTCTGGATAATCTTTTCTAACTGCTGGTCCGAAAGTTACAGACCTTCTCCGCTCGGGATTGTCTCCTTGCTCTGGGTTTTGGTGATGTAAATATTGCTGTGGTGGAGGAGGTCGTGGTTGTGGCCGCGGCCAGTTCTGTAGGAACACTTGAGGCTTTTCTTTTGGAACGTTTTCTTCTCCGTTTTCACCCTCTACCTAATAATCAATGAGCACATTTTTATTGAATGACAGAAACTGTTCTTACACATTTTATTATTATTGTAATTATTATTATCCAGTATAATAATAAAAAAAATATATCGAATCTTTGAGGTTCTTCCTTATTTTACCCATTTTTTTAAGTACCGCCTTACGCTAATTTCAAACAGTATTTGAACAACACATACAAAGGAGATTTTACATATTGTTGTTCAGAAATTCATTGAGTCCCTCTACATCGGCATTAGTCGAGGTTGAGGCACATTATATTGCACTACATTAAACAAAAAAAAAAAAAAACTAATTTTGAAGAAAACGGCGATATTGAATTAGTTGCTTTAGTTCAATTAGTTATCTTCCATAGGAACCAGGGACATGACTTAAATATCGCTGGCAATGAAATAGTTTCGATTTAAGTTTTTTTTTTGTTAGATCGCTAAAAAATGAAGGCTTGAATTTCAAATTGATTGGTCTGCACATTTCATAATGAGGTTTATTCAATTATTGGAGTTAAACCCCGAACATTCATACTTTAGCAATCCCAACGGTCAATATTGTTATCAGATATTTAATTTATCATTATGACAACTAAATATAATTTCATCCCCTCCCAAAAAGCAGACGGAAATACCATCAATTTTGCAATACATCATTAAAACATCAACATCAGAAAGCAATTTCACTGCGATTATTTTCTTCTTGATGAACGAAATCCCCCGGCATATTACACGGGGAAGTCGAACGCCGCATAGTGAGGCCAACCCATATTTCGTGTTTCCAAAAAGGCTACAGCCTCTAAATCTTAACCGATTTCAATGGATTTTTTTTTTTTTTTTTTTTTTTTTTTTTTAAATGAAAGCTAATAAAATTTAAAACAACTTTGTCTGGCCAGATTTTTTGTTTTGTTTTTATTTGTTTCCTCTGTTTATTAATTACGTGTAACTAATTCACGAACTTCTACAATTGAAAATAAAATAAAAAAAAAAATTATATTTCATCTAACATAATATCAGCACTAATATAATTGAAATTAAACATTCAAATCCTGATTAGACTTGGAAAAAAATCGGACTGACATCTTAAAATGTAAATTTATCTTAATTCAACAATGAGATTAATTGAAATAATATGATTTTTAAGTAAAGATGGAATGGTTGGGATTCGGCTAAAGAAACCTTAATACGATTTTTGTTTAAAAAAAATCTATATTTAGGACGTTTAGGCTACACATTGGTAGCCTTCGTCAGCTAAAATGACAAGAAAAAAGTCCGACTCGCAGGAACTGTGTCATCTTAGCGCGGTTCCATTATTTTTTTTTTTTTTTTTTTTTTTTTTTTTTTAAGGCACATCTACATCTAGGTCATTAGCGCCGACATCCAGGGTGTAGCGAGGAATTTCACCAGCGAGCCGTGGGATGATAAAATTCCTGCCGGAGGTTGGGAATCGAACCCACCATCTCCCGCTTATGAATCCAAGGCGCTAGCCATTAGACCACGGGAGACCCCGGTTCCTGTTCATATCCCTATTCTCATTTGAAAAGCATAGAATAGAAACAGATAATATTTTCCTCGGCCTTTGTTCAAAGGGTTTTATGGCTATACCTGGGGTCAGGTCCGCAAGACCCTAGAATCCTCTTCTACCGATACTTCATTTCATACGTTTCAATGAATTGGAAAATATCAAATATTTTCACACATTCCTGTGTTCTTTTACTATAGTAATAATTCTACAGATAAAATCAATTAAAAAATAAAATAAAAAAACCAACAGCATAAAGGCAATTGAAAATATTCAAAAGACGTCAACGAATCTTTTTCTCTTGGCAAGCTATATTTCTAACAATGAATTGTTTTTCTTATTTTGCCTAATCTGTTTTATTGTAAAATACATTATCCAACTATAAGCAATTAAAAAATAACAAGGAATAAAAACAGACAAAAAGAACAGTTCGAATAAGCAAAATCAATTACTTTAATGTTTTAAGCACTTGTTTCTCCGATTGACATCGCCTAATCAAAACTTTCATCAGAACCTTTTTTGTAGAGCATTTAGTAAGCTTTCTAATGGTATTCTTTCGTTTACCAAATTCTTAACCTTTTTCGAGATATTAAGGAAAATATACAAAGTTACCAAAACTTGTTATGTCTGTTAATAAAATATTTTATTATAACCCTTCCTTAACTCCAAACGTAACCAAAATTTCAACTTATTAGTTTTAATGAAAGTAGAACATGCAGAAAATGTTTCAACTGAATCCCATGATTCTAAGTACCCAAACCAAAAACGGTATTCAAAAACTCTTTTTCCAATTTTCTGGAAAACGGTTAAAGCTATCGCCTTGAAAATGGTTCCATTCGTTTTCCTAGCCCAAGAAGCCTATAAAAAGAGTACTTACAAGCTTATGAACTCAAAAACGTAAGCGTTACGATTTTTTCTGCGCGAATTTCGCCCCAAACTCCATCTTCCAGTGGGCGGATTTTGCTGGTTAACGAACTTGACCTTTCATATTGGAAGACTGATTTTTGTACCAAATTTCATCAAAATCGGACCATTCGTCTTCGACCTAGAGAGCGAACAGACAAATATATATATATATATATATATATATATATATATATATATATATATATATATAAATCTATACATATATATATAAATCTATACATATATATATATATATATATATATATATATATATATATATATATATATATATATATATATACATATACAAATTTGAACCACCGTTATTTTCGGTCTCTAGGGGTTCTGAAACGCGAAATTTTCTTGTCGGCACTTCCGGATTGTTTCATTATATCAACCTTATAAGCGGGGTTCCTCCCTATGGGGGAGGGAGGAACCGCGCTAAAACAGAAATTAATACGAAAAAATGGTTTATAATTGGGAGTTTTTGAAAAATATTAGCGTACATAGGAGAAATACCTTGTTTGTCAAAAACTCTCCTGACCTCCCACCTAGTATTTTCCCATGCCCCTTGTGTATCCTTCCATTAACACCTTTCTCTCCTTTCCTGTCATAAAATGTCATAAACAGGCCTTTGATCCCTACCGACCTCCCACCACCTGGTTTGTTTCCGTTTCATTTACCCTAGTAGATTCCTTTTATCTTAGACACTTCCACTGTGGTTACTTAACTGTCAACATTGGTCTTCCTCTGCCTCCAGGCATTTCCATAGGTATGTAGTATCTTATTTGTTTGTTATAATTAATTTATGTTACTATTAGCACCTATATACTTATATAAACTTCAATATAATAGCCTTTTTTCTTATTTTTTTGTTATGTTTCTTTTGATTTTCATTCTACTCATTCTAAGAATTTTAGACCAAATTGTTCTTTTATAATAAGTTAAGTGTATTTATAGTTCTGTTACTTATCTCAATTATAAACCATTTTTTTGTATTAATTTCTGTTTTTCTTGTCATTTTAGCTGACGAAGGCTACCAATGTGTAGCCGAAACGTCCTAAATATAGATTTTTTTAAACAAAAATCGTATTAAGGTTTCTTTAGCCGAATCCCAACCATTCCATCTTTACTTATCACCTCGACGGCTAACTATCTAATCATCAATATGATTTTTGAATGATTTGAAAATAAATTTTGATTTTTCCATGTCTAATCAGGATTTGCATATTTCATTTCAACGATATCAGTGGTGATATTAAGTTTAGATGAAAAATAAAATATTTTTTTATGTTCTAATGTTCGTGAATTATTTACACGTAATTTAATAAACAGGAGAAACAAAAAACAAAAATCTGGCCAGACAAAGTTGTTCTAAATTTGATTAGCTTTTGTTTAAAAAAAAAAAAAAAAAAAAAAAAAAAAAAAAAAAAAAAAAAAAAAAAAAAAAAAAAAATCCATTGAAATTGGTTAAGATTTAGAGGTTGTAGCCTTTTTTGAAACACGAAATATCGTTTGGCCCCGCTGTGCACCGTCAGTGATTTAATCTTCAAATCTTTAACTTCCCTAGAATAGATGTTCAGCCCTGTGCCTCTGCTGTGTGTAGAGGTGCCTTAACCAAATAGGTTAGGTACGCTTCATAGAAGTTCTTGAAAGAAGACAAGGCTTCAGATAGACTTCATGTAGGGAGCAGATAAACTTGATCCAAATTGTAGAATGACATGTAAATTTGACTTTTGTTAAAATATCCTAATGCAATCTCTTTTGAGGAAATAAAATCTTGGGAGGGGAGAGCTTTACGCGATTTATATATATTTTACCTATACACAAATACTCTTTTTACGAGATAATATATTATTTTGAAAAAAAAAAAAATAATAAAATGTTCAGAAGAGAAAGTTATAGACAGACAATTTGGTTAAAATAATTTCAGCGGTGGAAGAGAGGAGTGACGGATGAGACAGTTAGACCTAGATTCGGGTGGCAGCGCAAGGTACTGCCCACTAGATCACGGCAGAAAACCACCAGCTAAACAGTAATGCCAATAAATCCAAGCTATCACATGGCATTTGTAATTCCAGTCGGCCCAATATTTATGAGACGTTTATATTGTTCCAAGATTTTTGAAGCTACTGCTCTTTTTATTTCTTTACTCCCCCCCCCCCCCCCCCCTTGATGGATCCTCGAAATAAACTCACGAAAACCCCGTTAGGAGAGGGAAATGGTTTTTCACTGTTAATTTTGTAACTTAGTGAAAGATTTCTAGAAAGATGTTTTGCTCATTTAACTGTTTTTAATTAGACTACGGTGGAAGGAAAATCATTAAAAACAACTTTAATGTGCATCTTATTACATAACATAGGCACATAAATAAAAAAAGTGGTATTTTCGAAAGACACCATAAATGAATCGATCCATGCAAAAAGATATTTAAATTTATTTATTAAGAGTATCGCAACTTTTGGCGACTTGCTCTTTAACAGGCGACATGCAAAAAGAACTTCAGTCCATTTTTTCCCAATATGAGTTCCGATAATATTTTCGTTAGTATGAGTGATGAATTCTTTGTATCTAAAGGTAACTTCAAATTTCTATATTAAAAGGACTTCAATCCAATACATAGTTGCCATAGAAACATAGTCCTAATTTTATTATTCCATGCAGAAGGGGTTTCAGGCTAATTTTCTCAAA
Organism: Gonocerus acuteangulatus; assembly: GCA_946811695.1. Taxonomy (NCBI): domain Eukaryota; kingdom Metazoa; phylum Arthropoda; class Insecta; order Hemiptera; family Coreidae; genus Gonocerus; species Gonocerus acuteangulatus. The sequence continues at coordinate 67,486,103 of OX328123.1, forward strand.
GCTACTGGTTTTGGACTGAAGCTCTTTTTGCATGGATCAATTCAAATATATTTTTATGTATTTCGGCACGTAGAATCCGAATTCGGAGTCCATTTCACTTCTGCACATCAGGTTTAAGGGCATTTGAAGGTTGCTGAATTGGAATCCGAGGTATGTTTCACCCCACCGGCGCAAAATCAAGGTCATTTTAACAGTGGCGGCTAAAAGTGTGGGCTTGGGGGGGGGGGCTTAGTCCCCCAAAATGAAACGTCACAATCGTTTTCGGTTAAGTTAGAAAAACAAATTGTTTAGGCAAATTAATAGTATAAGTTCTAATTAATGTATGTTCTTAGTTTATCAAATACTTCCTTAACGATTTCCAGATGCCTGGCTATAAGCCCTCGGGCAGTACACCCGGCGATAAGCCCACACTAAATTAGCCCCTCCCCCAGAAATTTTTGTCTAGGGCCGCCGATGCATTTCAAGGACAAATATGTCTATTTTGCAAAAAATGAATCTGCAGTCAAAAATTCATTTTTGCAAAGTAGACATATTTGTCCTTGAAATGGCCTTGATTTTGCGCCGATGGGATGAAACAGACCTCGGATTCGAATTCAGCAACCCTCAAAACGGCGAAATTTGACCTTCAAATGCCCTCAAACCTGACGTGCTGGAGTGAAACGGACTCCGGATTCGGATTCTACGTGTCGAAATACATAAGAATATATGTATGGTGTCTTTGGAAAATACCACTTTTTTTATTTTGTGTGACTGCGTACTTCAGTCTTTTGTCAAGATGGTACTTCAGAAGCTTTCAAGTAAAATACGATAAGAAGTACTTTTATTAGTGCAACCTCTATAGCTACATTTCTTCGGACAGTGCTAAAAGCATCCGTTAGCGAAGTGGAAGGTTCTCTCCAAGATCTTTTCTTTATAAAATGTGACTTTTAGATATATAGTTTAATTATATTTTACTCGTCTTCTTCTGAAGGCACGCACAATGCTCCAAGCATAGGAGAATTCCTAGACAAAAATGTGCCGATTACGAATATACCTCATATGGAGGGGGGAATCGGAAATATTTGACAGTTAGAGAGAAATCAAGGTTTTCGAAGCACTTCAGACAATAACTTGCCTGTCAAACGTGATTAAAGTATATTTTTCCTCGTCATGGAACATGGATAATTCGAACTTCCATAATTAGAAATAGTCTTTAATTCGAATATTTCGCTCGGTCCCTAGAATTTAGTGCATAAACAATGTAAAAAAAAGTCGTGGATAATTCGAATAAAATGTTGGATAATTCGAATTTTTTACGAGTCTGAACCTCCAATGGGAAGTGGAAACAGAGGCGGGCGATCTTAAATCTTGTCAAAAAACTGAATTTTTAAAATTAAACGAAAATGGAATACACCGGTTCCGTGGGCGATGTATACGTTAGAAATCATTGTTTATGTTTCTTATTTTCCTCCCATGGAAAATCCTAACTCGGCAATCATGAACATTGATAATTTTCATATGAATTGTCCTCTAATCTCACCTCAGTATTTTAAAATATGTCTTTAGTAGCATTGGCGTAAATAAGAAATATATATATATTTATATAATACCCTTCATTTAGTCATCAAAATATGTATATATATATATATATATATATATATATATATATATATATATATATATGAGCACTAATTATATATATATATATATATAAGAATATATATATATATATATATATATATATATATATATATATATATATATATATATATATATAATTAGTGATCATTGAAATCTTTGGAACATTTTAAATAACACTAACTACAAAGGAAAAGAAGAATAAAATCTGTTTTTGAATAAACCTTGGAAGGACTGAAAGGGCTTCTTGAATGTTTGAAACCAGTTGAGTTACAATAAATACTGCAAAATTCGTTTTTAATTATTGTATAATTCCCATCCGGTGAAAAAAATTAATATTTTGAGCTTAGAAGTTTTTTGTTTGAAAAGACTTCTCCACGAGAACCAACAAATCATTTAGGGTAGTTTGCCTGCAACTATTGATCGAACCATAAAGATATCAGCAAAAATATCTTCACATTATACAGGTAATTTAGTATTGACATTCCAATACTGCTGGTTTTATTATTATTGAATAAAAATATTAGATAATTCGGATTAAAAAGTGAATTTTCTACAGTCTCTACTTCTAATTGTGCTTTTGCTACAACCTTACCAATTTCTTATACATTTTTTCTTTGCCGTGCAATTCATTTTCTTCGTCTTTTTCACCATTTTCCAGCTGAGCTTTTTCGGTTTCTCCAGCCATTTGCTTTGAATATTCTACTATTTATTTATTTATTTTATATTAAATATGTTTTAGGACTTAGTTTTTTTTTCAATTACTTCTTCATTGCCCTTGATATCTTTGTGCTTATTTAACTGTTGAGATTTTTAAGTTATGTAAAGTTTTAAGTGATATATTTATTTTATAGGTGCCAACTGTAGAAAAAATACAAAACATTTTAATATATCGAAAACACAAAATAAAATAAAACACAAAACTCTACAAAAACATCTTAAAACTTTTATAATGAATTTGCTGATATTTAGATAAAATATTATACATATATCTCTATTTTAGGATTAATTTCGAAAATAAATTCCCAACTAATCGTAGAAGTATTTTATTAACTACATATCTTATTACAATGGAAATGAATAATATTCTAGGCAATTATAATTGATGGAGGGTTTTTTGGAATAAGGTAAAATAAGTCTATTTTTGGGCTAACTGTTTGAAGAGTACTTTTTAAGTTGAGAGATGAAGATGTACACATTACCAATTACCTATTGTTCGGTCAGCCTTTTTTTTTTGCGCACTTTTTATTGCGGTTCCTCTTCCCTTCATAGGGAGGAACCCCGCTTATAAGGTTGATCTCATGAAACAATCCGGAAGTGCCGACTAGAAAATTTCGCATTTCAGAACTCTTAGAGACCGAAAATAACGGTGGTTCAAATTTGTATATATATGTATATATATATATATATATATATATATATATATATATATATTTATATATATATATATACATATATTTGTCTGTTCGCTCATTTCCGGCCCCCCTAATGGTCCGATTTTGATGAAATTTGGTACAAAAATCCGTCGTCCAATTTGAAAGGTCAAGTTCGTTAACCAGCAAAATCCGCCTACTGGAAGAAGACGTTTGGGGCGAAATTCGCGGGAAAAAATCGGAACGCTTACGTTTTTGAGTTTATATGCTTGTAAATATTCGTTTTATAGGCTTCTTGGGCTAGTAAAATGAATGAAACCATTTTTAAGGCGATAGCTTTTATCCGTTTCTGAGAAAATCGGAAAAAATTGTTAAATCAAGTTTTTGGTTTGGGTACTTACAATCATGGGATTCAGTTGAAACATTTTTTGCATGTTTGAATTTCATCAAAACTAACATGTTAAACTTTTGGTTACGTTTAAGGAAGGGTAAGATTAAAATATTTTATGAACAGACATGAAAAGTTTTGGGAACTTCGTATAATTTCATTAATATCTCGAACACGGTTGGGTGATAAGTGGATAGAAATTATTTGAAAGATTTATAAATTCTCTACAAAAAAGATTCTGAAACAATTTTTGATTAGGTGATGTTAATCGGAGAAATAAGTGCTTAAACTTTGAAGTAATTGATTTCGTTCATTCGAACGGTTCTTTTTGTCTGTTTTTATTCCTTGTTATTTTTTAATTGCTTATAGTTGGATAATGTATTTGACAATAAAACAGATTAGGCAAAATAAGAAAAACAATTCATTGTTAGAAATATAGCTTGCCAAGAGAAAGAGATTCGATGACTTTTGAATATTTTCAATTGCCTTCATGCTGTTGTTTTTTTTATTTTATTTTTTAATTGATTTTATTTGTAGAATTATTACTATAGTAAAAGAACACAGGAATATGTGAAAAATTTTGATATTTTCCAATTCATTGAAACGTATGAAATGAAGTATCGGTAGAAGATGATTCTAGGATCTGGCGGACCCGACCAGGTAAAGTCATAAAGCCCTTAGAACAAAGGCTGAGGAAAATATTATCTGTTTCTATTCTAAGCTTTTCAAATGACAATAGGGATATGAACAGGAACCGCGCTAAGATGATGCAGTTCCTGCAAGTCGGACATTTTTGGTTTTGGTACTTAAAATCATGGGATTCAGTTGAAACATTTTTTGCATGTTCGAATTTCATCAAAACTAATATGTTAAACTTTTGGTTACGTTGGAGTTAAGGAAGGGTTAGAATAAAATACTTTATGAACAGACATGAAAAGTTTTGGGAACTTCGTCTACATTAATATCTCGACCAGGTTGGGAAATCGTGGTAAGTGGATAGAAACTATTTGAAAGCTTACTAAATTCTCTATAAAAAAGGTTCTAAAACTATTTTTGATTAGGTTATGTCAATAGGAGAAATAAGTGCTTAAAACTTCAAATACATCTGTTTTGTTCTTATGAACGGGTTTTTGTCGTTCTTTTTGTAATTGTTGTCTCTTTCCCTTAGTTTTTTATTGCTTTTTATTTTTGTAATTCTTATATTAGGTAAATGTATTTGTGTTTAAAACAGGATAGTTAAAATGAGAACCAATTTTATGTTTTTGGAAATAGATGAGTTAGAAAAATATGAGTACCTTTGCATAAGTTCCTAGCAACCTGAAAATTTGCATGAAAGATACGGACAACATTATAAGGGAATTGGGAAAAGCCTTTATCGATCCCATGATTGGCAAAGCATTTTTTTCGAGGTCAAAGTTCGCTAAAAAAGGCTTTTAGGAATTTTCAGCGAAACGTTTTGTTTTATGGTAAAAACAGTTCAGACAAAAATTGTAGATCGTGCAATTATGTACAAAACTTGTCTTCACACTTTTTGTCTTTAGATTAACCATTTCTGAGAAAAGGCGATTCCAGAATTATCTTTAGTTTTATTCAACATAATATGCCAGACTCGGCTAGATGTTACAATACTTATGCTACCTGGTCCTCTTTCTAAGGTCCTGACAATAAGTACCGTTACAGCCCCAACCATAAACCTCGCAAAATGACCTGCTTGACATCTGATAATATTAAACTCGTGAAGTAGTTCCTCTTTTTGTGTCTCTGTTGACCTCAGTTATTAATTTTTATTTATGTTGTACGCCTTATTTTTTAATTGGGTGCTGTTATCTTGATTGCATTTTTTCTCTCAATAAAACAAAGCTAGTAAATGAGAAGGATGTTCACGCTTATATAGAAAATAATTTTGGAGGGGACTGGAAGAATTTCGGGGGGGGGGACTGGAAGAATTTGGGGGGGGGCTGAAAGGATTTTGGGGGTATGGGATAATAAAAATCTAGAACATGGAACAGTTAGACAATTAAAACGCTATTAAGCCCCAAAAAAATTATTTTTTTCAGAACTAAGTGATCTTATTATTATTTTTAAGGTTTTTACGACACATTTTTACCGATTGCGGGGGGTACAGCACTCTCAGCCCCCTCTTATATACGCCCATGCACGTTATTCTTTTATTTTATTGATGTATAGAGCTTTACTTTAGAATGAGAACTGGATTGTGTAATTTCCGGTTCTGTGTAAGTTGCTACTGCCGGTTTCCCTGACGCCTTAATATCACTTTTATTCGAGATGTTCGAGAGGATGTTGACAATTTTCACGTGATATATAAAAAAAAAGAAGTTTATTTCTATTCTAAGATTTTCAAATGGCATTAGGGATAAGAACGGAACCGCGCTAAGATGATGTAGTTCCTGCGAGTCGGACTTTCTAATTGACAAGCGAGATGTACTATGAAAGCATCATGGGCTAATGCCACACTTCATTCTCCGTTGGCCTACTACAACTGGGCTGTGAAGTCCAAACCTAGGAACGTTCCGATTCTAGTAAATAGGAGTAGGTATTCGCTACAAAATACTGACAGCATCGACTCAATCTTGCCATACTTACTCTCGGTATCGAACGAAAGTACTTGGTATCGAATCGAACCAGACTGATATTACTTACGAACGTATCAGATAGAACGAGTCCTCTCTCGCTAGGTTATTGGTCAACAACAAGGAACATATTGTCTCCAAAATACCGAGAGCAGTTACTGTTTTTGGGCAATCTGGATGCTAAAGAGTCTTGTTTAATATACTTAACAATATATGATAATTTTTCTTGATAAAATAAAAATTAGTTAATTAATTAGATTTTTACATTCACAGAATTATTGTTCTTTAACATTTGCTACGTAAGTTTCTTTAAAAAAATTCTAAAAGTATCGATAACTTAGGAGTATTTGTATAATTAGTATCGAAAAATAATTTGAGTATTACTCATATGAGTAGGTGTTGATACTTTGATTTGTGTCGATACGTCTATAAGCACCTTAATTCTTAATTATAAACTTTTTTTATATCACTTTAGTTCGGATTTTGTTGATATTAATGAAAATATGATTAAGGAGAAGATTTCATGATCTCGGCAATAAATTGGCAATACATACTAAATATGCTTCGTTACGTTGCATAAATAGCATTTAGAAACTCATATTTTTAAATTATACCAATTTAGCAGCCTATCGGGCTTAATGCTATGGAAGGTTTAACCAATATAAATTGCATTCGGAAACTTATAAAGCTTGCAAACTGTAAAAGATAGTCTTTCAGGATTAGACGAGCATCATGAATCGATATCCATTCCTGGCTCGATTATAGGCTCTTCCGACTGGACATTAGCCTCAATTTCTTCCTTTTTCCACAAACATGGAAGCTTGGCATGCCATCCTCGCTATTTTTCAAATAGAGTTCTCCCCATCTTCACCCAATATATTTGTAATTTGAGCATAAATATGTTTTAGCGAAGACTAAACTGAAAAAAAGTTTCCGCTAGCGTTCGCGCATGCGCAGTGGCCATGTACGAAAAATAAGACTGTATGTTATACAGTACATTACACAGGTTTGTCGGGTGGACCTAAAGCACATTTATGTTGTTGAATTTGAGCAGAAGGCTCTAAAAGAAATTAATTTTCTTTCTGTTAATTGGCGTACTTTTATAGGGCTCTCTACCTCTCTTTATATATATACATAAATGTAGAATTAGGCCAGCCGTCCTAGTGGCGTCGTGTGTACTGCTTGACAAAAACGGCATGCCAATTTAATAATAATCGACTTCCTCAAACGGACTGAAGAAATTAATTAGTAATTTAAAAATCAATCTCATACACACACGGACATATATACTTACGTAACGCTCAGGCCAAGGAGATAAATACTCCTTAACAAACGTTCTTTAAAGCACAGATATCGAGTAACGTTTAACTTAATTTCACTGATGATGTGTTTAATATCAGTAAATATAATTTAACTGGAAATAGGAACGAATTATATTTAGTTGTTGGTGCACTCGTCTTTGACGGGTGTTTATATAAAATTGTTACTTTCTGCCGACTTGTTAGTTACAAAAACTAATCGTTAGGAAATCAGTGAGATTGTATAATTTAAAAATGTACACAGTAATAAGTAATTTACTTTCTCCGTATATTGTCTCTCGCACGTATTAATTTGACAGTACCTAATAGAAGAGATAATTGTAGACTGAGCCTACAGAACACTTAATATTAGGCTGTGTGTCCAATCCCCTTCCTAGGTACTACGGTCTAAATGTTCTCTCCAGCCTTCAGGGCACTGTACAGGGCATCGTTTTAAATTGCTTAAGCATTCATAATATCCGTTTTACCAAATATTTTGGTTTTATTTAAATCCTTTGTTTTGAGATAAGGATACGTAGAAATACTGTCAAAACGTGGCCAATACCTGAATTGGTGACCGACTACGTGCAGTTGGAATTTTAAAAGGGTGGGAACCTGTAGACAGCCTGGTTTTGATACTCCGTTAAAAAAATAAAAAAAATACCGGCAGCATTTGAAGGTTCTAATATATGCCAAGGGTGAGCATAAAAAATGACATTCATTCACAGCTAGTTTATTTGGCTTATGAAACGGGATGATATCATGACGCGGGTTGATTCTATGCAATGGGCGAGCAAGACTTTTTTTTATGTCAAATAACTTGTGAATGGCATTACTATTCCCGGAGGTTTGTGTTGGCTAAGAAAGTTAGTTGATAGCGATGAGTATCTATTAATTGGTAGAGCTTAGGGGGATAGTATAAGGTATTCAACAGCTGGTAGCTTGAACAGAGGACTTGTAAAGGCTGACAGCGAAGCGACAGACCTGACAAGCTACTGATAAAGCACTCATTTCCCTTCACTCCGCTCTCCTTCACAGACCCAATGTTAGCTGACATGTTTCCTATTTTTGATCCAATCTTTGTCTGGAACGTTTTCTTTCTCTTATTTTTAAGTTTCAGACTGCCGTAATTTTTAGTGGGTGCTCGAGATTTTTAATGTAAATCTGTTACAAATATAACGTCCTCTGTTTCGATCTGATCATTTACGACTTTCGGTAGCTGATTGTGTACACGGTTTTTCCTGTTGATGTACATTTTGTAGTTTTGCAGAATTCTGTATTTGACAAATATTGATTTCGAATCGGAAAAAAGAACAAAAGAAAAAACGAAACAACAGAAAATATTAACTAAATTATTATCCGAGCTTCTTCAAGCCATCCCTGGTGGTGGAGAGAATCAGTGTTGGGCAAAAATTATTCAGAATAATGAATAAAGAATAATGAATTAATGTATTATTTTATTCACGAATGAAGAATAATTACTTTTATTCATTATTCTGTGAATGAAATTTATATTTTATTTACAAATTATTCGAATAATCATATTTTATTGAATAATGAAAGATACATTATTATGTCAATAGCCGGAAATATGTGTATATATATATATATATATATATATATATATATATATATATATATATATATATATATATATATATATGGGGGCGAGGTTAGCTCAGTGGTAGAGCACTAGACTAATAACCTGGAGGACCTGAGTTCAAATCCCGAGCAAGCACTAAAGATTTTTTCTTCTAGTGTCTCAGTTCATGGGTTCAATTCGGCCTCCCTGACCGTCCCTAGGCCAACCCAGCCTTTAATTAATTTATCAATGGGTACCTTGGTGCTAATGACCCAAGCAGTCGAAGCAGCAAGGGGAGCTTAGTACTGACCACACTAACTCCCTAGTGTGCCGTATGGTCATGAATCGGATACCTCTATAGTATCTGACCCTCAGGGCCCTCGTGGCCTGTTACGAGACTGATTTTATATATATATATATATATATATATATATATATATGTTTGAGGTGGATCTATTCAGTAAACCAACTAGACATAAATAATAACGAATGATGAATAATGAATAACGAATAATTCTGTGAATAATTCAGGATGTACCGTGTGAATAAGATAATTTAGTGAATTATTCATCATTCACTAAAAATTTATTTGAATGATCATTCGAATAATAATTTATTCGAATAATGCCTAACACTGGGGAGAATCATATTAGGTTGTACAAAAATCACGGAAAGATTGCTCCTTAAGGTAGTTCTCTTTTTCTAGATCATTGAAAATAATTTAAAAGAAAAAAACTATCATATTGTAGTATCCACAATCTCCCATTAATTTCTATAATGTATACAATAGTAATTTTTCTTTTTTTTTTTGTGCGAAGGATAGAGGTTTAGGTTGTATTTCTGCGATGCTAATTAAGGGTTTTTATTTATTTTGTTTTTAATTTCGCATGGTTAAATCTTGTCTGCTATCCATGTCTTTATCATTCAATACTTTTCAAATATTTAATAATTTGTATAAAATAGGTGGAACGTCAAATGTTAAAATACACTTTTTACAATTCTTGTCCTACCTGTAGGGATGTTTTAATTGAACTGCATAATATTTAAAAGTGGTTTTATTTTAACATTTGACTTTCTGCCTTTTTTATAAAAATCATTGAAGATTTGCGGTCATTTTTGAGAATCCCAATTATTAAATTGTAAAAGAAGAAAAATGATGTCTTTCTGAAGTCAAAACACAGTGACTTTTTGTGGAAGAGTCTAAACTATGTGTAGTGTTTTCACCGCTAAGACCCTGTACGTTAATTCGCGCTGTTGGGGGAATGTTAAATATGTTTTTAGTAGTTAATTAACCTTTTTGTTCTTTACTTTAATTTAATTAGATTCAATATTAGATTAGAACTTTTTCAACTGTTCAAGCTCTTTGACAGTCTTTCAGATTCCATAAATTAAATAAATGCGGGAGATGTGGGTTCGAGTCACTCCTGCGGCGGTAACTTTTTCGTTTCTGGGCCTGTTGAGAAAAATTCCCCGCTTCACCATGGATGTCGGCACTAATGGCCTACTAGTCGGCACGCCATAAAAAAAAAATAAATAAAAAAAAAATAAAAAATTAAACTTTATTGCAGAATAAGGGGGTCTTTGGATGATTATTGCACTTTGACTTCGTGAGAACCCTAGATGTGATTCAAGCGTGGTGTTTAATGACTTCATTCAGTGATTTCTTCACTACTTCACCATTTCTTCACTACTTCACCACACAAGGAAGTGTGAGGCTATTAGTACAACCGGTATGACAGCGTACCCTGAACATAATGTCCATAGAAGTTCATGTCTTAGAAACATCCATTATGAAACATAGAATACTGAATCCTCACTTTGATAGCTGCCCAAGTTTATAGAGGTTTTCCTTAAGTTAGTTTTTGATCGTGCACGAAGCCGGTGTAAGTTCGATCTGGGGCGTAGCATTATCAATATAAAATTAGTGAGCTGATTGAATGCGGACAGTTGAAAGGGAGAAAGGTTAAAAATACCCCGGATAGGGTAAGTTAGTTTGTTAGCTATTAGTGGGTGCCCGGGCTTATCTTTCTACTAATTATCTAGTTTGGGGGGAGGGGGCTCGCACGATATCCTTCTGTTAAGCTAAAGTCCCATCTCGCAATTCTAGGATCAACTACGGTAGTGTAACACAGTACTAAAACTATTTATACTGCTTAATTTAGAAAGGTTATTATATGTTTTACACTTCATTGAAAATAATTTATTATGGGTAAAAATAAAGTAAAACAATTTCTAGCGCGGTTCCTCCTTGCTTAGGGAGGAAACCCGCTTATTAGGAAATTTTAAATATGTATAATATATATATATATATATATATATATATATATATATATATATACATATATATATATATATATATATATATATATATATATATATATTTATTTATTATAGAGCTCGCATATGTAGCGACTCGCTCTTATCCAGATGTTCGAAGTAGATACCAGTAACAGTTAAACAAGTTAAAATATAAGTATTTGCAGTTATTCTTGTAAAAAAAAGGTTAAAAAAGTTTAGAGCAACTAAAAAAACAAAAACAAAAAAAAAATAAAAAAAAATAAAAAAATAAACAATAAAATAAAAAGTGTAAAAATTTTACACTATTGAATTATTCCAAAATTTAGAAAGAGGTAATACATGAATGTGTATTGCTCATTTTAGGTTTTAAAAAACTTGTGTCTATTACGTAACTTCACGTTAAGTCATACATATTTTTATAGATTTCAAAATGTGTATATTTTATATGTAATTGTAAATGTTTGTATCTTTTAGGTAAGTGAGAATTGTGTTTATGTGTGGACTGTTTTCCGTCAAGAGTTCATTCAAGTCGTTTGGTAGATTTAATCCGTCGCGTTTTTTGCTGTCAGTTAGTATGTGTTTTATAGTCAAGTTTCTGTTGCAAATGTCACAAACTGATCCGTCCTGTCTCGTCATTAAATGGCGATGTGTCATTAATGTATGCCCGATACGCAATCGAGTAAGGACGACCTCGTCTCTTCTGCTCGATCGGTTGCTGGAGGGCCAAACACAAACTGTTTTCTTGATTTCTTTTAGTTTGTTGTTTGTCATGTTCGTCCATGTTTTTTGCCATTCATTTTGTAAGTAAGTTTTTATGTTAGTGTTTAAGTCTTGTACCGTCAATTCTTCCACGTCGACTGTACATGTTTCTGTAACTTGTTTTGCATATTTGTCAGCTTCTGTGTTCCCTGAGATATCCATATGTCCGGTTATCCACAGAAGCACTACTTTTATGCTGTAAGTTTGTAAGTCGTGTATTTCTTGAAATATCTCTGCCACTAGTATGTTTGTCTCGTATATATTAATGAGGGAGAGTAGAGAACTTAGTGAATCTGAACATAAGATGATTGTCTTATTTGGGACTATAGTTATATTTCTTAAAGCCAAAAGTATTCCCTGTAATTCTGCTGAAAAAACGGTTGATTTGTAGTTTAATTTGACGCCAAATTTTGGATTTCCTATTATAGCTGCTGCTCCAGTGCCTTCTCTAGATTTTGATCCATCTGTAAATGCTAGGAGTGCATCTGGATACAGCGATAGAAGATAATTAAAGTTATTCTTGTAAAACAGTTTAGATAGAGGGTTAGTTTTACTGAATTTTGATAAATTTGTATTAATTTCTAAGTTATTTATTCTCCACGGTAAGTAAGTCTGCTGGCGTCGTAAGTACGTAGGACTTGCCAGTAGGTCTGTGTTCACAGCGTAGTCTAATATTCTGATGTTCAGTGGTCTTTGTCTTGTTCTCATTCGGTTATAAGTAGCTATAAATGGGTTTTGTGTTAATGTTTGTGTGCATGGTGTATTTAGGAACTTCAGTTTGGTGTAAAATCTTAAACAAAATTCCTGACGCCTGTACTCCAATGGCGGCTCACTGGCTTCAACATACAAGCTGGCACATGGACTGGATCTGAATGCACCTGTGGATATATTGATTCCTGAGTTATGTACCGGGTCTAACATTTGTAATGATGTTTTACTGGCAGATGAATATGCTTGACACCCATAATCCAGAAGTGACCTGGTGTATGCTCTATAGAAAGTGAGCATAGAGCATCTGTCAGCACCCCATTCTTTGTTGCTAAGAATCCTCAATAAATTAAGCGATCTTTTAGATTTAATGAGGAGTTCTTTTAAGTGGGGGATCCAAGTCAGACGCCGATCAAACACCAACCCAAGAAATTTAATTGTATTTACTACTGGTAAATAGTAATTGTACAATTTGAGACTTGGGTTGGGGAATGTTCTCTTCCGAGTAAATAGTATACAGCTGGATTTTTCTTTGGAAATCTTAAGCCCAGTTAAGGAGCACCAATGTGCAAGTCGCTGAAGTGTGTCTTGTAGTTGGGTCCTGTGCTGTGTTTACATCTTTGGATGTAGTGTAGATGAGTATGTCATCAGCATATTGGCAATAGGTCACTGTATTTGGGATGAAAGCTCTGATCGAATCTACTGCTATGTTGAATAGGGTGGCGCTCCGTTTTCTTGTAGGAATTCATCTGATAGAGCTGAGCCTATCCTCACTCGGAATCGTCTATTACGTAGATAATTCTTTATGAGTAACAATATTCGACCTTGAATGCTCCCAAATGCTCAACTGATGTATTATTGTCCTTCGCCAGACGGTATCAAATGCTTTCTCCAAACCCAGAGAAACTGCTAATACCAACTTCTTCTGTATAAATGAATTTAATATATCGTTTTCAAGCCGGCTAATGTGGTCTAATGTACTGTGACCAGGCCTGAATGCACATTGGTAAGGTGAAAGTAGATTCTCCCTTTCTAGAAGCCAGACCAATCTTTTGCATATTATTTTTTCAAAAAGTTTTGATATGCAATTGGTCAATGACACCGGGCGATAACTGGAGGGGAGCCTCTTGTCTTTGCCATTCTTCAGAATCGGTACGATAATAGCCTGATTCCATGAGTAAGGATATGCTCCGTCCAGGAATATTTTATTATACATCTTTAAAAGAAGAGCAAGGCCCAAGGGTGGTAAGTTCTTTAACATTTCATAAGTAATTTTGTCAGGTCCAGGTGAGGTTTGTCTGATATTGCTGAGTACCAAATTAAGTTCTTTAACTGTTATGGGGTCATTGATGTGGTGGTCAAAGGCAGTTAGAATGGGTATTTCTGTTTGTTCAACTTCATTTTTAAATTCAAGAAAATTTATTGTGAAGTTTCTGTCACTAGAAGTCTGTTCATATTGTTTTCCAAACATATTGCTGATCTCGATCGGGTCAATAAACGTAAGTCCATTCTGTACGAGTCCTATAATTGATTGTCTGTATTTTTTATGTTTGATTTTATTGATGCTATATATATATATATATATATATATATATATATATATATATATATATATATATGTATATCAGTTCGATCCCTCATCGTCTCAAAAATGGTCCGATTTTTATGAAATTCGGTACAAATATGGTTCGTCTAATTTAAAAGGTCACGTTCGTAAGCCACCAGAATCCATCAACTGAAATATGGTCTTTGGTACGACAATCTTGCAAAAAGAAAATCGTAACGCTTACCTTTCGAGTTGATATGCTTGCAAGTTTCGTTTTAAAGGTTCTCTAACGTAGGAAAAGAAACAAAATGAAACCATTTGTAAAGCGATATCTGTAACCCTCGAGAAAACTTGACACAACTACTGTTACCAACTAATTTTCAGTTTGAGTATTCATAAATGACTGATTCAATTGAAACTTGTTCATCTATTTCAAAATATTTAAATTTTGGCTGCGTTTGGAATTAAGCAAGTTTTAGGGAAAATATTTTATTAACAGGCTCGAAAACTTTTCAGATATTGGTATATTTTCTAAAAAACCTCGAAAACGCATGGGAAATCGTAGTAAGTGGAAAGTGGCCACTTAAAGGTTTACTAAAATATTTACAAAAACAATTGAGAAGTCATTTCTGATGGGGCGATGTCAATCGTAGAAAAAATTGCTTAAAACTTCGAAAGTATTTGTTCTTTTGAACGGGGTTTTGTCTCTGTTTATCTCACTATTTAATTTATTTTAATTAAATAGTGAGGGCCTCTATAAAAATAAAATGAGTATGAGAGAAAATGAGAATGATATTGGTTATAGTGTGTCCAAGAGCAAACGACGAGACAGAGATAGGAGTAATTTCCGCTTGGGATACTGTCAATTTCCTGTTACGGCGCCTAAAATCCTACTTCTCTTTGATATTTCATTTTCTATTTTCAATGAAAGATCAAAACCTATCAATAAATCCTTCTATTCTTTTACTAATGACAAGGTATATGAACGGAGACGCAGTTCCTGCTAGTCAGTCTTTTTCGGGTATTGTGCTGCTTAAATAACTCAAGAGGTAATCCCCGGAAGAAAAAATGTTGAACTCACTGAACTAGCGTGTTTTCATAAAATGCATGTAGCTGGTGCGATTTGTAGAGCATAGATCAGAAAATCTTTATGTTTAGCCTTCAATGGAAGGATATAGGCACCTTGAAACCTTATTTAAAGATTCGTAAAAATTTACGATTTTTTTTTTTTTTAGGATAGTTATTGGCTGTTTGTCCAAAGTTCCAGATGTCTGTTAATTGAATGTAAGCAAAATGTATTTAACTTAGTTTTCATAAATATTTAGCATGTGTAAAGCTTTCTAAGTTTCTACGTCGTTTCTTAGAATCCAATACTAAGAAATAATACTGGAATAATTTCCAGTGTTTTATATATATATATGTTTCAAAGGATAAGCACGTTTTGGAAGCGCGCTAACATCTAGTTCCGGTTGGATCTTTTTTATGTGGCACAGTTCTTGAATATAATTTTGTTGCCTTGTGTTTCACAAGTACTCAAATATGTGTACAAGATTTACGACAGGGAACGTGTGAGATCTCTGCTCTAGAGCATCAATATTGCATAATGAGTGAAGAAGTAAGTTCGTGCACCGTAAGTTTAAGGCTTCCACAGGTGCTTACCTCGAACTAGCAGTGTTCATGAATATTTAACTGTACTTTTACCTCTAAAAGCATTCCATAAAACCAGCGCTTTTATAGTAACATCAGTTAGAATAAATTTCTCTCCATTTATTTTTTCCAAGTCTTCACATCATATGATACGATATGGTTTGTAAAAAAATTGCACTAAACGAACAAATTGCCAAAATTGAAGTAATTTAGTTTTCTTTAGACCTAAAACAACTTTGTACTGTACACTTAATGTTCTAGGTGTAGCAACATCCTCCCAAGGAATACCGAACTGCAAATTTACAATATTCATATAAACCGGTTGTTACCTACGGGTAGGAATCCTGTTGCCTAACATCGACAGACTGTCGAAAAGTGAGAGTTTTTGAAAGGGAAATTATCAGGAGTTTATAAGGTGCAGTAATGATCGATGGCAAATGGAAAATGAAATGTAATATATATATATATATATATATATATATATATATATATATATATGGTCAATCCATTTGAAATCAGCCAAAAAAAAGTGGTGCTGACACGTTTTATTTAATTTTTAACACTAAAATTTCCATTTGTACATATATCTGGGAGCAAAAAACTATTTTTTTTTATACAATTAGTAATTCAGTTGTTGGCAACCATTTTGTTTGTGAAGTTCGGTCATTTGTGGTGTTTTCGGAGGTTGGAATAAGTTATTAAATACCTTTTTTTATTTATTAAGCTATCAACTTGAACTGAAAACCATCTTATTCTACATGAAACTATCTAGAAATAAGGTTATTATCAAAAAGGTGCTAGGTATCCAGGAAAATGCCTAAAGTTATCTTAAAAGGTATTTTTATTTGTTAGCTGATGTCGGCTGTTGAGGAACTTTCCGAAACGTTTGAAATATAGATTTTTCCTATAATTTGACGTTTTCTGCTTGCCTAATCCCAACCATTCCTTTACTTCGGATCACCTCAAATTATATATTATTTAGCTTTACATTTTACAATTTTCGATTGAAACTATACAGTAGGAAATATCTCAGTGAAGGACTACTGAAACCTGTAATAAGATGGCAATATTTTTTGAACGATGTAATTTGTGATAGCACTATAGATATTGATTTACTTTAGTTGAGGGGCTTACAGTTAATCAAAGAATAATTTGAAACTACTTTTGATGTGAAAAGGATACCATACAGATATTCCTGAATGAAACTCTTTACCTTAAGGGCTGCCGTGACACTCAATGACGTCATCCAGAAATCGATACCTTCTTCCGTTCTCATTACCTTTTAATTATTCAGGGAGCATTCCGCTTTCATTGAAAAATTATACAAGGTAGGAATTGAAGACTTTAGTAATTCACCCTTCAATGGTGCTGTGATTTTTTCCATTTGCATTTACTTGAGGAACTCTCTTTTTGTGATATGGAACCTAATGTTTTATTTGTCTAATTGTATGTATTATTTATATATCTCACTAATTCCACACTATAGTTTAACAATTTCTGACAACGAAGCTATTAAGGTAACATCAAGCTATCTGGTAGTTTTGGTCAAAACAAACAATTTTAAGCCCATATTGCCTAATATGGGCAATTGCATTTGAGGCCCCTTCCGATAGGCCGATTTTGTTGGTTAACTAACTCGTTCAATCATATGCTAAGACAATGCTATATACCGAGTTTCTTGGCGAAAAAACAAAACCTCTGGTGTGTATCGTGTTAACAAACAAACACACACACACACACACATATATATATATATATATATATATATATATATATATATATTTGTGTTCTTTACGGCCTTCTCCAACGGTCGTATAACCCAAATAATTCTCCATAACGGTCGTAAGAACCCAAATGATTCTCCCAGCGAAGAAACCTCAAAAGTAATATATATATATATATATATATATATATATATATATATATATATATATATATATATATATTTGTTTATTTATATATATATATATATATATATATATATATATATATATATATATATATATATATTACTTTTGAGGTTTCTTCGCTGGGAGAATCATTTGGGTTCTTACGACCGTTATGGAGAATTATTTGGGTTATACGACCGTTGGAGAAGGCCGTAAAGAACACAAATATATATATATATATATATATATATATATATATATATATATATATATATATATATATATGTATATATGTGTGTGTGTTTGTTTGTTAACACGATATACACCAGAGGTTTTGTTTTTTCGCCAAGAAACTCGGTATATAGCATTGTCTTAGCAAATGATTGAACGAGTTAGTTAACCAACAAAATCGGCCTATCGGAAGGGGGGCTTACTCCGGACCCAAAATACTAATTTGTCCATACCGTCTGAAGGTTTTGTTATATTGCATTGAAACTTTGTATTCGGTGTAATCATCTGAAGAGAAAAATACGATGTAAAAATAAACAAAATCAGATGAATATACAAAATTGCGTAGGTACTTCAAAAGTAAAGAAAAAATTGAAAATGTTTTCACACGTTTTAAATTAATCCTACCTAAGATATATTTTACTTATGTCAGGAGTAGAGGAAGTGTTAGAAAAAACATTATCACCAGACTAAAGCAGTGCCCTCGTATTTTCTAAATCATCTGGATTAGTTGAGAAACCAAGATAAATGGAAGGGGACCGCTGGAGGAAATGAAAATCAATTTCCTACAAATAAAGATTAGGCTAAACGTTCTTTATAGCCACTTCAGTCGAAATAAAAGATGCTTGATGTATCTAAAAATTTGGTATCGTCCCATTGAATGTGAAATGTCCTGAGTTACTTTTTTAAGCCATAGGCGTATATAATGGGGGGCTAAGGGGGCTGCAGCCCCCCCCCCCCTCCCGAAATCGGCAAACATGTCATAAAAGCCTTAAAAATAAATTAATTAAGACCACTTAGTTCAGATAAAATGATATTTTTTAGGTGTAATAGCGTTTTAATTGGCTAACTATTCGAAGTTCTAGATTGTTAGTATTCCATGCCCTCCAAATGCTCTCAGCGCCCCCCCCCAAAAAAAACATAATTGTTTTCTTTATACGCCCATAATTACAAGGAAAAATGCCAATGCATGAAATATTCGTGCCGGCCATTTTATCCATAAGTTAAATTTAACAATTCTTTTAGCAATTATAAGAGTAAATCGTCAAAATAATTTTTTTTTTTTTTTTTTTTTTTTTTTTTTAATAATTCCTCCCTATAGTAGTAACCCTCTAGAGAGGGAGTTTATTCTGCATGTCCCATGAATGACTTTGAGTTATATGCAACTCAAAGTCATTCTTCATGCGTAAACAAATTGGATTTCTTTCTGGATTTATCCACCTAAAACAAAATATCTATTAATATTGGATATGATCTAATTTTCAATTTCTAACGGTTTTAGATAATGACAAAACATCCACTTTCTTCTCTCCAGGAACATATTTAGAAATATGTCTTCCCTCACCCCTATATGCACAGTCAGCGGGAATCCCAAATAGTGTCAGCCTGGCTCAACGGCCTTGGGAGATTGATGTTGGGGCATTCCTCAAACATGTTGCATGTCTTTACTTATCTTTTAGTGCCTTCCTTTAGTCTCTGATATGAAAATAGAAAATATTGGATAATTCATTTTATCGCGTATAAGGAAAGACAGTAGATTTTCAAAAGTCCTACTATAAGGAACTTCATCATAGTGTGTTTTCATATAATGTTTAAATGATGTGTGTGAAAAGCTTAGAATAGAACTCATACCTAACATTTGGCATTCAATGGGGCGAAACCAACACATCGAATTTCAACTAACAAGATCTCCAACTGAAATTCATTTCAGACCAGATGCTAATAAACATTTCATATAGAAGATTTGAATTAGAAAAAAAATGCCAGAGTTCGAAAATAGGAAACGTAACGAATATAAAAATTTGGAACTAAAAATAAACTTTTGAAGGTTTTACCCATGATAACTGAATATATCCTTCCTCCAGCTTTATAACTTTTATTAATTATAGAAAACAGTTCCTAAATGCACATGATTATTAATTTATATAATTAAGTGCATTGTATCTTTGACGACTGTCACACTGAGATAAGTCTTCTAAGAAAGCGGTAATTATTCTTTGAATAGTATATTTATGTATCATGCAAATGACGGCGAATGATTTAAAAGAATTAACTTTTTAGCTCCCTCTTTCCAATATACATATATTTGTCTGTTTGCTCAATAACCGCCCCAGAAATGGCCTGTTTTTGATCAAGTTTAGTACAAAAATACTCTGTCTGATTTAAAAGGTAATATTCGTTAAGGAGGAGAATCCGCCCACTGGAACACTGTTTATTTCGGCACGCGAAAAAAAAATCGTAGCGCTTACGGCTATGTGTTTACAGGGGTCCAGGTACACTTTTTCTATACTTTGTAACCATTTAAAAAGGCGATATCTATAACGTTTTCGAGAAAAACAAATGAAACTAGTTTTTGAACAGATGCTCAGTTCGGGTACGTAAAAAGTATGGATTCACTTTTTTTAGATGCTCAACATTTATTAAGTAAATATATTTAATTTTTGGTTAGGTTTGAAGTTATAAAAGTTTAAGAAAAAATGTTTTATCTCCAGACATGAGTAGTTTTAAGATTTTCGTATTTTTTCTTAAATTCTAGAAAACGGTTGGGAACAGTTATGTACAATAGTACTTTTAAATTTTCTAACAGTTATTTAAAATGGTACATTTATAAAATGAAGTTCCAAACTCTATAATCTTTGGCGTTAAAAATCTCAAAATTTGGGAAATCATGGTAAATAGACGGGAAAGATTCGAAAGCTAACTAAATTTCCCCCAAAAACGATTCATAAGTAATTTTCAATGTGGCAATCTTGAGGCAAACAAAATGAGACCCATATTTGTAACAGCGTTTTCCTAGAGCGACCTTTCTGAAGGTGGAAGGAATAATTTCAGCAAATTTGGCATGAAGGTTTCTCCAGTCTTTAGGCAATTATCCTTAAATGGCCGAACTAAGTCTAGCCAATACAACCTATTCTCTTCTCTAACTTGATGGTTAATGTTTGTGTGTGGTTTAAAGTCCATAGTTTGTTGTCAGGAAGTATCGTCCAAAAGTGTTCCGAGTATTCCAAAATGCATGATTTTGCAAATGTTTGAAAGAATTTATAACCAAAGAAGGAACACATTTTCTTCTTCTATCCCATTCATAATAACATGCAATCTGAACGCTCATGGTGGCTCTAAAGTTGTAAGCAAGGCCGCCAGATGGCGAGCTATTCAGCTGACAGACTTGGTGAATATTTCAGTAATGCTGGGGGAAATCGATAGCCAACTGGCATTCCAATGGCTTGTCGCCAGGCCGATGCTCTGTGTGTGTGCGTGAGTCCCTGGCGTGGCAGCATGGAGAGCAGGGTGCATAGCGTAGGCTTCATGAGGCCAGATGCACGTCTAAAGCCTGTTTCTTCTCATCGTCTTCGTTACGTTTAGGCATTGTTCTTAATGAAGAGTTAATGTTAGCATATTAAATTTATTAACAAAATTAGAAAATAAACAGCAGGCAATGGAAAATCAATAGTAATAGAAATAGCACAAAATTAAAAATAAATAAATCAAAATTAACCGTATAATTTTAATGGTAATAATAATTAGTAACTATAATGATATTTTTGGATTAGAATAATTCGGTGGTCTATTATCCTGAGATAAGGAACGTTGGCTTGCCGAAAATTATTTGGTTTTTGTGATATTACTATATTTTATTGTGTGTCATGTACTATATGTTATTGTGTGTTGTCTTTAAGTAAATTAAATGAAATGAAACATTTTGTATTCTTATTCTGGGACACATGTCCTATAGGAATAATTTTGAATTTACAGATCAGTGAACCATTTAATAAATAAAATTATTAGCTTCTATATAAACTAGGGATTGGGTAAATTGGCAGGGATAGAAAGTGATGAAATTCGTCACATACTGGACTGTCAATCTTTTGAAGAACCGCATTATTAGGCTGACGGAGGGGACCTACTGTAAGAGTATTGTACCTAGGACAGGATGTCCCCAGGGAGGCGTCCTGTCACCCCTCCTGTGGTGCCTAGTGGTGGATACACTGCTGACGAGGCTGAAAAATCAGGGCTTCTCAGCACAGGCATACGCAGATGATCTGGTAATTACGGTGGTTGGCAATGTGCAATCAACTGTGAGTGAACTGCTGGACACGACACTGTCTTTGGTGGACGAGTGGTGCCAGGAGAAGAACCTTAGGATTAATCCACAGAAAATTACAGTGGTGCCTTTTACTTTGAAGAGGAAACTGGATGGACTGGGCACACCTAGCCTGTCAGGCCATAACTTAAGTTTTTCCAAGACAGTGAAGTACTTGGGTGTTACTTTAGACTCAAAGCTTAACTGGCAGGAGCATATCCGCAAGACAGCAGGAAGAGCCACAAAAACCTTGTGGGCCTGCCGGAGAGTGGTGGGGAACAATTGGGGCATTACCCGTAGAGGTATGCACTGGATTTACACAATGATTGTGAGGCCTATTATCACATACGGTGCAGTAGTGTGGTGGCATCGATGCGGCACTGACAGTGTTAGGAAGACTTTGTGCTCCCCGCAAAGGCTAGCTTGCCTGATGATTACGGGAGCGATGTGTTCCACACCGACAGGAGCTATGGAGATTCTACTTGTCCTTAAACCAGTAGAGATACATATCGAAGAGATAGCTAGATGCTCAGCGTACAGATTCGCCATTTTAGGGCACGAACCTTGCCCAACCCTAGGGGCTCACTGTGCAATTATCCGAAGGAACTGGCAGGGCCCAATTCTCTGCATGCCATCGGACTTTCAGGACCAGCACTCCTTCACCTCAAACTTTACAACTGTGATCAAGCCGAGGGAAGTAGCGCTGGAGCACAAATTAACACCAAGCCGGGTGGATCGGTTCTGTTACACAGACGGCTCAAAAACCGAATCTGGCACAGGAGCTGGTGTGTGGATTCAGGGGTCCACACACAATGTTGCCTTGCCTCTGGGGAGGTATGCTACGGTGTTTCAAGCTGAAGTCACCGCCATCGGCGCTTGCGCAGACCTTATGAATAGCGGCTCTCCATTAGACAGGCGCTTCACTATTTTCTCCGACAGCCAAGCGGCCATAAGAGCTCTATCCACGAATAGGATCAGGTCAAAGGTTGTACAGCAATGCAAAGACAGCTTAAACTTACTTGGACGACGTAACAAGGTCAGACTGGAGTGGGTCCCAGGCCACTCTGGTATCCAGGGTAATGAAAGAGCTGACGAGTTGGCCAATATTGGTGCAGCGACAATCCCCCTATCACCAGAACCTCAATGTGGGATTGAACCAGCTGTGGCCAGATTAAGCATTAGAAGGTGGGCGGAAGCTGAGCATAGGAGGAAGTGGTGCAGCAGCTCCACCCAGAGACAGGCGAAGCTGTTCCTTTCCTTTGTGGACAAGAAAAGGACGGAGACTCTCCTTAATCTGTGCAGGTCCAAGGTAAGACTAGTAACAGCTCTTCTTACAGGTCACTGTAGAATGCACCGGCACCTCTATTCTATGGGGCTGACCAGGACTTCATGGTGCAGACTATGCTTTGAAGACGACGAGACGCCGTACCACATCATATGCAGATGTCCAGCTCTTGTAGCAAAGAGATACCTGTATTTTGGTGCAGACTTCATAGATGACCCTAGAAAGCTACCTGAATTGAACCTTCGAACTCTATTAAGGTTCATCTCGGATACGGCGCTGTTGGTGTAACAGGCTGGCTTGTCGGGTGGCACAATAGGCCTTTTGGCCTCGGTGCAGTTCCCTCTATGTGGGCACCCGTTTTAATAATAATAATAATAAAAGTGATGAAATAGTCAGTATTTAAAGGTTTCTAGGTTGGTAGAATGGCGGACAGACAGAGGTAAGGAATTCCATAGCAAGGTGGCACGGATGACAAACGATTTTTCGAATAAAGCTGTGCGTTGGGAAGGAATTTAAAGATCGGAAGGACGAGAACAGAGGATTTAAATTTAAGGAGTTAAAAAATATAAGGTCTTCGGGATTGAATTATTTGGTAAAGGACTGTAGACGTCAGTATGGTAGCAAAATGTGGGGTCCTATCTGATAACAGTATACATAAGCTACGAGGCACCTGTAATTTGTCTCTTTTAAGGCAGACTATTAGTAAGTATTTTACATGTAAATGTATGTTACAAGTCTCACTCAGCGATTAGTCTTGACTTGTAAATAGGTACGAATGAGTGAGTCGTGTAGGACGAGGATCCTAAGTCGCGTTTCATTACTTCGTCGCGTATTTTATTTTCTTTAATTATAATTAAGAAGGTTTATATACATTAATGTGGTTCGGAATGTTCAATAGGTCGAGTGCGGAATGAACTGGAGGGATAACATATGAAATACGATTGGAGGAAATTAGACTATGAGGAAGACCAAGATTATCTGGAGTTGGTACAGAAGATTAGAAACTTGGTCCAACCTCTATAAAGGGGTCCCCCACACAGCGGTAAAAGAGGGATCAGAATATGATGATGATTCATTCTCATAAAATAATTTTAAAGTTTGTAGTAGTATTGAGTATCATTGCTCAACACCATCACGACCTTGTTCTTTCAAGGTTGTGCAATCTATTTGCCGGCAGAAGAACAATCTAAATAGCTCTCCGACGTATAGAGATCCACCCCGTATGCAAACCCTGAACGATCAGTGCCGATCGGAAGTAGGGCATTCGATAAGGTCAGGAAAGAAGGAGCACCGAACCAATGGCTGACTGGCATGCAAAGCCCTTCGTGATCTGTTATTACCTCTGTCTAACGGAGGCAGGTCTATCAACCTACAAATTATTTTACTTTATTTACTTTGGCGGATTGGAAACGGGGGGGGGGCTGCTTCTCCAAGGTGAACTACCAATGCACTTGCATTTAAAGAACATCCCAAGCTGCTTTTAAAAATAATTGTTTATTTCTCTGGGATGCTATTATAAAATTAATTGCCGTAAAATGGGGTGACATTAGTGCAGTGTGGGAAAAACCTGTATTGCAAGGATATTTTAATTTAACTGATACCAACGGGGCCGAACTTTCCTCAAAGAGTCCGATCAGACAAATGTATATCTATATACTTGTCTGTTTGCTCTCATACAAATCTACTATATAGTTGTCAAATACCACGCACTCACTCACTGACCTATCAGCCCAAAACAATAGACAGAAAAATTTGAAATTTTGCGTGGACACTTCCTTTAGGATGTAAACAATCGCTAAGGAAGGTTTTTTTCAAATTCAAATTTTTAAGTATTTTTAGAGGGGTTTGAATTTTTAGTTGGCTATAAAGAGAGCATGCACGCCTAGGCAGCGTGCGTTGGTAGGGCGATAACAGGTCAGCTGTTACCGCACTGTATCCATTTCATAATATTATTTTTATTCGGGGTTCATTTCAACTATGATGGCAGACCTCAATTTCTACAAATAAACTGTGATTTTGTCCCTCTACGTAGCGTAGAGTTTACGCTATTCCTGGTGACGGTCCATCCAAGACCATTTATTATTGACAACGTACCGGTTTAACTCCTGTTACTGGTAACCTATAGATAACGGGTTATCTCTAGGTTATCTTTTTGTTGGCACTGTCTCAAGAAACATCATACTTCGATTAATTTTCAATTGATGAATAACGTATAGTATGACGGGGACCGTGTTATAATAAACTGGACAAAATTATGTATGCAGTAGCGTTAACTTTGATGATACATTTTTTAACGCAATAAACTACTTATTTGCCGTGACGAAGCACGGGTATTCAGCTAGTATCATGTATAAGTAGTATAGGGCTGTGAGGTCCACTATTGACATTCTAACCTGACACCTCCACTCTGGTAGTGTCAAATAAGGTAGAATGGGATCCTTATGGACTAACTTTCATTAGTAGGTGGCTTTGTTCTGATGAGAAAAAGAAAATGGAAAAAAAAATTTTGAATTCCTGTTCCACATTATTTCCTATTATTAGTTAGAATGAGCATCGACGTTAACTTTTTAGGGTATCTGAAAAATTAAGTTCCTCGTTTTTAAATACAGGTAAGGAACTGTTAAACAAAAGTCATACGGAACGTAAACTACTCGCAAATGTAATAGAGGAAATTCAAAGCCACGATTGATGAATATTAGGTAACCGTATACAGGGTGTCCCAGCATATGTGTCCACCCCCTTTTCCTCCTAGAGTTGTTGGAATTTTGAAATGAAACTTGGTAGGTCATAGTTATGTTGCATGAGGTTTCTTTTGAAGGTTTAGTTGACTTTGTAACATTCTCCAGTTTATCTCCAGCGCATTTAACTCTTGAGTTTCCAATGGCGGCAGGTATTTTTTATGACGAATTCCGATAGGAAATTTAATTTTAAGACTAATTTATTTTGAGACATCTTTTGATCCGACGCACCGTTTGCGTGTAAAACGCAAACAACTGAAAAATATCGCCCTTTTGTAGACAAATTCCTATTTATCACTGAAACCAAGCCTCATACGTAAAACACCTCGATGCAAACGTTGTAGCCTATTAATTTTCCTTTCAGATGATGCCAAGATCAAAGTTGTAGATTGAATATTTAACGGGATATTATGAATGAAAACATATGTTGGGTCGATTGATGAGATGGGTGGAAAAAAGTCTGGATATTAATTCTTTAAAATTAATTTAACCTACTCCGACTAAGGTGGTTAGTGAAAGTTTTGTGTTGCACGTTCCAGATTTTTTACTTATACTTTTTGCCATATTTCTTCGGTAGACTATGAAAACCAGATTTTTCATTAATTTCCAAAGAAGACCACTGCAAATTAAGGAAATTCGAGTTAAACACTTATTCAGTGGGATGACTGATATGATTGTTATGTATTAATTCTTGAGTAATAATGTTAAGAAAGAAAAGGATGAAAACATATGTGAGGATTTAATTCTGCTCCTATCCTCATTGTTAATGTACTTAGTTGAAAGAGGCTGTTTGCTGTTAATGGTATTAAGATTATTTGGTATAATGCGGTATTGATAAGAAATTGGACTTAAAAATTAGTTGCTAGTATCAGTTGACCATTCAGTGATAGAAAATACCTTCTTCTTCTTAAATATGCCGGCTTTCGTTTTTTATGTAGATATGCTCCTAATGTTTGGGGAATGTCGGAGGAATTCCAGTGCCGCAGCGCGTCTTTACGCTCAGCGATTTCCCAATAGACCACACCCTTCAAGAAAGCTCTTCCCGAGACTTGAGCAAAAATTAAGAACAGCAGGTTCATTAATTTGCGCAAGGAAGGGAAGGAAAATTCCAAGACCTGCGATGACCGAAGAGAACACAAGAAATGTCCTTACAGCAATGGCAGTTAATCCCCATGTCAGCTGCATGGTCTAGCAGGGACTCAGCTATGAGTAAGTCCTCAGTGGGAAGGATTGCAAAACAAAACAAAATGTTGCCATTCCCTATGAAGCCGCACCAAAAACTATTACCTCAGGATTGCAATAAGAGATTACGCTTTTGCCCTTGGATGCAACAAGCCTTAGCAGAAAATAGGAATTTCTACAGGCATATTCTATGGACTGAAATCCACATTCTGCAGCGATGGAAGCATTAATAAACATAATTGTCATTACTGGGCAGAAGAAAATCCTCGCTGGTTGACGGACGTTGATCACCAGCATAGGTTCTCGGTAAATGTATGGTGCGGGATTTTCGAACAATACGTAATTGG
The DNA here is from genome assembly GCA_946811695.1 of Gonocerus acuteangulatus. NCBI lineage: Eukaryota > Metazoa > Arthropoda > Insecta > Hemiptera > Coreidae > Gonocerus > Gonocerus acuteangulatus. The sequence goes on from OX328123.1 coordinate 67,513,660, forward strand.
CCCTCATTTCTTTCAAGAGATACTTACGGGAGAAGTTTTTCGTAATTTTTTGACAAATACTCTACCCACATTATTGGAAGATATTCCACTGCAACAGCGCTGTAACATGTACATACAACTTGACGGTTGTCCCACACATTTTTCTTTGAGAGTACGGGACAAACTTCGTCAGTTATTTCCAGGTATTACATGCCACTTTTATAAAATTATGAAGTATTATTTAAAGTTATTATTATTATTTTTTACATTTATTATTATTATTTAAATTCATTTATGATCTAATTCAATTTTATTACTAATTTCGGTACTTTCCTCCCTTCTCCCACAGATCGCTGTATAGGTCGTGGGATGGGGGTAGAATGGCCGCCTAGATAACCTGATTTGACGGTCATGGACTACTATCTGTGGGGTAGCTTAAAAGCCCTGGTGTACCATCTAAGGCCCCAAAATAAAGAGGACATGATGGATCGGATAACTCGTTCAGTTGCACAATTAAAAATAGATGAGATTTTAAATGCTCAGGATGATTTCCCGAAGAGACTTGTGCAATGTATTAATGTTGACGGTGGACATTTTGAACATTTAAAATGATTTTTGCTATATTTAGTCAAGTTAATATTTTTTTAAACAATGTAACTTTCTTTGGAAACTGATTACTTTTTTTTTAAACAAGGGCAAATTTTTTTTTTTAGTTTGTCGTTTAATGATATAATAATTTCATATGGAAAGAGAAATTTATTCTTTGAGAGGAGATCGTTGACCGTAGATGATGCAAGGTAGGGATTGTCGGGGTTCGGTCACTGCTATTTAATAAAACTTCATTTTATCATAAAAATGGTTTTATTGTGCCGACGTTTCGGCTTGAACTTCATTCAGGAGCGAGGCAGTTACCCATGGCGAGGCCAGAGATCTGGTTGAAGAATTTATCTTGGAATAGGAGGTATCCGGATTTGCAGCAGAGGGATAGGGATTCAAGATAGGAAGATCGAGATAGCTTGGTGTGTGGTTCGAGGGTGGTCCAATCGAACCACACACCAAGCTATCTCGATCTTCCTATCTTGAATCCCTATCCCTCTGATGCAAATCCGGATACCTCCTATTCCAAGATAAATTCTTCAACCAGATCTCTGGCCTCGCCATGGGTAACTGCCTCGCTCCTGACCTTTCCAATATTACCCTTAATGACCTCCTTGACCAAATCCTCCCCATGTTCCCCGACGATATTATTTTCCTTAAAAAATATGTTGACGACCTCTTCCTCATAATTAATCCTGATAAGATTCCAGAAATTCTAACAGCCTTTAACTCCTACCATCCCCGGTTAATATTCACCATCGAGACCGAAACTAACAACTCCCTTCCTTTCCTTGACATACTCCTTATAAGAAATACAGACGGCTCTATATCGACTGATTGGTATACCAAACCCACTTACTCGGGACGACTTCTCCATTACCTTTCCTCACACCCCAAACACCAAATCCTCAATACTGCCAGCAACCTAATAAATCGAGCCCTCTCCCTATCCGACACCAAATTTCACCCTGCCAACAAATCCCGACTCCTCGATATTCTTACTACCAATGGATTTCCTACCAACATTATCACCCGTCTCATAAATTCTTTTAATAACCCTAAACCCATCCCCACTACCCAGGACAATATTGTCCCTCAATTCAGAGGCCTCCCATATATCCCAAACCTCACAGAAAAAATCCAAAAATCCCTACACGATACATTCCCCACTCTAAAACTAGGACTATCGACACAGAACAAACTGAAAAACTTACATACGACTCTTAAAGACCCTATCCCACAAAAAGACAGGGCCAATGTAGTCTACAGAATCCCTTGCATCACACCCAACTGCAATAGTGCGTACATTGGACAGACTAAAAACCCAGTAAGAAAACGTATCAACAACCACAAAAACGATGTCCGGAATAAAGACATAAAGACAGCTTTAACTAGACATGCCATCACAGACGGACATGACTTTGGTTTTGACCTATACTCCATCCTTTCCACTGAATCCAACGAAGACAAACGCCTCCTTTCCGAATCAATTTTTATCCACCTAGAAAATAACCCAGTTAATGACAAAATTGACAAAGAAGTCATCTCCTCTACCTACTCCAACATCTTCCATTTATTAAAAACTCCATCCTAATCCCCTATACCGCCTGCAATATAGCCCTTTATACCTGCCTCCCTTTCCATTAACAAAACATTTAATGACTTTATGACCCCTTACTGTACTTTGCCGCTTTCGCCGCTCTTTCTTTCATCTTCTATATTCTCTGTCCATTGGGTGGTCCAGAACCCCCCCCCCCCCTCACCAACTCCTTTCTTCCTGTGTTTCCCTGTATTAACTGTCAGAAATGATCCCGCATTTGTGAGGAATAGCTCTCTATCTTCCCATCGGTAAGCCCATATTGTTATTCTTATATCTAATCTAATTTGTAATCTGTTATTCCTATATCTGTTTTCCTAATAATCGAAACACATTGGTATCCTAGAGCACATTGTTCTTCTATATATTATGTTCTAGCATTTTATGTTTTGTCTTTTTCCATATATATATGTATGTATATATGTATGTGTATTTGTGTATGTAGGCATATATATATATATATATATATATATATATATATATATATATGTATATTTCAGTATTACATCCGTCCTACTTGTTTTTTACAGCCCTGATGAAGGCTTGAAGTTCAAGCCGAAACGTCGGCACAATAAAACCATTTTTAGAAATTTATTCTGTTCTGTTTTATAATAATTTTTATTTACTTTTTTTCATAAAGTAAATAAGTACTTTTCTTTTATTGTTTATGACAGCTACTTTTTTTTCTATTCATATCGATTTTCTGAATTGTTATTTTTTAAAACTTTTAAGGTATATTTTTCATTCATAATATCCCGTTAAATATTCAATGTACAACTTTGATCTTGGTATCATCTGAAAGGAAAATTAATAGGCTACAACGTTTGTATAGAGGTGTTTTTACGTACAAGGCTTGGTTTAAGAGATTAATAGGAATTTGTCTACAAAAGGGCGACATTTTTCAGTTTTTTGCGTTTTCGTCGCAAACGGTGCGTCGGATCAAAAGATGTCTCAAAATTAAATTTTCTATCAGAATTCGTCATAAAAAAATACCTGCCGCCATTGGAAACTCAAGAGTTAGATGCGCTGGAGAAAAACTGGAGAATGTTACGAAGTCAACTAAACCTTCAAAAGAAACCTCATGTAACATAACTATGACCTACCAAGTTTCATTTCGAAATTCCAACTACTCTAGGAGAAAAAGGGGTTGGACACATATGCTGGGACACCCTGTATAATATTTCTGTTTTCGACTAGGCGCGAAGAATAGGAGAGTCGTTGAATAGATGGATCAAGCACACGTGAATGGCTTCTTTCTCTCACGGAAAACTGATATTGCACACGCAGAAGCCCACAAAATAGCACAAAGAACAAACTTCTTAAAACAAAATAAAAACGCATCGGAAGACGTTTAGTTAATTTCCTTAGGTGTTGAATACAATTGATTATTGTTAAAAATTACGATAATCAAAATTATTCCATTTTTCAAACTGCTTACATTTAACTACTGCTTCCAGCTATTTCTTTAATCAACCATCCGGTTGATTTCCACAGTAGTGTTATTATTTTAGAGCTTATAATTTCGCCCAATTCCTCTTTTTTCCGACTACTCAGAAAATATATCATATGTCGCGCTATCCCTTCCTCCCTCCATAGGGAGGAAAAACGCCTATGAGGTAGAGCTCATGACACTATCCGGAAGTGCGTATTGGAAGATAAATCCCATAAGTCATGAAAATAACGGTGTTTTAAATTTGTATTTAATTAACTAATTATATATGTATATATATATATATATATTTTAATATTTAACTGTTTATTTGATATAAAAACAAAACATAATATATACATTGTGTACCTACAGACCACAAGGATAAATTTACAATTTAAAACAAATTAACATATATATATATATATATATATATATATATATATATGATCCGACCATGGGAACATGTTTTTAGGCGCTATTAACTAGGCTCCCAGGCACACGTTTCATTAGGAACTTGACGTGGAGAATCAAATGAAACAATTTTCAAGGCCATATCTTTAACTGATGTCGAGAAAACTAGAAAAAAACTAATTTTTTCTTGGAATTTATATTCTTATTGTATATCTCGAAACCGGCGGGGAAATCGTAGTAAGTTTAAAATATCTATTCGAAAGCTTATTAAATGTCCTACAAAGACGGTTCTTAAGCGATTTTTTATGGAGCGATCTCGTTAGAAGAAATCGTTGCTCTAATTTCCGCTTTGAATACTGACAGTTTCCCGACGTGGCGCTGTGATCTCATAGTGATTGGCTTTCAGACTAGATTGTTCCTTTTACATGTGTTTACATTATTCACATTAAAGATTAAGACGAAGCATTATCTGCTTCTATTGTAAGCTCCTGCGAGTCACACTTTTTTACATTCCTCTTATTAGCAAGTTGGTGAATATTGACTTTCTCGCTACCAGAAGAGGTGAACGAATAAAATATCCGATGAAACCTGAGATGTGTCCGGCGAAATAAAACGAGCTACAGAATGACACCGCTGAATAAAGATGCCGGCTTGTTGAATAAAGAAATTTAACCGTTATTTCTACGGAAGACAGTAAGAATATTGTTCATTTTTTGTTACAAACACATGAAATATGTAGAAAGTATTAGGAAGATTCCTGGAAGGGGAATAAGAAATGTCAAACGGTTATGTTTATGGTCTCTCCGTAGCGTTCTGGGGAGAAATCCACATTCCCTTACCCATTTCTTATCGCAGCTTTCTTACCACGTTCTTCCATTTTTATCTAGATCCATGAGCCCTTTTCGGTCATATTACTATTACAGAATACCCATTCCAACCAACAACCGTCCCATACCAATATTGGCCGAATTTTATCGAATATGCCCGAATGCTGTTGATTTGGACCAAAAAACCAGGAGTACTTGAATCATTCTGATTTCGGTATCATTTGGGAAGTATTGTTTTCCGTTGAGTCGAATAATACCACTACCAATTTGATAGAATAATTACTTAGGAAAATAAACGGATTTTATATTAAGAAGCACCTTAAAACAAGTATACAATTTTAAGAAAGTTACAGTTTACTCAATAGATCGAGAGATGTATAATTACAAATGTATGTTTTAGTGCTGGTTCGAATAAAGTAATAACCAATGTTATTCTTTTAACTGTCCCATATGCATTCCTTTTTACTTTTAACATTTGCGCTTATGACGAAGAAATGTAACCGTTTCACACGAGTTAGGTGGATCTTATTTTTAATGTTCAGTTACCTGGTAGATTTACTGTCGGCAAGAAATAATAATGAAAAAGTCGTAGTTCGTAAAATGTTTACAAGAAGCCAATCACATCGTTAATTGGCATATTTATTTTAGGCTGCGTACAAATAAGCCCGAACAGGGCGATGACATTTTTTTTTCTTTTATTGATAATTTACAATCTTTACAAATGTGTACAATAAGTAAATTTTTTCAAACAATGGCAACACACTGGATGAAAGAGGGGAGAATGCAGACATTACTGCTACTCCCTATGACAGTCCTGGACTTATCTTATTTTAATGCAAGCTTGATTGAATTATATACACTATTTACAATATTTCTTGTGATAAGTTGTCTCGTGGCCAATGGCGGCGAGGGGGATTATCAGGAATAAAATTGGAAGAAAGGGATCTGCCAAGAGGATTGGGGTGGGCTGGGAGTTTAGAGAAAAAAATTCAGGAATCGGGATTTGGCTAAATCATGGACAAAGAGTTTATCAGAGTCTCGGTGTATAGTTTGAGACTTAGAAAGGAGCGTTGAGGATGATGACATTTAAAGAATAGAAACTTCAATGCATGCACTTTCACGTACAACTATTCTGGGATCATGGCACAGTACCGTTCATCCCAAATAAACTATGAATAATTGAGTTTCATTAAAAATATCTACACAAACTAAATGCGCAGAGTTCAAGTTACATTTTGGCAAAACAGAAATTTATTTTGAAACCTACATATCGTCACTACAAATGCAAAGTATCGAATGTGAAAATCACCACTTTTCAGAGTGAAAAAGCATTTATTCGTAACTTTTTTTTGGACAGTCAAATATTCGGCAGATTTGACCTTTTGATAGTGGAATACTTTCCCTTTAATAGATTGATCTAAGATTCAAAAGTTTGCCGTACATAAGTCCAGCAGAAATTAGTAAAGATTGACAATGAATGATGCATTTTTTCACATTCGTTACTTTTCATTTGTATCGACGATATATACACGGGTAAACCAATTTTCAGCAATAAAATAAGTGGTATAAAATATTGTATCCTTTTCTTCACTAAAAACTGTGATATTTCTACTTGGTGAGAAAACGGACAACAAAAAGGAGTTTTGGGGTCAGAACTATTAGTAAAATGGAAAAGCAATGTTAGAGCAGTTCACTCTAACTAAATAGATATAAAAAAATGTTAGTTCAGGTGCGATAACTACTGACTGTGGCACAGAGACTTTTCAGTATTTTGTAAAGTTGATGTTGAAGATTATAAGAAGTTTTTTTAAACATTCTTTCCTGAATAGCTATCTACATTTCTTCCGAATGTTAAAATCAAGGAACAACACTTTAGGAACCATAATTTAATCCTATATTGAAGTTAAATATCAGTCCATTTAAGTGACCTTTCGCTAACCGGTAGCGAAAAAATTGAAGATAAGGTACAAGCTGATTATGAATCATAAGACCATATTTTTATAGGTAACTTTTGTTCATCGGTTGTAATTGTAGGAAGTGCGAGAAAGGGAATATATTCGAAATTATTGCAACAGCGGATTATATTAGATAGATTATTTATTATTTTCCCGTGAAGATGCCATCTCTTCCTTTTCAGAACGATTCCTTAAACAAGAACACGAAATGCTCCGAGGAATGACGGAAATGGCGACATTTAATCTGATGTAAGACAGTTCCTGAAGAAACTTCCCCCGAAGAAAGTTAAGAAAAGAAAAAAGTAGAGTTCTGAAGAAGTTAAAACACGGATCCCTTATCGGCCAAATCTATTTTCTAATGAGATTTTCCTCATTATGGGGGGTATCGCAGCTAAAATTGTCTAATTTTCTTATCGGACATCTCTCAAACATTTTCAAAAAGAAAGGTTGGTTTGCTTTCTTATTTTTTATTTATTTTTTTTCGGTCTTTTTAACGAAAAAGTAATAAATTATAAAAGGCTGAAGGTCAATAATTAAAGAACAAAATTATATATGCTTCTAAAACGCTTCTTGTCGCTCTAATTTTTTCACAAAAGGAGCTTATAACTATTATCACTCTCCGAAAGAATGGAATGTATGTGTTTGAAAAATGTCTTAGAATAATTATTCAAGGTATCTAGATATCGAAAATGACCAGATTTAAAATGTATATATGTGTATATATTGTATTTATATATGTGTGTGCTTTTTTTCTTCGCCTTGAAACTTGGTATATAGTATTCGCAAAACAAACGATTGGACGAGTTTGTTTACCAGACAAATTGATCCATCTGAAGACAGGGGATTTAATCCGGATCAAAATGACTAATATGCGAATTTGTTGAATCGCAACGAGACTCGGTAAACGTTCTGTGCCTAAAGAGAAAAATGCCATGTAAAAGGAAAACTAACTTAGTCCATCTGAAGGAGGTTTACTCGAGCCCAAAGAACTAATATTCTCATACCGTCTGTAATATATTTTATATTGTAACAAAACTCAGTGTAGATCGTGAGTATCAAAAGAGAAAGATTTCGTTCAAAAATAAACTTAATGGCTCCATTAGAAGTTGAGGTTTACTCCATATCATGTTCAAATTGAATTAAACTGCCAAACATCGGGCATTGGTTGGTACTTGTACCATTAGAGGCCCTGAACAGCTGTTTCTGCGGTGTTATGCTAGTAAGATTCATTGAGATCAACATGATTCATTAAGATTCATTTCCAACTAGTTTACAACTTACTTTGATACGTGGAATGATCTTTCGACAGCTAATTCGGCCCTTAAATAATAATAAGATCACTCTCGTCAATAGAGATATTAATTGAAAATTATTCCTATAAGTGCAAATCTTTAGTCAATAAGCCAAGTATAAGTAAAAAATAAATTGTCTAACACTGACAAGAACAGTTCAATACTTGTTTACAAGCGTGTTAAAATCCAAAAAAATTGGTAAAATTGTATAATTGTCCCCCTGCTAGTGTTTTTTTCCTGTGCATCTACTTTTCATTTTATTTAATAAATACATTAAAAACTACTTATTATGTTCTTCAATGGTTTTTTTTTTTTCTATAGTTTTAAAAATACTTGAATCAATTATCTGTTATTATCATAATAAATTAAATTAAGGTAATGCGCTTTATTTTTCATAATTTGTTTATGAAAATGTAATGCTTTTGTAATCAATTTAAGAAATTTTTCGCAACATTTTGTAAAATTTATTTCATTTTGAATTAAAGGGAATTATTCGATCTTAGATAAACAAACTTACGAAATAACTATGCCTGGAGAATCCATGGGTAAAAGAAGATCCCTAAAGCAGAGAATCCTGGGCAAGTTTGATGAAACTTTATTCCTCATTTGAATAAAAATGACCACCAGCGAAAGGAATTTATTCATGAGCAAGCTGAATAAATTTGTGCCTTATTTAGCAGAGGCATCGTGAAGAAGTAATTCCAATTTGTATAAGATCTTACATAAAAATCATCTTAATAATGTTTAATCAGGAAATAAATATTTCCATTTAATATTTAAGATATTTTTATTGCTGTTGAACACGATAATTTCTATTAAAATATAAATCCCATTTAACATTTTTGACTTCATGAAGCAATTTTCCTTTTAGCGCGGTTCCTCCCTCCCTCCATAGGGAGGAACTCCGCTTATAAGGTTGACCTCATGATGCACTCGTATTTAGAATCGTGGGATTCAGTTAAAATATTTTCTGCATGTTTGAAATTCATATAAACAAAGATTCTTAAATTTGTGTTACGTTTGTAGTTAAAGAAGGCTTAGAATTTTTAATTGGTTGTTTTTTGGTTTTAATTGCATTTATTTGTCGAATTAGTGTTATAGTAGAACACAAGAAAATGTGAAACGTTTTGATATTTTTCAATACATTGAACTGTGAAATAAGTATCTTTTAATACCACTACAATTTGTAAAATGTATGATGAACAAATAAATAATTATTCTATTCTAAAAATCAATCTTGCACGGTCATGCCGTTAAGTATAATATTTATTATTATACGTTGTGTTGTTATAATTTTATTTTGTTTATTTTTATTAATGTATTTTTGTTAACCATGTTTTAATGATTATATTCTTATTAAATTATTCTATTATTTTACTTTTATTTTGTATCTTTGTCATATTTTGTATTTATTAAACAGCTACTTGAAAATAATTTTTTTTTTGCATTTTTTTATTATTATAAAATATAGGAGCAAATATCTTAGCTGTTTAAGAGCTTCGGAAATAAATACAAAAATAATAATGTACACATAAACTTCTACTTTCGAAGGTGCATAAGAAATCAAATAGATTTTTTTTTTTTTTTTTTTTTAAATGTGAAATCACTACAACGTTTCTTGGTAATTTCTTCACGTTTTTAATAAATAAAGATGTGAAGATATTTTCCAAAAGAAATATTTACAAAAGTATTTTCCCAATAATGCCAAATGTAAAGCGTATTGCAAAAAAAGAAATGACGAAGGAAGTCGTTAGGTGAATAACATTAAGGTAAATGAGGAAGCATTCGAAATATGTGTCAGTCATGTCAATGAACTCAAATATTATATAAAATCAATCTTATCATTATAGATATGAGAATCGATAGGAAATAAATGTAGGGCCGTGTCCGGCATTATTGCCCGGTGGGGTGTTTTCTATTCCCCTCAACTGAGTATTTTAGGATGAGGGACTGCAATTATATCATGGAAAGATCACAGATATTGCATACTTTAACTGACAGCAATAATCGAATAGTAATTGATGTATTCGGTTATTTAATAATTAATACTGATAAATATAGGGATTCAAACTAGATTCAAAAGTATAAAAAGTGGAGAAAAATGAAGAGAGAGAGGAATGGCTTCTTTTCACACATCGTAAGTGAAATTTGTTTCCCAAAACCCAATGTATAAATAAAAAGGTCCTCCACAATGAAGCTGCATAACTAAGAACATCACACAGAAGGCGGGTTATGTGCTTAAAATAACTTATATAAATTAAAAAAAAAAAAAAAAAAGAAAAGAAAAGAAAAAAGAAGAATAGTTTTGCTCTTTTATATTAATAATGAGCGGCTGATTCAATTATTCTTGCTTTAGTAAATTTTCATCCAGAGGGTTGTATATGTTAGGTAACACACTAATTAATAAATACACAAAAACTTCAGATTTTTGCTTTTTGGTATTGACGAACAATAAAAGCATCCAAATAAGAAGTAACAACCAATGCCCGAGCCGGTTTGGTCGCTTTATTCAATTTGAATAGAACCCTGAGTAAATCCAAACTTTCTTTCATGTGTGCAACCGTAAAGTGCTAAAAACACATGAAAACAAATTTAGTTTCACTACCACAAGCGACAACTTTATAATAATTTACATAACTTTCTCAGACACAGTCTAGAGAACGGTGAAAGGTACTCATAAGCTATAACAAGGGCAGATAGGGCGTGGAACATGTTGAGTTCTAATTATATTATGGAGCCGGTATATTTTAACATTTTGAAAAGAATGCAAAGCAGTAAAAACTCTAAAATCCACTAATTTATTATAATTACATGGAAAATATCTTTACTGCATAAATGAGAAACTGTTATCCTTTGATTGTCGCCAGTTACGGCTAGGCCCTAATAGGACATGACTGTTATCTTAATTATCTAGGAATTGTCTTTGTTTTATTTTTTAACCTCAGTTTTTTCTTTCCTTTTTTATTTTCTGTGTTTTAAATTAAGAAATTACTTAACTTTAAATCGAAGCTAATATGAATCGTATTCTGTATAAGTAAACTGTTGTATACAAGTAGTGTATGTATAATGAAATTTCCAGAAATTTACACCGAGTCCAAAAGTGTTATAGTTATTTTTTGAAGCGCCAGAAATTAATTTGTACTAACAATTAGCTGGATGTTCGACAACAATAAAAAAATATAGGACCTTATGTTCTTTTCCTGGAACAACCAACGTTTACAAACTCTTTTCCCCCAAATGATCAATCTCATCAATAGCTGACATTTTCAGACTGTTCTAATGTTGAAAGAGTAGAAATTCGGATATGTTTAGGATATTATACTCCGCTACTGTCGTATGGTAAGTTTTATTGTATCGGTAATTTATCGAATAAATCAATTTCAATCACAATAATTGGAGACTTATTTATACAAGTATTTGACGCAGAAATTGATTTTTATTTATTTTATATCCTTTTTATGGTTGAGGTAGAAAATGCGATCACTTGCGGTATTTTTTTTTTCATTTCATTCACAGATAGCTCTAACGAAAAATGGGCTTTGATTTATAGATGTATCGGTTCCCCACCACAGTGGGAAGTTCAATTTTTGCAGGGTTCAATGTTTGATTACTATTTTATTTGCAATGCAATTAATATCAGTGTGCACTGATCTGTAGAGTCAATACAAGGGCCTAAATTTAACGTCCTCGCTTAAGATCATTAGGAGATCTCCAGAGCTAATTTTTTTCCCCACCGAATTCCGCTATTATCACTGGATTATCTATTGGTCACCAACCGTCCTAAATAACCATGTTGAAATCGGATTATTCGAAGTATTGACATGAAAGCCGAGTATTTCTTGACCTAGGATATGCTCTGGCTTCTCCTGAGGTGTCAGAAGCCTGAGAAAAACGGAGCTATCGTGTTCACTAAACCTTATTCCTCTGTCTGGTGTCCGAGAATTACAAGTTATTTAGAAACTATATCTTATATATCTGCAGGTTTGAAGGTCCTTTTGACACCATTAATTAACTATAAATGTAACCAAAATTTAAATATCTTAGTTTGAAACATTTCAATTGAATCCAACGATTCTAAGAGCACAAACTGAAAATTAATTTGAAGAACTATCTTTATCCATTTGTCTCGAAAACGGTTACAGATATCACATTGGAAAAGGTTTCATTCGTTTTCGTACATTAGAGAACCTATAAAAAACCTGGCAGCCTGTAGATACCACGTCCTAAAAACTTTGTAAGAAGGGACAGTAAAATTTAAAAAAAGTCATTTTCCAGTAATTCAGTCTGAATAAATTCACAGGAAATACAAGTTAAATTTCTTTTAGAGAGAGAAAATATTTATGACAAATGTGGAAAATCTCACAATCCTTCTATATATGTACTGAACGATTTAATGCTTGAATAATTCAGCTGAATTTACTGGACTACTTACTCTAAAGCGTCAGGGATTTGTATAAATGTTTATTAGTATACTTAACATTTCAGAATACCTCTTTAGGATATAAATTAGTACGTACATGAAGTTATCCTATTTAGTTATGGATATTTATATTTGTTTTTCAAGAAGAAGAATGATTTTTATTAAGAAAAACGTTTAATATCTGAGAAAATTTACAAATCTGTTCCATATACCAGATAAAAATTTCCATGTAATAATTATAATTATCCATGTATTATTAAGTCTACTTATCATTTGCACCAATAGGAAAATAAACATTATAGGAAAATAAATAAAAAATAAACAAACTATGTATAAGCGAGCTAGTATCAAATTGCGTTAAAACTATAATAATATACCTAAAGACAAAGATATTCAATGTTATAGAAATATAATCGAATGATAGAAATATAATGCTTATAACGATAGATATAAAAACGTTAGGAATTGACTACACAACATTAGACATTTATATTAGAAAGATCAAAAATATATTAAACTTTATTGCCGTTAAACGTGTTATATTATTTGAAGAAAATTTGTTACGTCTTCTATAGACAAAGGTTTATAATGCACTAGCTGAATACCCCTGCTTCGTCACGGCAGATAAGTAGTTATTTTATTGCGTTAAATAATGTATCAGCAAAATTAACGCTACTCTTTAATTTTGTGTAGTTTATTATTGCACGGTTCTCGTCATACTATTTGTTATACATCAATTGATAAGTAATCAAAGTATAATGTTTCTTGACTCTGGGGCGCTCCAGACCAGTATCAACAAAGAGTTAACCTAGAGATGCCCCGTTACCAGCAATAAAAGTTTAACCCGTACCGGTAGAAGTTCGTTGTCAATAATAAATGGACGCTAAAATTTAAAAATTTATGTTTCCAAGATCATTTGGAAACACACATAGGTGAGGAGGCTATGCAAGGGTTCGGGATATTATTACCCCGGATGGACCATTACCAGGTATAGCGTACCCTTCTATGAGGGGGAAAATCACAATCTATTTCTATTAATTCAAGGTCTGCCATCATAGTTGAAATTAACCTCAATTCAAAATAATACTATGAAATAGATTCACTAAAACAATAGCTGTTCTGTTATCGTCCTAGCAACGCATGCTGCCTAAGCTTGCCTGCTCGAACCAACTAAAACTTTAAACCCCTCTAAAAATACTTAAAAATTCGAATATCAAAAAATCCTTTCTTGGCGAGTGCCTAGGTTCTATAGGGAGTGTCCATGCAAAATTTCAAGTTTTTCTGTGAAGTGGTTTGGGCTGGGCGATGATAGGTCAGTGAGTGAGTGGTGTTTGACAAATATATAGTAGATTATTTTATAAATATATAATATAAATTTTACTTTCTAATAAAATTATTTGTATTTATATTGCATTGATTAAAGGAGAAATCAATATATATAAAAATCACGTGTCTGTCTGTTTTTCTGTTTGTTTGTTCCTTATACAAATCCACACCGTTTGACCGTTTTTGACCAAACTTGGAATAATGGTAGGTCTTGATATGAGAAATCTCCTAGGCTAGGTCAAAAAAATCTACCAGCTGTCTGTCTGTATGTTTGTCCCTTATACAAATCCATACCGTTCATCCGATTTTGACTAAACTCGGTACACATGTAGATCTTAATCTGGGGAGAGTCGTAGGCTAAGTCAAAAACGTCTACCAGCTGTCTGTCTGTATGTTTGTCCCTTATACAAATCCACACCGTTCGTCCGATTTTGACTAAACTCGGTACACATGTAGATCTTAATCTGGGGAGTGTCGTAGGTTAAGTCAAAAACGTCTACCAGATGGCTGTCTGTATGTTGTTGTTTTTTTTTTATAAAAACCCACACCGTTAGACCGATTTTTACCAAACTTGGCATACATGTATGTCTTGATACGGGGGGTGTTATAGGTTATGTCAAAGTCGTCTAGGACTCAGAGTTTGGAGGTCACAGTTTCGAAACAGTTACAGATTCGTGTTATTAGATTCTAATAATACTTATTTGGTTTCTAATTTATTTAGGCTTTTCTATATGTAGAAAGTAGGTGTAGCATGGCACGCCGGGTGACAGCTAGTCATCAATAAAATTATGATATTTCTATGGTATTATGGTTGGGTTGAGACCAGTAAGTATATATATATATATATATATATATATATATATATATATATATATATATATATACACAGGAATATTTTCTATAATAATCCTGTTTGAAATGATTCGCATTAACATTTTCTAGGAGGTGATTAAGTAAAAGAAAAGTGACTGTAACTTAACATTCAATGATTTCATTTTCATATATAACATCTTCATTTATTTGGACTTCTTTCAGACTTCTAAAATTAGTGGGATTTTATTTATTTATTTATTTAATTTTTTTTTTTTTACGGCGACTCAACTGCTGGAATATCTAAAGGTTGCTGCGTTTTAATAATGCCAACGTAAGGTGTTTTTCCCTGGCAGTTAACCGTCCAAGTACAAACCAAACCCGACGTTGCTTATCTTTGTAAATCAACGGGAACAGGTTTATTTAACTTGGCATGATCCTCGGTCTGGAGTAGTAAATTCTATTTACTTCAAGCCGAGTTAGGGGCTTAATCAACATAAGGAAACACACTTACACTGATGCAGTTACTCTTAGTTGTTGCCAACCCCCTCGGGAGATCATACATCTCATTGTAGATCCCAAATAAAGAATATAATATAATATAATATATATATATATATATATATATATATATATATATATATATATATATATATATACATACACTCTGAGCAGTGATGAACTGGAGGACCCAGGTTCAAAACCCGAGCGCGCACTGAAGATTTTTATCTTCTAGTGTCGTCGTTCGAGGGTTGGATTTGGGGTCCCAGATCGTCCGTAGGCTCACGCAGCCTTTAATTACTTAATTAATTAATGGGTACCTGCAAAGAGAAAACTCAGGCGTCCTGAGCGTAGTAGTGACCACACTATCTCCCAATATATATATATATATATATATATATAAAATTGAACCCTAAATTAGAAAATCCATTAAATAATAATTCTAACATAAGAGGAATTCGCCCTAACATAAAAGGAATTCATCTTAACATAAGAGGAATTCATCGAAATATCGCAGGATAAAGTAAGGGAGAAGAAGAATTCTGTATTTAAAGCTAAGTATAAAACTGCTATGGTGGACATAGCAAAGATAGAAATAATTGTGTATCGACCGTTTACCAAATATTGGTCCCCTAAGATAGCTTATCAAAGGAAGTTGACAGTGAACTTATTTATTATTTAAGTTCCGCTAACCTCCGCTTTGATGTCTCTGCTTTTATAGGATTAGCAAGATATGATCAATCTCATTTGATATCTCGAATCAATGACGGAATTCACTACAAATATTCTATTTTGTTTTACATATTTTGAGGCACTTACTTTGAGAAGCTGAGAAAATCATAGCGAAATAAGCCCCTACAATATAGTCATTACAGAACGCAGATTGGTAAATGAAGAGAAAAAATATTAAATATCATTATTAATTTAGCATCCACTGCCTTATTTTAGTTTTATTCCTCATTGTTGACATTTAATCTGTTGTTTTATTTTTATTAAAAGCGATATAATTACTTAAAAACTATGTGGAAAGTCTAATAATAAGAGGAGAATAATAAAACAATAACGTAGTGATCATTTTTGCCATTGACCTATTGCGTAGAACGGACAGTGAAGAATGTTCATTTGATGTTCTTACGTTCTTCAGGGATCATGCTGGAGGAACTTGAGCTCAGATAAACCTCAATCCATCACATAACAAATGTCATTTGTATAAATGAGCTTTAGTTTAGAATAAAGACATTAAGATTTGTTTAATTCATAAATACAAAATAGATCGATTGAATTTGAAACAATATCAAAATATCAGCAAACATTATAAAATAAAAATGTACAGTCTACTTAAAAGTTGTTTTTTAACCAAAATTAGCAGGCTAAACTACTGCATGCAGATGGAGAAGAAAGTCAATGATTGGTGCAAAAATATAAGCATTGTATAATCTTCCGTATGTTGAAGATTATTGTCAGCAAAATTAAATAAAGAATTTCATGCCTAAACATATAAAAATATAAACAAAGCGGTAAGCTATAGCTATAAAAACTTCATGACAGCATTTATTATAATTAAACATTCACAGGTCAAATGCAAACTTGTATGCTGACAGAGTTGACGATTACTTAAAGCACAAACATATTTATAATCAAGAGATGTCTTTTAGAAATACAAATCATAAGAAAAATCTGAAATATTTGTATTTTGAAGGGCTTGTAAGATTGGACACTAATTGAAAGAGACGGACTAATTTAAATCTTTAGATATAGTAATCTAGATATCTATTTTATGATTAGGTTCTCTAAATTAAATTTTAAATAGAAGAAATAATACAGTAAATAAAAAAATGTATAATATATAGATTAAAATAACAGTAATTACTTCTGTTTATTTACAACGAAGTTTAATCTCTTTTCGCTTAATTCTTGGGGTAATAAGGGTGTTAAGCCCCATTGTGATATTTAAAAGACAGTTTTTTTTTGTTTTTTTTTGCCTCGATAGATTCTTTATATTTTTGAGATCTGAAACGTAGTTCCTCCAAACTACCATTTTCAAACTCCTGTAGCTACAAGTTATCTTAATAAGAAGCTGTACAAGAATTTAAAAAAATGAAATGAAGATAGTTAGTCGTTGAGGTGATAAGAAGTCAACGAATGACTTTTTATCGATTCGGCTAAGAGAAAACGTATGATTTTCTACTTGACGTGCTATGCTTTTCCGCTCGCTCAACAAGATATATAAAATTAATAGAATTCTATTAATTTTACCGAGTTGGATTGACAAGAGTTTTGATATATTGTTGAGCAAACGTAGCGAGCGGAAACGCATAGCATGTATACGCATAATGCGAAAAAAAAAATATAAAATATAAATACCGTTCTTCTTAACCTCCTACACATCTTTTCCATACCCGCGCTTACGCATGTTTATGTTAGCTGTCTTAACCCGCTTAGCATAACAGTGAACTTTAGTGCTTAATAACTTCTTTCCTAGTTGAGAGCGACTTTTTTTTTTTTAACGGATTCGTTTTTAGTGCAACAAAACACGTTATAGTGTAAGATTTGAAAATAATCGGTTCGGAGGAGGCTAAACTTCAGTATCACACTTAAAAAAAAATTGTTGTATAACATATTGTCATGTTGTACAATTTTTTCTTACATTTTCGAGGTAAGAGGTCTTTGGTTCGAGGCCAGAGTTGCCATTCGGAGGGCTAAAGCAGTATTCTTCAAAGAAAGTGAAATAGAATTCAAACATTTGCCCAAACTGGCTTATGTCCATTATTTTAGACTCATTAGGAATCATCCGTCACCAATTATAAAAGTGACAAAATAGAAGATACATATGAATAACCATAAGGGGAAAAAATAATCTCTGATTCACAGATCTGTCTGTGTTAATTACCAATTTTAGGCCTTGGATCGATGAATTTCTAACTAGGAGTGCTTAGTAGGCTGTGTTATTGCAATCCATTGAAAATCTCATTAATAAAAAAATGTGATTATTCTCTTTTTTTTAATTGTTTATAGCTATTTTTTAGGTGAAGAAGGCTGCCAAAGAGCATACCGAAAAGTTCGAGTTTTTTTCTAAGCCGAATCCCAACCATTCATTGGATTCTTATTAAATTACGCAGTTAGGAAAAAATTTACTTAGTTTTCAATAATATAATTTCTTTTTATTTATATAGATTTAATATTGCTTTGTAATATTGTTCATAGCTGAGTTATATTGAACATTCCTAGGCTTTAGTTAAATCTAAAGTTCACCTGCCAGATGCAGAACTCACTAAAATATAACCGAGAAACCAGCACCGGAACGATATTACATAATTTAGATCAATAACGACCTACGGAGGAACATGCCGTAATACAGTAGCCGTCCATTTATTCGGAGTTAAATGATTATATTTCTTCTTCGCTTTTAAGTATTAAATAATTTAAACAACAATAAATTTTCATGGACAAACACAAAATGTAATTACTTAGTTATTTGAATTAATCATCTCCGAAATGTTGCCAGTTATGGCCAACCTTAAAGAGTTATTGCCAATCTTAAGAATTTACAAGCTGGCTGTCAGCAAATTTTCTTAATTTTGTTACAGAAATAATAATTAATCCATTTCATTTAGTTATACAACTTATAACATTAAGTATAATTTGTGTAAAATGCGTTGACGTATTTACTTCGAATAATGGAAGTTTCGAAACATAATTGCTTACCTCTGATTAAATCTCAAAAACATCTTCATATTTTTAGCGCTTTTAACAGGATTGGCGGTAAGCAGATAGTCAAAATTCGAAACGTATACGAATAAATATCACAGACGAGATAATACTAGAGTTTATACATAATTAAAATTTTCCATTTTAGCGCGTTCTACTTCCCTCTAAGGAACCACGCTTATTAGGTCTACAAGATGACACAATCTGGAAGTGCCGACTAGAAATGTCCATGTTCCAAAAAAGATCACTAAAATATCGGTGATTGAAAGTAGTAGTAGGAAGTACCACAAAAAAAGGGTTTTTATAAATTGAAATGAACAGATTTGAAATTTTCGTTATCTTCTTAAATATATAGAATACACTTAGAACGACGTGGTAACTGGAAGGTGACGATTCGAAAATGTTATTAAATTTCTTATAAAAAATGGTTTAAATGCATTTTTTTTATCTTATTCTGATTTCCATTTTTGCGAAATTAAAATAACTTTATGCACCTATACGAAGAATTTCTTTGCGTACATTTGCTGAAAACATTGTCGAATTCAGGCGACATATGTATTTAAATCTTATCTTTTTTTTAATGTTATAATTTATAATGTTAAAATTTAAATAAATAATGTTATAAATTAAACTTTAGAAATTAATAATTACACAAAAATACATATGATATCTAATTTTTTTAGGCAGGCCAGAACTTTTGTAAATGAAAACAGTCATCTCTTTTGTCGCTTGTCGGATTTGCGCTAAAGTTGTAATGGTTGTTTTCGGACAAACTTCGAGTACATTGTCTGAAACTTTTATTTAATGATTTAAAATCTATGTAGCGACGCTCTTTAAACATGGACAAACATATATAGTCTGCCCCAATATTTCGATAACCAATGAAAGGACTACTTTTGTGTAAATACTAATTGAAAGAAAGTTCCCTTGAACACTAATCTAAAATTTACTGTGGCCAAGGGATCGCCGCAAATGTTTTGTAATGAATAATGTTTTTACTTTTTTTCTGGATGTATTGAGGGAGGGGATATGCCGTTCATATATGGACTATTAGCTAAAGTTTACTATGTACCGGAAATTTTCGAATATAATGTTTCTAAACATGAATGCTAAGATCACTGAGTAGAGAACGTTGAGAGATCAATGTGAAAATAATCGGGTTTCGGTCAATAAAACTAAATGTTTATGTAAAAATAATTTTTTTATGGCCAACGTTTCGTTTTGAATTTCAAGCCTCTATAAAACAAAAAATAATAAATATTAAATAATAACAAACGATTACTGATAATAAATCGATGGTAGCAGGGAATAACTTTCTATGATAAAAAACTCAACTTTCCATTATCTGACAATTATCAGAGAAAACGCGATATTTTATGATATGCTAAGAAATCCACGACCAAAATGATTTAGGCTGCGGACTTCTTTACACCAGGAACGTATATAGGAAATAATTTCGTGGAGGAGGGGGACTGAGAGCCCCAGGGGATTGGGGGGATATGGAATACTAACAATCTAGAACTTGGAATAGTTAGCCAATTAAAACACTATTATACCCCCAAAAAATATATTTCCTGAACTATGTGATCTTATTAAATTTATTTTGGAAGTTTTTATGAAACATTTTTACCGATTAAATCAACCTGTCGTGGGGTGGTGCTGCAGCTCTCTCAGCCCCCCTTATATACGTCCATGCTTTACAATATCCATCCCATTGAACACTTGAAATTTCGGCCACACTTTGTTAATAAAAACTCTTTTGTATATATAAATGTAGTTTTATTATGGTCGATCCCCGAATATAATACTTAAATATAATTTTTCATTCTCTATATTATATCATCTCAAACCGATGGCACGATTATGTTTTATAACAGTTAGTAAAATTCAAATTTATTTCAGAAACTTCAATACTTTTATTTCAACGTCCTTTAAAATGTCAGTCAAGAATCTTGCAATGCTGTTATGTCTCACGGTTATGAACATTACATTGGAACAAAATGTGCGTTAGCTATGAGAGAGGATAGAAGCGTATTACCAGGTATGTGTTTGTTTTGCTGATATGAGCAATGCTTATTTTTTTCTTTTCTGTTAGATGTAACATTGTTTATTGCCTCAAAACGAAACTATTCATACTATTAGTTCCTTATATAAAATATATTTGAACTACCCTTAATGCTAAACCTAAATCTAAAGCGTTGCTTATTTGCATATTTAAAGAAACCCATTTATTCTTAAAACCATCACATAGAAAACACACTCAACCAATGCTTATTCTCGCTAAGACTACTTCTTCCCTAGTACTCTGCGATTCAGCAGAGGTTTCCAAAAATCTATACAGTTTTTAATTCTTTTCTAATTCGTATTCTGTTAATGACCACTTGTATTTACCCAATTCGGTTATTGTGTTCATAACATTTTTTTTCTTTTATTTAAAATCCTCACTTTATACCTTTTCCTACTGCGTTTCTTTCAGTATTAATTTCTCATATAATCCAATATCTAATTTAAAACGAACGCATAAAAGATCAATTTCATAATCATTGAGTCATTATTTGAATAAATTTATAATGAAAACAAAATTGTTTGTGAATTAAGTTTATAGAATATATTCGAATTAAAAAATATAATCCACCCGTGGCTAATGGAAAATAAAAATTTGCAATATCAAATACGCTTAGCTGAATATTTATTTGTCTATTCGTTGTGTCAAATATCCGAATACGCATAATCATAAGAATAAATCTGTCTATATAATATATTTATATTATTGAATATATCAATAACGTCTATATAAATTTGATATTCATCCATAAATTATTAAAACTCCAGAAGAAAGCCGAGTAATGTAGACAATTAAATTTTCGTTCATTATTGCACGTTTTGTTAAAATATAATAATAAAAAAAAAGAAGGAAGTATTATTTAATATCTATAAAAACATGCTATTGTGCAATGAAAATTACTTTCTTTATTCAATCTCTATGAATGTATGCAATATAAAATACCACAGGTATATTTTATCAGAAGTAGGTCAACCCCTTTCCACTAACCGATAAAATGTTTTCCGCTTTATGATTTCATATGGACGGTATTTATTGGTATTTATATGAGTTTTATTAGAGAAACAAATTTCATGTTCTTGCTCATTATGATATATTTTCATTTAGTTAAATTTGTTTTCATGATATTTAATCTCTACTTATTTAATAGGTTTCTATTTTTCCCTTTTATGAAGCTTTAATTTTCTGACGGTAACAAAAGAAGGATTTCTCACTTAAACTAAAAAACAAAATATTGACTATTTAATATTCTTCATGGACGAAGGGATGGCGTACTATTTAAATTGTACATTAATTTGGATTCGAAAATTATCTTCTATGAAAGAAAGTGTCTGAAAATGAAAAAAAAACGAAAACAAAAAATAAATCTACTATAAAACATAAAATATTATCGCATTTTCATTTTAAATAATTGTCCATAGATTGATCGATTGTTTGTTTAAATTAGTGATTAGTATTTATTCATATATTTTCAGACGATGCATCGAAAAAATAAATAAAAAGATATTCATAATTTATTTCTTTGTGGATATTTGAATAATTATAAGATAGCTATAATAATAATAATGTTATCCATGGTCTAGCTATAGGACTTTTGAAATTTGACATGCTTTATTGTAAATATTATTTCTGTTCTATTTGAACAAGATTTTATATATATATATATATATATATATATATATATATATATATATATATATATATATAATAGCATTAAATAATGATATTTATATGTTTATATCAAATAAGTAAAGCATTAACACAGACTCTAATATGCTTTATAAAATACTAAACTTTTTCTTAGCCCTTTATCTAATGAGTGAATTGATAATTTTTGTATTTAAAATTTCTTATGATAGTAATTATGGAAGACGGAGTATATACTTGGGGATATATCCTAACACTGAACATTATTTTATATATATTTTTTTTTATTAAGTCGTTAATTTTTATTAAAAATGTTCATTCGATTCTAGCAGTAAAAGCATTGCTGCTAGCTGCGATAATGTATTGAGCTCGTTCGAACGAATCTAAATAAAAAAATGGATTTTCTAAAATATATTATACTAGATTATATTTAATATTATACTAGTTTATATTTTTTATGATGCTAATACATTAATAATGTCAATTTCTTTAATCCCAATTTCAAATAAATGAAAGTTATAAATTCGTTTGACTAATAATAATACTTAACGTATTATTAAAAATCTATTAGGAATGTTTATTGAATAGGACGAGTTCAATCAATTTGAAAGGGACTCTATTTGATTGAGCATTTTGACGAATAATTTAAGTGGTACTATTTGTAGCTTCACTACATAATTAAATAGATGTTATTATAGCTCAAGGAATGCCCATTTATTATTATTATTACGTTTGTTTCATTTTTACATTTTCACTGGATTAAATAGATACATATCAAAAGAATACACAGAAAGATTAAATGTTGGAATTTCTATTCAATATTTTCATCCAACAATCTACTCGAGATTGTGTCATATTTCTTTATTATTGTATTAAATTAAATTAATTTAATTGATAGAAATATATTTAGCTTATTTTTTTTTAATTTTGCAAAGTAAATAATCAAATAGAAAACTTTTTTAGATTACGTAACTAACCATTTTTATTTTGTTATTTGTGAAATGTTAGTACATTTATTTCGGTGGATTATGTTGAAATAACATTAAAAAAATTGGGAGATAATCGAGGAATTATGCAAAACAGTATTTGAGATTATTAGTCAAGCTTTGTTTATTTTATTATTAGATATTAAAATTCTAAGTGGGAAAATAATACAATCGAATTTCAACGTAATATTATATAATTCTCTGCTATATCCTTATGCTGTATGAACTACTGAGTAGTTAGTTCAAAACAAATTAAACGAGAGGGAATTAAACTATTGGAATGGCGTAAAACAATGACTGGCACGAAGATATTATTTTTTAACCATAAAAAATAATTTGAGTGATAGAATTGAAAAGTACTTGAAATTTCCTCGATGAATTATCTTTTTATAATAACTTTTAAAAGGAAGTTAACATTTTAGAGTTTTATGATTTTGAAGGATTGAAACTCTCAAGAATACTTTTCAGTGAAAGCGAAAAACAACAACAAAAATAGTGCAGAATTTATTGTAAGAATTTATTAGATATAATACCTATAAATGTGAAAATAATATGAGTGCACTAATGTGATTGGTCGACGGTGTGGTGGTTTACCTGCCCCTAGGTTGGCCGGCTGGCTACTGGGGTGTGTTTTGAGGGAGGACTGACGTCACCTGGTCACGTGCGCTCTCTCTCTCTCTCTTTCCTTCCCCCTTAATTCATTCTCTCTGACTCACTCTCTTTTTACGCCACATTCGTTTCTTTTCGAACTCTCAAGATATTCAGCAACTTATTTTGTGATAAGTACTACTATTCTGAGAGAAATTGGAACGCTACGCAGTCTCAAATGCCTCAAAGCGTAATTAGGGGAAGGGACGTAATAGAAATAATTTGGTGTGGTGATCTCCAAGAGCAACGATGTTTATTGAGGGTCTAAATAATTTTTTTATTTATTACTAACACGACCATTTATTAATTACACAGACCCGGAACTGGTTATCACACTTCCCTAGCTTGGACCCCTAGTGTGAATCGAGCCCACAACGCTACGTAGACAGCGTTAATGACGTGAATAATATAAGTTATTATAGAAAAAGAAATGTTCATGTATGAAGCTAAAGTAGAACCACTTAAGAAAATGTCTCTCCAGTGCCTTATGTCATTAGGCAGTAGACAGTTAATAGACAATTTTTGATCGTTTTACATTAATAAACTGTAGATATAATTTTAGTAAAGATACATGGAATATATTATATTATATTTCCTTAAGAATGAGGGAGAAAGAGGATAGAGTAATTACTGGCTACTGCCAGTTTTTGTAAAACGTAAAATATTGCTTTTATTGAAACTGAAAGGGGGAAAAAACAAGGTTTAGTTGCCAGACTATATTGGCTTGCTTACTTCACAACATACTAATCCACATAAATTGCAATAATTATAAGACTAAGTATATATTATAATGACATGAAATATATATCATAACATTACTTATGATATAATTTTACATACATAGGTGACAGAGCCTTAAATCTGATATAGTTTTACATAGGATTATAATTCATATTAAGAATTTTTACTGAGCTCATTTACGCATTTAAGACGTTAAAAATTAAACCAAAAGTATAAAAAAGGACAGGAAAAAATAGAAGAAGTGGTATACGATTCAGTTTTCTAATAAATCTATCAAAATTATTAGTTATTGTTGGGGTTTAATAGAGGATCTAATTGCATGTAAGGAATGTCATATAGACTGTGTTGTTTCAAAAATTCGAATGCGTTTCCTATATATTGGCTCTCCTCTCTGAGCAAGGCATCTCAAAGTTTTCTCCAAGTCTGCATTCAGGTAAGTGTTATATAGTCAATGTATTGTAATATTGCAAGGTAGGCAAATCTTGTTTGGCGAGTAATTCGAGAATGTCCTATTCTTAATCGACAAAGAATAGTTTTTTCGCTTCTTTTACCTCTCTTGCCTGAAGCCAGTCCATGAATTGTGATTTGGATTTCCCATGATTTGTTATACGGCGTGTCATGCCATAGATTTATTGTTTATTTATTTTTATTGACATCTAGGCCATTAGGCCACTAGGCCAGGATGTAGCGAGGGATTTTCCCAACGAGCCGTGAGATGAGAAAATTCCTGCCGTCGCACCGTGGGCAAAATGTCTATTTTACGACGACAAAAGTCAAAAATAAAATGTGACCGTAAAAAGTCAATTTACGTGTCAAAACGTCTATTCATTGAAAACAGAACAATTTTTTTATCTAGTTTAACCCAAACCTGTTTAACAGAATAAGGAAGGCAACCATTGCTAGTCACTTCCACTTCCTCAGTTGAGTCTTGTTCCAATTACGGTCTTGTTTGTTTTTTATTTGGTTTTTAAAGGCAATTCAACCACGTCGGTCATTGTTGCCTATTTAATCTAATGGAATGTAATAATTAACAAAATGTAAATTGAATGTGCATAGACCCGCTCTTATACATACATACACTTATACAAACGAACGCATGCATTATATGCATATAAACACATACACACACACATACATATACACACATACACATACATACACACAGTTTACACATGCACATACACACACACACATAAGTATATCAGAAACAAAAAGATAATAAACTATAATCATAAAACATATATATTCTCACAAATGCTCATGCATGTACGCACAAATACAAATACATAGATATAGAAATCCAGAGTTAAATTTTATAATCCGTAATTAAATTTTATAATAGAGATCTGTAGCTCTTAAGAAATCTAACGCTCGCTGGGTTAGCTCATGGTCGTCTCCAAGTAACTACGGTCTTTGTAAGGTGTGTTCTAAAAATCGTGTGCAAATTTTATAAATTCTTTTCACAATGGATTTATTACCTAGTGGTATGTTCTTAATAAATACATAATATATATCTAATAACAGAAAGGCATATCAAAGAAAGAAATATATTAATGAAATTATTACTAGATATTTCATAGTTCATATTTTGTTGATTACTCAAGTTTGAGTAAGGTTTAAAAAAAAGTTCCACATTGTTCCAGTTCCAAATATTTTTTTCGATAAGCCTTAAGCTTCTACTTTACTGTATTGAGACTTTCAGCTCCCCCTTCTTCCCCCTTTTAATGTAAATTTAAATTTAGTTTAGGCAGTCAGATACAAGCTGAAGAATCCGCGGCGCACAGTGGGCGAAAATCAACTTTTAGGTGGACAAAATTAAAAAAAAAAAAATTTACAAATCACTTACTAAATATTATCTAGTATTTTTAGGAAGAAGGTAAAATGTAAATATTTACTTTCTTGGATCATCAACGGGCGACGGCAGGGATTATCAATCGGACTGTAAGAAAGGGAACATTTTTCCTAGTGTTTATAGCAGTGCTGTTCTTGTAATTACTTTTCCATTTTTTGAACAGAAACTATACTAATACTATATTTAAATTTCATTTTACCGACGTAGATGTAATTAGCCTATTGAAGTGTAGTTTACCATATGATCAATTTCAAGAACTGTCATTAGAAAAAGATGCTGAAGATATTGACTCGTCAGAAGAACATTCTCAAGGATGTAGCAGTATTGAATCAGACGATAATTGATGGATACTTCGTTTTCAGTGCATAATACAATTGTATATATTTGTTATTATTAAAAAAAAAGTCAGTACAATTACTTTTTTCTTTAAGTTGTTAGTCTATTTTTGTTCTTTATTTTCGAATTATAGCCTATATACTACTTTTTATGAATATAAGTATTATGTTTATGTAAATAATAGATGCATAAAGGTACTACTTAAATGTTCCATAGATTTACAAAATGTTTTCCCAATTTTTATCTATTATGTCAAAATATTTGAGTGTCTACAACATTTGTTTGTTGGATATACTAAAAACTATGGGTCAACGATTTTTTTAAATATTTTCCCCTATCTCAGTGACCTCAAAAACATTGAAAACACAAAAAAAAAAAAAAATTTGTCGCTCTAAAATTGGATTTTTGCCCACTGTGCGTCGGTGGGAATCCAACCCACCATATCTCCCGCATATGAAACTAGGTTTTGTCTAGTTGTTCTAGTCTTTGCAAGGGTAGTAACTACAGAGTTTTTTGTTTTTTTTTAATGTCAACGTCCCTTGGGTGCCAGTATTTATAAATTCTAAAAGTAATATTGTTAGATCTTATGAAAACCAAATGACTCGCAAATCTAAAAAAATAAATATCAAATAGCACCTTAAATTAATTAAAAATATATTTTTACGAGTAATTAACGTGAAATCTCTGTGTAAAAGTCCTACCTTGAGTGAAATGAAGCTTGAATGAAAGGGAGTCGAGCTGAAAGCAACAGACTCCATACAATAGCTGACGAGCTGCAAGTTGCTAGTGGATCGATTCCAATGGTTTGTTTACTCTTTACAAAAACTTCCCTTTCCGCCATTATGCTTAGTTATCTGATTCCGCGAGTACCAACCTTCCAACCTAAATAGGCTTTTAGACAGTAGATTTGTACGACTCAAAATGTATTTTTTCTTTCGACTAACATCTGCATCTATAATTTTGAATAACGTAGTAAATATATTAACATTGATAAATAAGGCATTACTATTTATGTGTGATTATATACAGAAATACACAAACACACACACACACATGTGTATACCATTTATTTAAAATAGAAGAATAAAAATAGTTTATGCTTAAAAATGCCATTGATTTTCTTATGAAGCACAGAAAAAATCCCAAATAGCAGCAATAAAAAAAAAATAAATAAATAAAATTGTTTATTCTGAGAATAATTTTTCTTGAAGAATTAAGATGTTCTCCGGGAGAGTCCGGAGCCAAAGTAGTTATTTGTCAATATCAGCCATAACTTTTTGTTATGTTTCAACGAAACTCGGTATTTGTTGTGGTCAACTGAAGAGAAAAATTTGTTGTAAAAATAGACTAAATCGGTTGACTAGAAGGGGGGGGGGGGTTTCTCCGGACAGAAATTACTAATTTCCTTATACCGGTCGTAATTTCTGTTGTATTGTTACGAAACCATGTATACGTCCTGGCTATCTAATAAGAAAGCATTGTTGTGAAAATGAACTAAATCGGTCTATTGGGGTTGCTTTGTATTATGTTTGAATTGAATTCTCCCGCCAAACCAGGAGAATTCTGGTAACAAAGGTTCGCGAAACTCACCAACATCAATAGATGAATTTGTGAAGCTTTGTGTATTTATTACGTAGTGCAGTATCACGCATACACAATACTATGGAAGGAAATAAATTACAAAATTAATAATTGAAACAGCTGCTCATAAAAGCAAAAGAGCAGAATTTTATTTATGTAGGTTATTTTAAGCAAATTATTCAGCAATGCACTCGACCCTACCCAATTCTGAGGAAAGTGCTTTGTTATGCAACTCCTGCGTGACGGACCTTTTTTTTTACATACTTTGAATAAAAAAACATACTGGTACTATCCCTGAGATGTTAAAGCAGCATCAATCAGGTAAATAGTATTCAGCCATGGATTAGGTGAACAAGTATTTAATTTCTAATAGATTTGCGGATATTGTGGAAGATAGATAACACGGCAACAGAAATCGATGGTTCCTAGATAGAAATAGTGAAAATAATAGAACCCTAGCAAAACATTGTTTTTTTTTTTGTTTAATCAAAACATTTACGTTATTCAGTATCCATATTTTATTTATTTTCAATTAAATATAAATTGTTTGTCTGTAAATTAAGATTCAAATTTATGTGTTATCTGTGTGTACTAGAATTTAATAATAATGGAGATTTTGTTGTAATAGCATATTATTCAGATTTCATTAAACGTAATCAATTTTATTTTTATTTTTCTTTGGGACTCTGATCCCATCTCCATTCTTCACCAAAAATATATCCTGAAAGTGTGTGCTGATAAATTTTTTAGTCGTGAGCCTATTTATCCTTCTAATATTTTTCAAGGAAAAGTCTTTCTTAACTTCGTTTCCGTAGAATTCTGCTCTGATGTTCTGTGCGGACGAATGAAGAATTGTCATTTCACATGAACTTTGGATTACTTGCATTTGTCTGCGTATTCCAAGTAGTTCAACTTTTCTTCACATTTTGTTGAATCCCTATGAATTTTGTTTCTAGACTAACAGGATATGGCTTCTGGCTTCGTATTCCTAATGAAATGTTCTATTGCCGACAACATCCTCAGAAGACCAAAAGATCAGTTAACTTTGATACTACTTACTTAGAACAATGATGAGAAGACTAACCTGAAATAAACAAAAACAATTATCAGTTTATTATCATGATACATTTATATACAATTGATGGTGAAGAATATTTATTGAAGCACACATTATTCAATGAAAAAAATTATAAAAATAATAATAAAAGAATTGTATTTACATTTGAAAATATTTAGGTTATATTTTCTGATGGAAGAATTGTTATACTTATACTCAATAAACTGACTGAACGCCACACCAAATGTCTCTATGACCTTATTTGATGTCCGTACGCATTAGCCCAATCCTGGCTGAAAAAGGTTGTTAACCTGTAAAAAGTCTGCCCCAACTGTCTTATGGATAGGTACACGTTTATATTTAAATAAATAAATAAAGATTGTAAAAATGTTATACATTTTAATTTATACAGCTTGCACTATGTTGACCCTCGATTAAGGAGGTTCAGAGGATACAGCTCCTAGTGTAATAGACACCCGATAAATTAACAATATACAGGGTGTCCCACATTGAGATGTCATAACTTTAAGGGTTTATTCTGCACCTCATTTGTAGTTCAGGGACGCAGAAATGAGCGTCCTATCTCAACACGTAGCAGAGCTATTCAAACTTTTGTCTATTTTCAAGACTATTGGGTTTTCTTATGAAAAACTGTTTTCCGGATTTCTGGTCTATGTACCGTAAATGACGACCACATTTCTAGAATCTACATTAAATTTCCAATATGAAACTCCAGTTATTGAAATGTTGTCATATAAATTAAGAGCTACACTAAGAGCCATATAAATGTGAACTATTGTTATTAGGTTTTTCTTAATCAGATATTTGTTGACTTAGCGGTTTGCCTCCGCCTCAAAAGTTGCCTTATTTAATAAGCTTTAAAATTCTACCCTGCTGTTTTAAAAACAAAAATTATTTAAGTTTATTTTTTTCTGATTTCTATGTCAAAACCAATACATTTGCTTTATTGTGAAGAAGCCAATTTGAACACATTATTTAATTTCACGCGAATATGGTGATGTCCCATCCTTCAAACATTAGGTACACACACTTCTTGCTCTGATTAAGGATTAGGGGACACCTTGGAAAGAGTGAAAGATGACAGAAGAACATTTTGGATATAATCACAATTATTGTTATCATAATAAATTCAGATGTTATATTTTTATGCTTTGAGGGTCTTGTTTTATGAAATTTCTATTTTTAAGATTAGTATAATAGTTTTTTTCATTTAATTCTATTTTTTTCGCTTTATATTTGCAGGAGAGAGTTTTTTCAATACAATTTCTAATGATTGTAATGAATAACCCAGTTACTTAAAAGCAATAACTTATAAGCAGAAATTGTAGTGACTAATTTTATTAAAAAGAGTAGAATTAGAAATTTAATAAAACAAGACCCTCAAAGTGTAAAAATATAAGATCTGTATTTATTGTGTTAAAATAATAACAATAATTGTGATTATTTCAAATATGTTCTTCTGTCATCTTTCACTCTTTCGAAAGTGTCCCCTAATTCTTAATCAGAGCAAAAAGTGTGTGTACCTAATTTTGGCAGGATGGGACATCACCAAATTCGCGTGAAATTAAATAATGTGTTCAAATTGGCTTCTTCACACCAGAGTTGGGCAAACGTTAGCGCGCGCTAAAAGCTGATACCTCTCCGCTAATTTAGCGAAACTGTAGAAAGCCAGCGCTAATAATTAGCGGTTAGCGGCGGCAGTGCGCTAACCGCTAATCTATTTATGAAATATCGTAATTGCTAATAGCTTAAGCTATAGTTACAACTTGTAACTATAGCAATTACGATATTTCATAAATAGATTAGCGGTTAGCGCACTGCCGCCGCTAACCGCTAATTATTAGCGCTGGCTTTCTACAGTTTCGCTAAATTAGCGGAGAGGTATCAGCTTTTAGCGCGCGCTAACGTTTGCCCAACTCTGCTTCACACTAAAGCAAATGTATTGGTTTTGACTTAGAAATCAGAAAAAATAGACTTAATTTTTTTTGTTTTTAAAACAACAGGGTACCATTTTAAAGCTTATTAAATAAGGCAACTTTTGAGGCAGAGGCAAACCGCTAAGTCTACAAATAGCTGATTAAGAAAATATTGAATGAGTTAGGAAAACCCTAATAACAATAGTTCACATCTATATGGCTCTTAGTGTAGCTCATAATTTACATGACAACATTTCAATAACGGGTGTTTCTTATTGGAAATTTAATGTAGATTATAAAAATTTGGTCGTCATTTACGATGGACCAGAAATCCGGAAAAAACAGTTTTTCATAAGAAAGCCCAATAGTTTTGAAAATATACAAAAGTTTGAATAGCTCTGCTACATGTTGAGACAGGACGCTCATTTCTGCGTTCCTGAACTACAAATGAGGTGCAGAATAAACCCTTAAAGTTATGACATCTCAATGTGGGACACCCTGTATAATGAATGGAGCCCGTAAGTGGCTAAGGAAAAATAACGTCCAGAACAAAAGCTCATTTCAGATCGAGTGATATTAACTTTATTAAGAGTAAGAATAAATATACAAGAATTTAAATGGGGTCCATGGGGCAAATGAACCAGTCGACTGAAAAAATCCAAACAATTAAAAAAATGATTCATCCTCTTAGAACTAGATTCTAAGATAGTAAACCCAGGAATGCTCAAAAGTTGGATTCATTGCCTTAAATAAATTGTGAAAACTCAGATTTTTGTATTTTAAGCTATGCAAATAGTTTTTGTATGTGGTTGCGAGAATAATATATTATATACTAGATGTGCAATATTTTAATTGAAATGTAATAAATAATATTTCATTGAAAGCTTTTGTTTGAGTTTCTAATATTTTTGGTTCAATTAACCCTGTTTAGTGGTTCAATCGCCCATAGCGAAATAAGAACCACCAATTAAACCATTGGAGCGGTTGCACATATTTATAATTCTTATTATTTATTGGTTAAATTATATAGAGAGGGTGAATGAAATTACCAGAGATAACTGCCATTTCATAAATAAATAAAACTATTATTTAGTTTTAATTCAACTATAAAAACAAATGTCTAATATTTTATTGGCTCCCTTATTCTCTACTCTTAATGCTAGTGGTATTAGAGGATTAAATATAGTTTTTAATTAAATAAATGCACAAGATAATTATTGCTTGCAGGCAATACTGGGCAATAGCTATCTGTTGAACACTGTTGTTTCTCTAGTAGTACCTTTCCTACCTAATGAAAGAAGGTATGGCAGAAAACCCATGAATATATAAGCTCTTCATTCCCATCACTCTACCTCTTGGTCTAGGATGGTTAAACTATGGAGAATGGAGTATATCAAGGAAAAGTATGAAGGAAAAATAAACGCCTTTTATCTTTCTGAGATCAAAGAATTTTCAAGGGAAAGCTAAAAGTGTTAAGGAAAGTAGGTTATGGGGTCTAGAGCAGAGGATCGGAGGTCTAGATGGTTTGAGGTTTGCATATCTAGTACAAATCCTCACGCTATCGGCTTCTTAGTGCAGCTCATCGATTTAAATATTCATGATATCATGTAGAACATATTGATTTAGGATATTTTATTAATGTAGCTATAGCAATATAAGAGCTAAGAAAAGAAAATTCGCCTTCAATCATTTTTAAGGACAGCATGGTTTTCTGCCAACGGCCATAGCCACGTTGAATACACCGGTTCTCCTAGATCACCGAAGTTAAGCAACGTCGGGCGTGGTCAGTACCTGAATGGGTGAACGACCATGTGCTGTTGGCATTAGAAAAGGGTGGCAACCTGTAGATAGCCCGGCGCTAATGACCAAGTTGTAGATGCGCCGTAAAAAAAAAAAAAAAAAAAAAAAGAAAAAAAAAAAAAAAAAAAAAAAGCATGGTTTTCTAAACATGTAAATGCAGAAACTGTGCCCTTTTGGTCCTCAAAACAAATATCTAAAAAATTTAGTTTTGATGAGTTTAGGAAGTTTGAAAAACGTTTGTAGCCAGTGCAGCGTTGTTTACGTGTGCCCGAAAAAGATTACGGTTTGAAAATGTTTTGACGGGATCTTAAGGCAACTAGAATAATCTTTGAGTACGCTATATGTTGAACAAATTTTTTGGAACTTTCTCCCTAAATTTAAATAAGCCTTATTTAGGACTAATATATAAAACCTAAATATCCAAGAGTAAACTAGTTGACCAAAGAACGGACGTTTTATTTGTATTTAATAATGAATTACGAGTCGATTATGGAATTCACTGTATTCTCTACATTCCACTGGCGTATCTAAAGTCCATTAATATATATATATATATATATACACACACAAGCAAATTCACTTTCATATATATATATATATATATATATATATATATATATATATATATAATATATATATATATAATATATATAAGGGAAAACAAGGGACCCCTTTTTATTAAAAATTACAGATTTTTTTTGGCAAAAATTTTGTTTTTCTTAAAAAAATTGCCTTGAAGAAGAATATGCTAGTTTTCTCAACTCTTGTGCGACTTTATTAGTTTTTTATAAGTGTAAGGGATATAGAAGACGGATAGTTATCACGGGAGACACTTTTAAACAATAAAACTAATAAAACGTGCTATTAAAAGATGACTTGATCACCCATCTGTGTATTATCGAGTTTTGAAGCGCTGACGTTTGTATATTATATAAACCGCTGAAGATAGTAATGGGAAAATGAGGTCGGGGCTTGCATGCGGTGTTAAGGGGGTATTATACCAACCAGCACGACACCTTAGTATATATTATTGTTGATCTTAAACTATACATCTCTGCTATTCGTGGTTTTAGTAGTATTAGTTTTATCTGGATGATTTAATTCCTGACAATAATAGCTCAGTAATAATGAAAAATGACCTACAAGTTTTAACAAGTGCTAATAAACTCGTCATAAGAGCCTGTTTATATGTAATCTTTAATTTTGTTGTGCTTTAAAAAACTTAATAGTTTGCTATATTAAGACATTTTCCTATTTGTGCTGTAAATTAGATAACATTTATAAATTAATTTCAATCTTAATACCTCTTCTAACAAAAATCAAAGAAAAGTGAGAATTTCGGCGCTATAATAAATCTGGAAACGGAGTCTTTAGCGATACGAAAAGAGTGCAGCGAAGATCAGAGCGGCAATTGAGAGAGTGTAAATCGTTGCTGTGCTCTCTGTTTTGCCAACTGGTCCATTTTGTTTTGCCAGCTCTGTTAACCTCACGGGTTTTATGTCTTTGTTCCCTCTATGCTTCACTCTGTACGTATTCTTAAAAAATGCTACGATACCTGATGCTACGAATCCTGATTAGACATGAAAAAATCAATATATATTTTTAAATCATCCAAAAATCATATTATTTTAATAAATCTCATTGTTGAATTAAGACAAATTTACGTTTGGAAAATTTCATTCAGATTTGGTCTAATCAGGATTTGAATGTTTAATTTCAACGATATCAGAGCTCATATTAAGTTAGATAAAATATTATTTTATGTTCAATATTAAAAGTTCTTTAATATTTTACACGTAATTTCATAAACAGGAGAAACAAAAATCTGGAGGAAATTGCTAAAATTTGGCTAGACAAAGTTGTTTTAAATTTTATTAGGTTTCATTTAAAAAAAAAAAAAAAATCATTGAAATTGTTTAAGATTTGGAGGCTGTAGCCTGTTTTGAAACACGAATTGTCGTTTGGCCCCACTGTGCAACATCAAGCTCTCTGTAAAGAAGCCATAAACTTATTCAGGACTAAACTAATACATTTAAAATTTAAGCGAACGATTCTGATATTGAGATCGTTCTATCGACTTTTCTACAGTAAACATTTTTGTACAAGATGCATGAATCTTTCAAATCGTTAATTTCTGCTTATCACGATTTTTTTATCATTGTCGAGATATATAATGAAGTATGAAATAGACCAAAACTACTCACGACTGTCTGTGAATAATGTTTTCTAGTATTTCCTTTCTTCTAAACGTTACCAAATTTGAATTATCTTAATGTGCATGAACGTTGACGTCATAAGGAAGTTTTTCTTCCAATATGAAGCAAGTATAGCACCTATAAAATATTGTAAATCAGTTACATATTTGATCAAACCCTTTCCTGGAAAAATTTATATTTCCCAAATTTCCCATCCATCCATATTTATTCTGCGACAGCTCAACCTCTCCCGCCATCTGCCAACAATGACCACTTGTTGTCATAGTTTGTCTATGATTGTTTGGTGTACGGTGGACTTTCTGGCGATCTCGAGGCAAAACTTAAACTCCTCATGAATTGTTTCATTCGTTTTATACTCGGAATCTCCTGAAACTCCAACATATCACATTTAGCCAGGATCTAAATTGGCTATTCTCTCTTTATCGTCGACAATACCTCCTCGGCTCAGTCCTTTACCAGGTAATTCAATCCCAAAAATTTTATATTTTTCAATTCCTTAAATTTAAATCTTCTGTTCACTCCCGTAACACCTGATCTCGTCCTTCCGATGTTTATACTCCTTCACACCGTACTGCATTATTCGAAAAATCAATTGTCACCCCTGCCACCTCGCTATGGAATTCCTTACCTCTGTCTGTCCGCCATTCTTCCAACCTAGAAACCTTTAAATCCCGACTCTTCCACACGCTGTATTATTTATAATTTTGTATATTAAATTGATCACTATTCTGTACACTGAAAATTATTCCTATGTGTCCCGGAATAAGAAAAAAAAAATTCATTTCAAGTAACCATACAAAAACTATTAGAAGAGGTTAAAAAAATTAGGTATATCGGTAATGAGTTAATCTAACTATGCTTCTCGCTACAAATATATACATAATATTTAAAGAAACCGCATTCTAAGAGCCACTAGGATTGCGAAAGTTTCTCATACCCGAGCTCCATGAATCCTCTTACAGAAATAAGAGGGTAGGAAAGAATCTCCCCTGCGATTGGGCTGCTTTACTAGTCAGTCAACTTGTGATTACTTCCAGAGATCATTATTGGGTTCAAGGCCCGCACGCGAGGGGCACGGCTCCTTATTTCCAGCTGTGATTTGCATTTTGTTCGATTCAACAGGTCCAATTCGAGAAACAATGGGCCATTTGAATATTATGGCTCACAGAATTACAATATACTCAAATTGCTACGTTGTATTGGAATATTACTGTGAAGTCTGCGTTCCTCTAACCCCAATGGAAAAGTAATATTACATTTGAATTGTATTGTCTACGTTTGATAAAAGCAGAGATGGGCATAATTTTATTTATAAATAAAAGTACGAATTTATTCGTACTTCATATATTTGTGAATACGAATATAAATAAATTCGTATTCATAAGTGTGAATACGAATTTATTTTTATTCACATATATTAAATATAAAAATACAAATAACATTTTATTCGCAAATTTTTCTGCGAA
This sequence comes from Gonocerus acuteangulatus, assembly GCA_946811695.1. Taxonomy (NCBI): domain Eukaryota; kingdom Metazoa; phylum Arthropoda; class Insecta; order Hemiptera; family Coreidae; genus Gonocerus; species Gonocerus acuteangulatus. The sequence continues at coordinate 67,550,844 of OX328123.1, forward strand.
TAAAAATAAATTCACAGAAAAAATTGTAAATAATCACAAAAAAATGTGAATATTTACAAAAAATCAAGTGATTACAAAAAAAAAAAACACATTAAAATATACGAATATAAATTTATTCACATTATAATTTGTGAATAAAAATGTATTCACATTAAAATTCGCATATAAATCATGAATTTATTCGTATTAAGATGATATTACGAAAGTTATTGAAGGTGATCTTTTTTCTTTTCTTTTTTTAAGGCGTTTAACGTCTAGGTTATTAGCGCCTAGATTTTTGGTTTACCTCGAGGTGCAGGGACACAGTTTGTCATCTGTACCTCGATCAAAAAAAAACAAAAAAAAAAAAAACCTTCAATAACTTTCGTAATATAATAATTTATTTGCGAATTTTATTGTGAATAAATTTTTATTCACAAATTATAATGTGAATACATTTTTATTCGTATATTTTAATGTGATTTTTTTTGTAATCACTTGATTTTTTGTAAATATTCACATTTTTTGTGATTATTTACAATTTTATCTGTAAATTTATTTTTATTCGCAGAAAAATTTGCGAATAAAATTGTATTTGTATTTTTATATTTAATATATAAAAAATAAATTCGTATTCACACTTATGAATACGAATTTATTTATATTCGTATTCACAAATATATGAAGTACGAATAAATTCGTATTTTTATTTATAAATACAATTATGCCCATCTCTGGATAAAAGTTATCCTTACCTTAGCTTTGGCTGTTTTAAAGTCTTCTAGTAATTTAATATATAAATACTAATCGTTCACAAAGTTCTTCTGTAGCTTTGAATAATAATACATTCTATGAAGCGAAGTATACGCATAATGGATACACTCTTAGAGTGAGTATAATTAATTTCGTTTAGAGCCATCTGCTCAAATTCAGTAACATAAATATGCTTTAGGTCCGCCCGACAAACCTATGTAATATAATGTATAACATAGTCTTATTTTTCGTACATGGCTACCGCGCATGCGCGAACGCCAGTGTACACTTTTTGTAACGGTTTTTTTTTCAGTTTAGTCATCGCTAAAGCATATTTATGCTAAAAGTAGATAAGAATACCTTTCCTGAAAGCTTGCAGTATAATGTTATAAGTGAACTAGCTGAATACCCGTGCTTCGTCACGGCAGATAAGTAGTTATTTTATTGCGTTAAATAATGTTTCGTTAAAATTACGTTACTATACAATTCTGTGCAGTTTATTACAGCACGGTTCCCGTCATACTATATTTTATTCAATGGGCGTTAAAATTTAAAAGTTTATGTTTCCAAGAAGTCATATGGTAACACCCAATATATTTACGAGTATTACCAAGGTTATAGGCGAGGAGGCTGTGCTAGGGTTCCGGATATTATTACCTCGCCTGGAAAACCTAAGGATATGCCATACATCACGGTTTGACCGGGACTGTCCCGGTATTTTGCAATTGTTTCGGTGTCCCTTCCAGTTTTATCAATGTCCCGGAAAAGGCTGTAAGATGTAAAAAGTAATGAATTCATGTTTATAAGAATCTTTTTTAAATCGGTTACTTTTCTACAATTAACATTTTTACTACTGCTCAGTGTCAAAGAAATGAGAAGTAATCTAACTGTAAATCGCTGGAACTACCTGCACAGCGCTGCCAGCTGCCAGACACTACTATTTGGCTGAGAGATTGTTTTAAGAAAATCAAGTAGCAAAAAAAGTTCCGTTCTTATTTTTAAGGTTTGGGTAGACTAACAGTTTAGGATTCCCCCTTCCCGTTAGTTGCTAGGCTTAAAACTCACCAACCATTTTGCTTATAATTTGTACTCTTTTTATCCCCCCCCCCCCCCGGTATGCCCATCCCATATTAATGTGTCCCGGTTTACCTCTCCAAAAATATGGCAAGCCTATCTGACAGGGACAGGCAGAAAAGAAACGCAATTAAAACTCAATGAGGGACAGTTAATTTCTAGTAATTCAAGGACTGCCATCATAGTGGAAATTAACCTCAATTAGAAATAAAACTATGAGATAGATAATGTAAGGTAACAGCTGTTCTTTATCGTCCTAGCAACGCAGGCTGCCTAGGCTTGCCTTTTCTAACCAACTCAAACTTTAAACCCCCCTAAAAATACGAATATCAAATAATCCTTTCTTAGCGAGCTCCTACGTTATATAGGGAGTGTCCATGCAAAATTTCAAAATTTTCTGTCCAGCGATTTGGGCTGGGCGTTGATAGATGAGTGAGTGAGTGAGTGAGTGGTATTTGACAAATATATAGTAGATAGAATAGAATAGATTAGAATTAATGGATTGCTCTCAATGAAGTTTCTAAGAGTGAACACAGTAATAAACCACTAGTTGCTTTTTCCCCAATTCTCGTGAGTTTTTGATAATATAACTTTTTTTGAATTCTCATAGACTCCCACTTATTTTTTCTTCCACGTTGAGAGAAGGTTTGATTACCAAAACTTGAGCTTTGCTGTGGATTTACACTGCGAAAGGCATTAAAACTGGACCCTAGGGAGATTTAAGCCCGAGTCTTGTGGCGTTACTCTGTCTGATTACTTTGCCAATTCATTTCGCCTAGAGACTGCGCTGAGAACATTCTGGTAGCTATCTAGAAAGACCTTCTGTATAAAAACTAAAAACCCGTTATGATCACTACATTGTATGCAGATGTCATATTTTCGATAGATTAAGTCGGGTAATAAGTGCTTCACAATTGTAGAGAGTTATAATAACGGTTTTACTGTAAATGAAACAGTATCAAATACAAGTCAATATATACTTTTATTTCATAAATAGAGTTATACACTTTTCGGATTCATTTTCCTTTTCCTTCCCCACCAGATCATGCAAAGGAAATAAAACATATTTTCTCATAAGGTAAATGGAGTATTTGGCATAAGTTAGCATTTCATAATCATTTTAATGTTATTTCATATTGAGCCAAAAGGTTTTTCTCACGATCAGCCCGACGTGGTCATCTTATCATACCATTCACAATCACCACCTTTTCTAAAATGGCCTGTATGCAATTTTCCATTTTCGACACTTTAGTTATACAATTTTTAATTAAAAATATACTTATTGGCTGTAACGCTCACGATGGACAAACAGTACTGCTTGTTAACTATTTAGACAACTGGCCTGGTTATATAAGAATATGTCGACCATGTAATAAATAAGTGAAAGATTATTATTATTTGAGAGAAGAGGTAAAGTCGCGCTAGTCTTCTTATTTAATCCATGGTGTTCCAAAAAACTCAGAATAATGACAGATTCAACGATTGCGAAATATTTAGGAATAAACGATGTTCCACAATAGGTATATTACTGATAAAATAAAAACAAATTATTAAATAAAATAAATACATTTAAATAAAATAAAATTAAAAAAAATTACGGAGCAGTGAAGACTAAATTGCAAATTAATTTTAATCATCAATTACTCATTGTTTTTTTACTGTATATTATATGAGAATATATAAATAGGTAGACTAGTTTTAAGATAGAAGATACAACTCTGGCAAACTTATCACGTGACCTTCATGACGTTAAGACAAAGCACACGTGTAAAGGACGTTATCTTCCCGTATGAAGGGGCTGGGAATGCTAGACCCGCTTATCTCTTATGAACAACTGGTCTGGGCCATGGCATTGGGGCGCAGTAGTGCTGTCTGCACAATTTTATCTGTCCAAGTCCTAACCTGTTGAAGTAAATTCATTTCTATAGAAATAATTTTTTTTCCAAAATATGTTTTCAAGGCGACGATTTTTTTTAATGTTCAAATAGGCTCCAAAAGTGAATTAAGTAGAATGGGACATGGCTAACACCATTCTATCAGAATTTCAAGGTACTATTATTCGGCTGTGGTATCATATCTGTTTGTATTTCATTATAAGAATATTTTAGTTAATTGATACTTTCTCAAAGTCTATAGTGAGTAAATATTTTTTTAGGTCTTATTTTTATTTATTTATTTTATAAGGTAAGGCAAATATTTTGTAAGGTTTTAAGAACGAGTTTATACAAAAATTACAGGAAAAACATTATGCTTTTTTTGTCAATGTCGCGGTCAATAGTCGTTCCACTGTGCGGCTGGGCGATAATTTTCTTAAGTCTCTGTCACCGCGTCGTCCAGTCGCGAATTAATTTAAAAAAATTAATATTTTAAGTATTTAGTTAATAAAGACAAGTTTAATGCATTTCTAACCTCTCCCCATAGTTTTTTGGTTATGATAGTATTTTTAAAATCACTGTGTCTGTCATTCCATAGGCACGTTCTACTTTGCACTTCCGAAATTAATAGCTCACATTCACTATCATCTAACTCTTTCTGCTAAGTTCACTAGTCAAAATCTTGAACTCAATTGAGTGGGGAGAGAAATTTTAATGTCTGGGGTGGCCACCGGGTGACAACCTGTAAGAGGCGCCTCCCTGCCGCTCAGGCCTGTTGTAGCCTGTCCTCCCACATTCCTACTGCACTCCAGCTCATGTGAGCTGCGGCGCTCTGTCGCTTGCCGCTCGTAGTCACTGAATAATCACTTTATTCACGAAAATGTATTGTACATTTTTAATGAGGCGCTTCAATTGTACTTTAAAATTATATAGACTGCTTTTAGGGACCAACATCCAACATTATTAAAATTAAATCCCGTAATGGACGGATATTTAAGGCTAGAAATATTAATCCATCGAAGAAAATCAATAGATAGTTACTCTTATTCGCATGTTCCCAAATTTGTAATATCACCTGGTAACTTATTTATAAAATATCAAAGGCTATATTAGAAGTTTCAAAAGAAAATACATGTTTTAAAACAATGAAGTCAAAGAAAGATGATGTTTCTGATAAAGAGACAGACAGTTCTTTCACTGCCTCATCAGATGAATCTGCAGACAAATCTACAAGTGCGAAAAATAAAAATGTTTCTGAAGAAGAATCTTCAACAGATACCTCAAGCTCCTCTCTTTTTGACGACTCGGAAAGTGAATCTGAACCCGAAGTTGATATACGAAGGAGCAAAATCACGGAACTACTAAAAAAGGCCGGGAAAAAAGTAACAGAAACCTCTGCAGCTGTTAAGAAGAAGACAACAAACTTGCCAACTCAACAGCCTGTGACAAACAGTCTAAAGAAAGATTTACAAAGAACTAGAGTTGTTCGAAAGAGTATAGAAGCTATTTCTCCTCCAAAGCCAAAAGTTGTCAAACATAAAGTAAAGGAAATTCAGGAGAAGATTGTAGAGAAAAAAATTGCGAAAAAGCCTTTGGCGAAGAAACCTTCAGAAGATATACCTAAGAAAAAGAGCATAAATGCGGGGATTAATCAAAAACCTTTGACGGAAGCGGGTGGAACTCTAAAGATGAAATCTGGAACAAATCAAAAGAAAAAACTATTCGAGTCAACTCCTCCTTTAAAGAATCCAACAAAACTTACCAAAACTGAAGAAAAAACGAGCCCAAAAGATAAAATGCCTCCAACGAAAACCACGAAGCCTCAATTATCAGGCCTACCTCAAAAGAAGAAGGTTTCCGATCCAGTCCCTGCAAGACGCCTAGCTGTAAAGAAGACGGAAGAGACTCCCCAGCGTACTATGGCTACCGTGAAGACTGATGGAAGATCTGTAGTACAAGGTCGACCACAGCACTGTAAGATAGAGCCACAGTCTAGGAACCATCAGGGAAGAAGTGCCTTCACGATGAGCGGCTTAAGAGAGATACCGCAAAGCAAGAATCTCGTAAAGGAGAGACTTATAGGCCAGAGCGATCAGGCTTGACGATAGATACAAAAATGACGCACAAATAAAAATAGCCTCAGATTAAAAACTGTAATATTATTTTTTAACTTGTATGAACTCTTATCGATGAATCACAGCCTCTTAGCGAAGAATAATTAGTTCTTATGGTCTGCTACAAGTTTCTTTTTCTATGTCCCTACAACTGTAGTTTTAGTTAATTCTTGCAATTGTGCATCTCTTTTTCTGAGGTGTATCTTCTGTAGGTTAATTCGTCAGTAAGTTTTTTTCATCGTTCCTGAGATGTTTTTTAGTTTTTTCCGACGACTTTGGGTTTTTATGGAGAAAATTTTCCTACAAAACCAAAGACCTGTTACAAAGTAGATAATTCATTTAAATTTAAAAAAAAGCATGTAATAAAAATAAGAAATAACTAAAATTAATTCCTCGGGAGATTCATTTGGAATGAATTCCTGTTTTACATTTTTTAAGTTTCATTTAAGAACCATAAATATGGTTCTCCTTTCATCTATTTTTAAAAGTCTGTTTTTATAATGTTAGAGATTCATTGAGGATTGAAGAGTTTCCTTCCGAAATGTTTACATATAGTAGTAAGCAGTATGCCTTTCGGAGATTGTGGTTTACAGATGATCTGGCATATTTAATAAAATCCAAATCACTCCCCCCCCGAAAATGTACTTAGAAATCAAATTTTAAGTATAGAGTTACTAAATTTCTTTTCCTTTCTCTATATGTTTTTTCTACGTCGCTTCTGTATCTGGGCAATTAGCGCCGAGACTCCATATTTTAAAATAAATTAGCAAACATTCCCACATGAAGGAACGATTGAACTGGCACACACACAAAAAAAGTGGTATTTTCCAAAGACACCATACATATATCCATATGTATTTCGACATGCTGAATCCAAATCCGGAGTCTGTTTCACCCCAGTACATCAGGTTTAAGAGCATTTGAGATCTTTAAAGTCGTTAAAGAAGAATGAACGAGTGCTTCCATGGTTTTGAGGGTCGCTGACTTCGAATTCGAGGTCGGTTTCAACACATCGGCGCAAAATCAAGTTCATTTCAAGGAAAAATATGTCTATTTCCAATAGAAATATTCAATTTCCAATCCAATTTGTCCAAAAAAAAAAAAAAAAAAAAGAGAAAGAATTTTGACTGCAGATTCATTTCTTGCATAACTAATTTGTTGATAACAGTCGGAATTTAATTTGTATTGCAACGAAATGCGGTATAAGTCGTGAGTATCTATCTAAAAAGAAACATACTTTTTTGAAATAAACTATCAGTTCATAAGAAGTTGAGGTTTACTCTGTAACTTGGATTACGTATTATGTAAATTGGAAAGGGATTACCTATAGCTCGGTAAATAAATAATTTATTCCCCTGTTTGAAATGGTTTGAATAATTTATCTTATGTTTTGCTAAAAAATAAAGTAGTTATTTAATATTTTCAATGAAGAATAGTGATAACTTTGTGAAGAGATTGGAGCACTACCTGGTATCGTGGGGGCGAGGCTCTCAGCGATAGGGTTATCGAGGGAGCCGCTAGAGCGCTGGGGCTTCTCCTATTGAATGGCCTTTACCTCCAGCGTTAAATTTAACAAAAACTATCTATCTAACTTTTTATATACCTTTATATATATATATATATATATATATATATAAAGGTATATATATATATATACACAACACACACACACACACACACACACACACACACACACACACACATACACACACAGAGTAGCTGTTATCCAGTGTGCCATGCTACACCTACTTTCTGCCTATGACTCTCCCCGTACCAAGATCAAGTCGTGAGTATCTAAAAAGAAATATACTTTTTTCAAATAAACTATCAGTTCATAAGAAGTTGAGGTTTACTCTGTAACTTGGATTACGTATTATGTAAATTGGAAAGGGATTACCTATAGCTCGGTAAATAAATAATTTATTCCCCTGTTTGAAATGGTTTGAATAATTTATCTTATGTTTTGCTAAAAAATAAAGTATTTATTTAATATTTTCAATGAAGAATAGTGATAACTTTGTGAAGAGATTGGAGCACTACCTGGTATCGTGGGGGCGAGGCTCTCAGCGATAGGGTTATCGAGGGAGCCGCTAGAGCGCTGGGGCTTCTCCTATTTAATGGCCTTTACCTCCAGCGTTAAATTTAACAAAAACTATCTATCTAACTTTATATATACCTTTATATATATATATATATATATATATATATATATATATATATATATATATATATACACACACACACATACACGCACAGAGTAGCTGTTATCCAGTGTGCCATGCTACACCTACTTTCTGCCTAAGACTCTCCCCGTATCAAGATCTACCTGTATACCCAGTTACGTCTAAATCGGTCAAACGATGTGAATTTGTTTATATCTGTCTAGTAATTCGAGAAACAGCCAACAGAGGCCAGCACCATAGCAATTCATAAAAGAGCCTACAGAGGCCAGCACCATGGCCTGCGAGAAAGATAGCTGTTATCAAAGAAAGGCAAGCGCTTCTTAGTTAGACAGTGACTGATGATATAAAATTGAAATAAACTGCATTACATGATTATGTAATGATGTAAAGTCATCAATGAGTTCGAGTGACTCTAATTATCAAGAACACGAACAAATAAATTTGAGACATTATTCAAAATGGCTGTCGATTCGAAATGGCCGTCAGAATCTGACAGGTTCAGTGTAACCAATTTTTTTTTTAACAAAACTTTTGACCATTTGACCCAATTTGGAAATTTGACTATTTTGACCTAGCCTAGGAGATTTCCCGTATTAATACCTTCCTGTGTGCCAAGTTTGGTCAAAATCGCTCGAACGGTGAAGATTTGTATAGGGAACAAACAGACAGACTCGTGATTTATATATATATATATGTGTGTGTGTGTGTGTATATGTGGTGTATGTGTGTGTGTGTCTGTTCCTCCTCCTCCTCCCGGCTCAAAAGTGATACAATTTTGATGAAATTTGGTACAAAAATCTTCCAGTTAATTTGAAAGGTCCAGTTCGTTAACCAGTAGAATCTGTCCACTGGAACTTGGCTTTTAGGGCGAAATTCGCACAAAAAGAAAAATGGGAACGCTTACGTCTTTGCTTACGGAATTTCGTCAGTGTTTACCTAATAAATTAAATTATTTATTTATTTTTTTTTGTTGTTGCATTTAATAGTTATATTATTTATTTATTCAATTTTAACTCACATTTATTATTAACTACGAATTTTAGGACGGGTTATCTATAGGGGCATTTAATAGTAAAATTAGTATTTTAATGAAATAATATATATAAATGAGAAACGTTTTGGTGGCCATGGCAAACGGTCAGAAGATGGGGGGAATCATTTCCGCTTAGAATACTATCAGTTTCCTGCTGAATTTAATTTTTATTTCTTACGTAAGATCAAAACTTACCCATAACTGTATCTATTCCTTTACTAATGACACTAGGGTTATAGAATGGAACCGGGGTAAAATGACGGAGCTAAATAAAATCTCGAAGAGTAGCAAGATTTTAGACTGACGGAGTTTATGTTTATATATTTGTATATATATAAACTCACACGTGAAACTCGCTATTTATTTATAGTGTTGATAGCTACATAAATAAAGACAGTATTTTGAAATTCATTAAATATAATCTTGCACGTATGTTCAATTCCATTTAATAATCGATGGCTCAGCGCTCTAGCGGTCACTTGCTGAACCATATACCGGAGAGCTTCAGGCGCATTATAACAGGCAGCGCTGTAATCTCCACCCTTGAAGGATGTCTTAACGCGTTGGAAAAATCCCTTATAGATACCAACTCACACCCATAATACATAGAGTTCATACACGTGTGTGTTATTTTAATTGTCTATTTGTGTACAAACATTATTATTTTACAATCAGGTGCTGATAGTTATCCGTCGAGGTGATACGCAGTCAGGGAGTAGTCGGGATTCACAGATTTTTACAAAAATTGTATTGATGTGTTCCTAGCCGAATCCCAACCATTCCCCCACTGCTGATTTTTGTTGTATGGCGATATAATGATATAACAAACTTTAAACTAAAATGTTAAAAATAAATGTGAGCTACAATCTGATGAAGCGGAATGGGATTTTTGTGAAACATTACGCCAAAAAAATACCAACCGGGAGAATGCCGTGTCAAAAACATCAATAATTCTCGCCAGCAAAGGAACGTCAAAAACAAACCAAAGATGAAGCAGCATGGGGAGGTTAGATGAACATTAGGGGAAAAACGTTTGTCAGGAGCTGCATAACTTACTACTTCCTATACTTGAATTTGACCCGTCATTTGTTATGGGAATGTTTCATATCAAGTTTAGTGGCGAATGAACAAAAATTATCAAGGTACAGACAGACACGCACACACACAAAAATATATATGCACACTCACACAGAGACAAGGGGGTCATTTTAGGTATATAGAATATAGGATCTGTAGACCAGGGGCGTATATAGGAAATACTTTGGGGGGGGCTGGGAGCACTAGAATATTTGGAGGGTATAGAATACTAACAACCTAAAACTTGGAATAGTTAACCAACGAATACGCTATTGAAGATTTTTGTTCTGAACTAAGTGATCTTATTTACTTTATTTATGAGGGTTTTATGACACATAACCGATAAAATCGAAATTTAGGGGGGCTGCAGTGCCCTTTGGCCTCCGTAAGCTTTAGACTTTTGAAGACATTTTACAAAAATTCTTTTATGATTGGAACCTCAATAGCAACATTTCTTCGGAAAGTGCTAAAAATCATAAGTTTTAATGATAAACTTTTCTTAGCTTCTTTATGTTCAAAGTGTAATTTGCACAATTTTTCCTAGATTCCGATCAGAAGTTCGGATTCGAAGGTTTAGAAACAACTATCTTTTAGGAAAATGGTTGCTATGACTTCTAGGAAAAGTTACATATGATGGGGTCGGGGAAAAATAGTGCCAAACAACAATTTTAACACACTTCATCTCCTTCAAAAAGCAAAGGTGTAAACAGAAAATTCGTGGATGTCCTCCAACTCAGGATTATCTCATAGTAAAGGATCCACACCTATAAAGTTAATTGCCATTCGATCCCAGTAAGAACTCAACCAGGTAGGAGTCAGGATTACGTTGCAGAGCCTGGAACGACTCGGAAACCCTTCCACACATCCTGAGTGCCTGCCGCGAGACTGAGTTTATGCGGATTAGCAAAGACCACAAAGTACGTACTATCATAGCCGACATGTTCCGGTCGAAAGTGGGTTTAGAAGTATTTGAGGAGCTTCAAATCCAAGTATTTGAAGTATTTGACTGCGTGGCTGATCAAGCTTCAAATCCAAGGGCCGACATGGTCATAATTAACCGCGAAGCTTCTTCCGGCACTATATTGGAGCCGACAATTCGCATGGAAATAGACGTGGAGAAAAATAGGCAGTTGGTACGGAAAAGAAACAAATTTATGAGGACTACCTCCCATATTTACAAGAGAAATAAACCCTTAAAATATGGGACTTATGTTAGGAGATCTGGGTACAATAACGATGTTTATCCAGGAATTCAGCAAGAAATTCAAAATCATCCAAGAGATAATATTAATTAGTAAATCCTAAAAAAACTCAATTAGAAAGGAAAATTACCACCTTGGAGGATGTGAAGAAGTCAGAGAGAAAATCGAATTAAGATTTAGTGAATTCAGTGAACTAAAATAAAATAAATAATATTAAGAAAATAGGGACCAAAATCTCAACAATTTTTCTTTTGTACGCACAAGGTCAATGAATAAAATCAAATTAACATAACCGTCAATTTATTAAAATTGGCTCTACATGTTTCGCATCTTTGGATGTCTCTTCAGGAGCATAAAAACTAGAAACTGCCAAATGGGACGAAGGTGAACCTTCCGCTACAATGGCCACGTCATTACTGAAGATCATATACATAGCAACTGTTGGTTGTTTAAAAATCGATAGAGTCCAAACTTAAAACTTAAAAGTCGATAATCCGAAGAAAGATTAGTCACAAAAATTAAAAACCCAGTACTATTTTTATATTCTATAGATATAGAAATGTTTATTGTTTGTCTAATAAATTAAAAAAATTATTATTTCAGTATTCTTATTGACCACTTTTCTTATTTCTTTATGATGTGTATATTTTCGCTTCATTGAATTTCGTTCCCTATCTATGCTCTTTACAATTGCGAAGTCAAACATATGTTTTATTTGTGGTTAGCAAGAGCCGTTTTATTATCATTTTCATCAACATCTTTGACGTAATATATATATATATATATATATATATATATATATATATATATATATATTATATTTTATCTCTTTTTCGGTTATTTTCTTGACCCATGCGGTTATATGGTTTCTCCTAAACTCGCCAACAAATATAACAAGAAAAATACATTAAATCAATTTTTAATAATAGGCTACTAATGGATCAGGAGAATCGGGAACCAACGTGGTCAGGTACGACTCTAATTGGCCAACCGGAAAAAAAGATGAAATCTTCTATGAAAATATTCATTATGATAAGGCCAAATTCCCCAAGGTGTAAGAGTGGAAGGGCTGGTCTAAAGTTCATTCCTTCTAAATGTCGAGCATGGGAAAAGGCCATGGATGGATATACACTGACTCTAATCGTTCTCTATTGATCATTTTATTTCAATCGAGGTAATAAAAATAAAAATATGGGGCCTAAAAAAAAAACAGTCATCCTCATAGATCAAATAGTACTGAGGATTTGGATTTTGAACACATTTCATCCTCCAGGTGTTTACAGAAACTCATCCTATTAGAACATAGCGCACCTGTACATCTTCATAAAACCTTTTATAATAATAATGAGGTGAAATCGAAAATTTCTGAACCTTTCTAGTTGACACTTCCGAATTGCGTCATGAGGTCAACCTCATAAGCGGATTCCCTCCCTATGGAGGGAGAGAAGATCCAACATAACAAAATAAAAAGATAACATAATTGTAAATTTCATATTTTCTTTCTTTTTTCCCCTTTAAATAAAAAAAATGCTCAATTTGTTCATGTTCCTTTGAGGTGTAAGTAGGCCAGTAACACTATACCAGGAGAGGAGTTGGCAGCACTGCTAATCATGTTCTTCCGTCTCTATTTATTAGTCGCCTCTACACCTCGGCGCATACAGGGCTACGACCTGTAGTGGCAACTTGGAAGAACGACCTTCCAGTCCACTATTTACAACCTTGTAGGAGTAGAGTAAAAATAAGAAATATATCTCTTTTATATGTCTGCTCAAATTTATATACAAAATCAGCCAATTGCTTAAACAGGACAGTTCACACATTGATAATATTCTAAAATATTTAATAATTAATAGTTCCATCCAAAGTTTTTAGAAATCTTCCCTATAATTTTTTCTGTATATTTTTATTAGTCTTTATTATTATTATGTTATTTATTTATTTAGCTTTCATAAACAATGATACATGTTTTCTGCTACTACAGTATCTTTTTGTATTTTTTCTATTTGATTGCCTTCTAGCTTTGTTCGCACATTCGTTCAAGCGATCCTCACAGAAAACAAGCAGTTTTAGGAATTTCATAAAAATCGGAATTATCTATGTATATAGGTCATGAAACGTTAATATTTCTCACCTACACATCCGGATTGCGACATAAAGAAGATAAGATAAAGAAGACGGGGTGCACACATCTGAAAATTAATCAGACAACAATACATTTTTCACAAGCCAATTCTACCTCTTTTAGTTGTCTGCAATTCTATTATTTACCGTTGTGTTTCGATAACTGAGTGATATTTATTCAGATATAAGAAAAAAAATGTAATTTCAGTCTAAAACGTTTCACTGCCTATAAATCAAAGTATTCATATTGTGAACGTACCAATGGATATTTAGATTCAAATCGCTGTTTCAATAACTACAAGACCTAATCTTCTGCAATTTTTGTAGTTCTTATTATTTTTATAGTTTGACGACCCGGATCTGTTCTGAAGCAAATATTCGTGCCGTGGAAGGAAATTGAGTTTCCCTCATCACGAAGCTCCTGGACTATATCTCTCGTCTTATTAGAAAAAAAAAAAAAAAATATTTTATACACGATATCTTGTGGAGATGCCGCAATACGCCTAATATAATGCTTTTTACTTCGTAGAACCTTTTGGAAGGATAGCAGGCTCCCAGAATACTTCTTATAATTATTCAATACAGGAGTCTCTTTAGTGTCCAGTAGGCAATTTACTTTCAGGGGTAGGCTCGCTGAAAGAGCTTTCTTACATAATATTTTTTAAATTATTATTATTTATTTATTGAGCAACGTAAGAAGAGCGATATGATCTTATATTTATCAAGAACTGCCATTAACAGTTAAACATAAAATGTATAATAACATATAGGTTATGACAAGCTGGTTTGATGTCTTGTCGGAAGATCTAAAGCCAGTACTGGAAATACTATTATTTTCAGCATAATCATAATAAATAAATAATTTATTTATTTGATTCTTCAGAGCCCCCTACAAGGGCAATTAAATAAATTTAAAAAAAGTTAATTAGAAGACATCGGGTTTTATATCAACATAATCGCAATAATCCAGACCTGGCGCAATTAACTTTTTTTGCTTTTAAACGGTATTTACCCTCACCATTTTAAAGAAAATTTAGTCTAAATAGCTGTAAATTTTCCCAAAAAGTTCACATAAATATGTCATCTTGCGTTAATTGTGGACATAGGTTTCTAAAGGTAGTTTATTAGATACCGTGGTTTTTATAAAAATTTACAATTAAGATCTTTGCTTACCTCAATGTATTATTTGAACTAAAAAAGATAATGCAGAAGGACTGTTGGACTCACCTAAAAAAAAAAAAAGAGAATACATTTAAAAAAAAAAAAAAAAAAAAAAACATAATGCTTTACTGTTAATTTTTGTTGACTGATCGAAAGAGGGTAGATTTAATCGTGCCTACTATTTATTGTTATCTATTATAAGCTATTATTTTCTACAAATGAATATTACACACCGTATTTAATTAGCAACTATATAAAATAACACTACTAAATGACTCATCCAGTCGCTGCTGTCATAGGTCAACACCATAAGCGAGCCTACTTTTTATATATATATATATATATATATATATATATATATATATATACACATTATACATTATACAATTTAAACCACCGTTATATTATTGATCTAAGGGATCTGAAACATGAAATTTCCGTGTCGGCACTCCCGGATTGCGTCATGAGGCCAACCTCGTAAGCGTGTTTCCTCCCTATGGTGGTTTGTTTTTTAAATCAGTCCTGTAACAGACTAAAAGGGCAGAGGGGCAGATACTGTATATGTATCTGATTACACCGTCACACACAAAAATGATAATTTCGAAAGGCACCAATATATTCATTTGTATTTCGACACGCTGAATCCAAATCCGGAGTCTGTTTCACCCCATCACGTCAGCTTTAAGAGCATTTGAAGGTCAAATTTCGTATGAAATCGTATACGAAGAAATAAATAGAACTTCCGTGATTTTGAGGGTCGCTAAATTCGAATCCGGGGTCAGTTTCACTCCATCGGCACAAAATCAAGTCCATTTCAAGGGAAAATATGTCTATTTTGTAAAAAAGGAATTTAGACTACAGATTAATTTCTTCCAAAATGAAACATATTTGTCCTTCATTTTGCGCCGATGTGCTGAAACCAGTGATGTGGGGCGGGTAAATACCCAGTGTGAAGGTAAATATAAATTGGGTATTTACCCACAGGGAAGGTAATTACCCAAAAAGTGGGTATTTTCATTTTTTGAGCTTGATACAACTTCCTTGAGTTTTTATAAGTTTTTGGTGCAAACAAGGACTGAAACCCATCCATTTGATCATAAAACCTAACTAAACATTAATACTTGCCCAGTAATATTTAAAAGTAAGTTAAAAGTCGGTACGGGTATTTATGGGTACCTATTTACAACTTAATGCATATCAAGGAATTTTCATGATTATTTTTACATTTAATTTTAAAAAGTTTTAATGAAGCCTATTTAATTATTAAGGACTCATTTAAATTTAAAAAAAATATACCTGTTAGAAAAAACGAAACACTTATCAGGTGTCAAAAACTGGCTTTTAATGTTTATTATAATAATTTAAAACCATATTAAGTGGTTTGAGATATTTGTTAATTTTATTGAAATTATGCTCACACATAGCAACAATCCATTTCATTTTAAACGGCAGTTGATAACAACACTCATAAGATATAATAATAAGTGATTCAAGTGATGAATAAATCTCAGACCCCGAAGACTTGGATTAAGTTATCGTTATCACTGAATTTAGACCATCCCATTTACTTTATTTTTTGAATTTGGAAGAGTTTTTATTTTCTTTCTAAATGTTAATAGGCATAATCTTTTTATTACACTCACAGGTTATGAAATATTTTTTAACGTCCATTATAATTAACTCAGAATTTTAGGACGGGTTGTCTATAGGTCACCACCCTTTTCTAGCCAGGATAGGGCTGATGCTCCTTTCCTGAGAAAAACCTCCACCCCTAGTGGAAATCAAACCCCCGACTTAACACTCACGGTCACCGGGCTTCCAGTTATGAAATAAAACACTAAAAAAATAAAGTTAAACTTATGATTTTCTAACATATTATTCATGTGGTCACTTGCTATTAACTTTGTAAAATTACACCCATGTATGTATATGAAAATAACTACAGTCAGTAGTTGGGGTTGCGGGGAAAAAAAAATAATAAAAAAAAATAAAATAAAATCTTAGCCTTAGGCTAGAACAGACTCTGATAAAGATCATTTAATTTGTGTTTTGAGAAATTGAGATGTCCTAGTTTTAGCTGAGGCTACATTTTTATGAATGCAGTTCAGTACTGTCAAATTCAGGCAAACAGCTTGTTATATTGGAAGTCGGAAGGTCCATGGCAAACTTTCAGGTAATCATTTTTAATTTTATAAACTCTCAGTGGTCTTATTTTATAATTTATTAATGTTTTAATAGTTAATCAGTGTTACAACAGCTCTAAACTGGCGAGATTCGTCACATTTTACAATATTCAATTACTTCAAGCCGCGGATTAGTTAAATACCGAGTTCATTCAAAATTTAACCTTTAAATGCTCTTAAACCTGATGTGATAGGGTGAAACGGATTCCGGATTCGGAGTCAGCGTGGCGAAATACATAAGAATATACGTACGGCGTCTTTGGAAATTAACACTTTTTTTTGTGTCTGTGTTTGTGTGTGCCTGTGTTATTGACTATATGCTTACAAGAAATGTTTCTTTGCAATCGAGGGTTTACCTGAAAGCCTAAAGTAGGAGGCTGAAATAAACCGTGCTCCTAATCATGGTCGTACATAGGAAATCTATTTTTATGGTTTTTTTGACACATTTTTATTGATTAAATTAAAATTTCGGGGGGGGGGGGGGGGCTGAAGATCCCTCCCCCCTTATATACGCCCAGGCTCGTAATGATGGTAATATATTATTCAAATTTTAACGTCCATTTATTATTGATAACGAATTTTAGGACGGAAATTATTGGTTGTACTGATTGGCTTACAACCAAACTAACTGGATAACATTTTAAAACTTTAAAACCGTCGTCTGTCATGTAGAACAAATTTAGTGACAAAAGTGATAAAAGTTGTAATTGTTGCTTTGCTTATAGCTTACATATTATTATTAATGCTTAGGCTTCGATTGCAGCATTTAAAAGTAATTTCCCCACAAAATATTATGAAAATCCTCTATTCTGCTTGGGAGATATTTCATCTGCGGCCACCCCTTTGTGTATAGGGTAGATGGTTATCCCTGACGGCGCCGATAATAGGGTGTTTGACACCGTACCTTCCCTTGCTGTTAGCTTTTCGTATTAAACTCTCTAGGGAAACGACTATTTTCAAATCGATACACTATGCTGAAGATTTGCTTCACTAACTTCTTCTAGGTCTTTCCTTTCTAAAAGGAGGTCCTTTTGAACGATATCGAGAGAACAAGAATCTATGTATACGGGATAAATAACAACTAAATGCTAAATAAATCAAGAAAATGTTCATAATAAATAATAGTAATTGTTAGAACAAAAAGTGCAGGTAATTTGAATCTGAAAATGTTTAAGAACATGTGTAAGAATGTCCAGAGAAGAAGATGTCATGCAAAAAAAGTCCGACTCGCAGGAACTGCTTCATCTTAGCGCAACTCCTTTGTTATCCCTAGTGACATTTCTAAAGCAAATCTTGAATAAAAGCGATATTTTAGTTTTCAACCCTCGACTAACTTGGAAGGGTCTTGTCCAGCTATACTCATAGGACAGAGAATAAATGTTTATTGAGCCCTAGACAACTTTTTTAACTGTTCAAGGCATTTCAATGAAACAATTAATTAAAAGGTATAGGGGAAAACTGTTCTAAAGAACGACACCAACACTAGTAAAGAAGTAGAAAATATTCACAAGGTGTCTTGAATTTTTAGTTGGTTTTAAAGAGCGCATACACGCCCAGCTGGACGATAGCAGGTCAGCTGTTACTGTACTGTATTTATGTCATAACATTATTTTTATTTGCGGTTCATTTCAACTATGATGGCTGACCTTGAATTACGCTACACCTGGTAATGGTCCATTCGAGGTTTGTAATAATATCCCGAACCCTTGCGCAGCCTCCTCACCCATCAGCTTCCCCAGTCAGAACACTTCTTGACAATGCTTGCAAATATAATGGGTGTGTAGCAGCAAGAGACTAATAGAAAGCATGGTTGCAGTAAAATGAAAGCAGTATCTAGCGACCAGCTGTTCTAAAGGTGTTTCCAAATGACATCTTGGAAACGTGTTTTTTTAATTTTTAATGTCTATTTATTATTGACAACGAATTTTAACTTGTACTGGCTAAACTCCTGTTACTGGTAACCTATAGATAACGGCTTATCTTCATCAGTTTGTTGACACTGGTCCGGAGCGCAATAGTGTCAAAAAACATTATACTTTGACGACTAATCAATTGACGAATAACATATAGTATGACGGCAACCGTGCTATAATAAACTGCACAAAATTATATAGTACCGTTGATTTTGCTGATACATTATTTAACGCAATAAAATAACTACTTATCTGCCGTGACGAATCACGGGTGATTCAGCTAGTAGATTTACAATATATACCAGTATTTTTTAATAACATATGATTATTGAAAACTGTTTTCCTGTTGAATTTATGAAACTATAAGCCAGAAGCTGTTTCTACGAACAAAAAGTATGATTTCAGGCCTGCAAATAGCTCATTCTCTAAGGGAAGAGAATCAATTTTCGCCTTTAAAATATGAATGAGAATTCCCAGAGCTTCTCATATTGTCCTCTGGGATATAAATGGACCTCGGGTAAAATCTAGGGTGGAAAAAGCCTTTTAGCTGATGAAGGAACGATTTGTTTCCAATATTCGAATGATGAGGTTCTCAATCACATCCAAGGGACTTTCTTAGTGGACAGGGAATGAATTCTTGAACAGAAGTTAATTTATGTAAATTTAATAACATAAAGATGTCAATTTTATTGTATAATGATGAATGATCTATACAAAACGATGCCACTCAAAACGTTCAGTCTAACTAAATTTGGAGAGAGAAATTTAGAGAAAAAAGATCATTTATTTATTTTTAGAGCTCCTCAACAGCAAGGTGATTTGCTCGCATACTTAGTGAAAGTTGAATATTAATATAAAAGGAAACTAAATAGAATCACATAAAATACTCAAAATATATAAAATAAACGCTAATATACAAAATAAATATAATGCGATCATAAACTAT
The DNA here is from genome assembly GCA_946811695.1 of Gonocerus acuteangulatus. Taxonomy (NCBI): domain Eukaryota; kingdom Metazoa; phylum Arthropoda; class Insecta; order Hemiptera; family Coreidae; genus Gonocerus; species Gonocerus acuteangulatus. Next base: position 67,570,457 of record OX328123.1, read on the forward strand.
ATAAAATAGTGAAAAACAAAACTTAACAAAAGAAAAGAAGACAATAAAATACAAATAATAAACAATAAAACAAAAACACTACTATTATATTGATTAAAAATAACGTATAGAATAGCTTTTGACAATACAAAAATCATTAGTGTATGACTTGTGAGATATAATATAAGGACTTTATTTTGTATACTAAAGCTCCTCCTATACATACTAACAATCTCACACAAACGCAAATACGGGTTTCGGGTACATAATGGCGTCTAAGTCTTGCTTATCTTCAAGATTTCATGAGGGATAAGAATTGAAGAAAACGCCGTAAGATGACGAAGTTCCTGCGAATCGGACGGTTTATACGTAAGTTCGTGTAACCTAATTTCTTAGGGGTTTGGAAGCAATGTATGTTAAAAAGTTTCAATCCCGAAGAAATATTCTCTGTAACTTTAATTAAAATTTATTAATATCTTTTAAATATTCATGTACTCTGGAAATAATTTATAAATCAGTACATTAAGAGGAAATCATTGACTGTTGAGATTCGGAAGGTAGATATTATCGGGGTTAGGTATCGTATTTTAATAAAATTACCTTTATTATAAAAAAATATATTTTACGGGTTACGGCTTGAAATTCAAGCCTTCTTTAGAGCTGTAATGAAGGATGAGCAGAGTTCATACTAATTTATGTACTATTTATATGACAAATATATTATTGAGAAGGAATAAAAAGAATAACATTATACATAGTTGAAGATGAAACACGACTGACTCCCGACAATAGTCTATCAGTTGTATTGTATGTAAATATTAGATTTTTTTTTTTTTTGTTTCGTTTTAAATTATTACCATTTGGTGATCTAATTGTACGTCATGTATTACATCTAAGTGAATCTTAGCTCCCCTGGAGGAAGACATGAAGAGGAAGAGAGCCTTTCAACTTGCGAGACTCAGAAAATTGTGTTTGTCCTGAGTTATTGGGTCTATTAGCGTTCCATGTCACCCCTACAGCAATAAAACCTACCCCTCTCCGTAGAGCAACACCACAAATCTTTACCACGTGTGCTCCAAGATGCTAACCAAGTATTCCTTAAGTAGAACTCTGCTCTTCTTAAGTTATTTTAGATATTTCGAAAGAACACTGTAAGAAATTACGAGGAAACCACTTTTTTTGTATGAAAGCAAAGATTACAGACGTCACGGACGAATTAATAATTGTAATCTATATATATAAAAATCACGTGTCTGTCTGTTTGTTCCTTATACGAATCCACTCCCTTCGTCTGATTTTGACCAAATTTGGCACACGGGTAGGTCGTAGGGGAGTATCATGGGCTAGGTCAAAAACGTCTACCAGCTGTCTGTCTGTTTGTTTGTTATTTATACAAACCCACACCGTTTGACTTATTTTGACCAAACTTGGCACTCAGGTAGGTCTTGGTCCGGGGAGTGTCGTAGGCTAAGTCAAAAACGTCTACCAGCGGTCCGTCTGTATGTTTGTTCCTCTTACAAATCCACGCCGCTTGACCAACTTCGGCCAAAGGTGGCACACATGTAGGTCTTGATCCAGGGAGTGTCATAGGCCAGGTTAAAATCGTCTAGGACGCGCAGTTCGGACGTCACGAAACTGTGAACCCAAACAGTTACAGATTTAGTTATTAGATTTAAATATTACTTTTTTGGTTTCTAATTGATTTTTGCTTTTCTAGATGCAGAAAGTAGGTGTAGCATGGCACGCCGGGTAACAGCTAGTACAATATAATAAAGTCCAACTGCGTCATCTTAGCGCGCTTTCGTTCTTATACGTAAGTGTCTACTCAAACTACCTATTGTTAGGCTTGCCATATTTTTGGCGAGTGAAACCGGGACACATTAAAATGAGATGCGCAAACCAGGGGCGGGGGGGGGGAGGGGCTGGAATAAAAATGGTACAAAGTAGAAGCATAATGGTGAGTTTTAGGCCTTTTTTTAGCCTCTTAAGAAACGGAAGTGCGGAATCGAGAACTCTAAATTGTTACTCATCCCACTTTTTGGAAAAAAAAGAAGAAAATATATATATATATATATATATATATGTGTGTGTGTGTGTGTGTGAGTGTTTGAGTAGGATTAATCAGTAGAACAACTAGAAATAAATAATAACGAATGATGAATACCGAATAATTCTGTGAATAAATCATGATGTACCGTGTGAATAAGATAATTCAGTGAATTATTCATCACTAAAAATTTATTTAAATAAACATTCGAATAGTACTTTATTCGAATAATGGCCAACACTGGCAGCTAAAGGAAATTATGTTGAAGTGGTTGGGTAAAGATTATCTCTCATTTGGGGAAGTTTGTGGATTTTTAATTGGGCGCAACAGAGAGAATATATAGAGAATAGAGGTACTCTTGTACAATTTCTTTTGTTCTTATTTGTTGATTAATAAAGACTATTTATCTGGCGATCATTTGGAAAGCTTAGAATAAAAACAGTTATTTTGATACGATATTTTAAAAAAAAAAAAAAAAAAAAAAAAAAAAAAAAAAAAAAAAAAAAAAAAAAAAAAAAAAAGACTCGCAGGTACTGCGTCATTTTAGCGCGGAATCTAGGCTACGAAAAGCCTTTAGAACAACAGAACTCTGGAACAAAAATACATAGTAACATAGGGTTTTAGTCTAGATTAACCCTCTTGAGTATTGTCATCTACTTACACCCCGTATATGGTGGAATTCTGCGTCCAGTGCATATGCTAATTCTGAGGAGTGAACGATAATAATTCAAAATCAGTAAGCATTCTGTGCTAAAATTCATTAAAAACAAAAAGAAGAATCTTATTTGGTTTCATTTAATTATTTATTTTATTTTATATTTTTTTTCAGAAATAGAATATACAGATTATTTTTTTTTTTTTTAACCTTCATACAGTTTTTATTGATTATTTTTATGTGAGCAAATCGCCTTTCCTTTGTGAAGCTCCGTGAATAAATAAAAAAAGAAAAATCGACCTCAATAGTGGAATAACGATATTATGGAGAAATTGGAGAATTGCACCGTTGACTCCTCATTTAGCTCCAGAAATTTAATATAAACAATTTACATTCGCATGACTTCTGTTAATTCTATAAGTTAATGTGAATTTATATCACATAAATTGGCTAATATGAAAGGAAATAAAACTAAATTTAGTATTTAGAGTTATTAATACTAATTTTTGGGAAGGTAATGTTCGTCGGGGTTTCGGTCTTTTGATTCAATAAAAACTAAATTTTATAGTTAAATGTGTGTATTTACGCCAAAGTTTCGACTTGATACACAAGCCTTCTTCAGGGCTATAGAGATGATGGAGAACTGTCCCTTTTCATGGAGGCTACATTTCTCTCTCTCTCTTTCTTATATTTCTTTTGATTTTTATTTAAACACACCAAAAGAGTGTGCTATTTAAGGATTAAATGTTCTGATCTTACCTCCTTTTTACGAAAATGTTATTTTAAATGTCGATAGTTTAAAAATAAATCCAGATTTTTGATTTCAGTATTTCTTTTTAGGATTATTTATTGAAAAAGTATAACTAGTTCTCAGAAAGATGAAGGGAGAGGGGAAAACGGATACTCTTTTCACAGATAATGAGTGCAGGGGGGGGGGGAGGCGCTCTTTTAAGTGCTGACGTTTTAAAGAGCGTTCAAACAAGAGTTCCAGCAACGCTTAAATGTTAGTTTCCTTCATCGTCTATACTGAGTGTTTCCCACAGGCACGCATAGAAGAGCAGTTTGAAAGGTTTTCTTTTCGGCACTTCCGGATTATTCCATGAGGCCAACCTTGTTTCCTCTCTATGGAGGGAGGGAGGAACCGCGCTATCTCGCAGGAACTGTATCATCTTAACGCGTTTCCTTTAATTCTTATCGCTCATGAAATCTTATAGAAAAATCATAGAGTATACTATGTTCCTAAAATTGATTATGTGTATTAAGAATTGTTGAAAAAAAAAAAAAAAGAAACTCCGGCGCTAATGGGTTAAGTGAAATTTAGGAGGAACCGCGCTAAAAACATTATGCATAGTTAAGTGTAACAAAATATAGTTTAAAATAGTTTTTGTTCCCTTTTTTGATACTTTCCCGATAATTTGGAAGAAAAAACTGTTTATGATGGAAAGAAAAGGGAAAACATTTTGGATTTAGGACTATAAAATACAAATACAATTTACTAAACATATTCCATTCAGTTAAAAAAAATGTCTTTTCTTGTAGACTTCTGAGTTTTCTGTATTAATTTAATTTTAACTTTCACTTATATAGTATTGATTTTTGGTACGAGTTTTGTACAGGTTAACACTATTATATTGCTGCCTTTTCTTTGTTCGAAAGAAAAGCCCCTCGTTGGAATGTAATACAAAACCCTAAAATAAAGAATAGAGAAAAATAAGTGTTATTAGAATCAGATGTGTTTCTGTATTCTCTTCTGTTCCCTCGTCCATCAATGTATCTCTGAACAGGATATTGACATAGGTCCGCATGATTGATTCGATTATGGATCTTATTGTACGTGCTCGGTAAGAAAGCATTTGGAAATCATCTGGCTCAGAAGAGATTTCTATTCATTTTTTTCGCTTTCTGATATTTCTCTTTATGAAGAAGTAACAGGGGCCTATATAGGAAATAATTTTGGGGGGGGGGAGCATTTAGTGGGTATGGAATACTAACAACTTAGAATTTGGAATAGTTAGCCAACTAAAAAGCTATTACAGTCAAAAAAGAATATTTTTTCTCAGCTAAGTGATCTTATCTAATTTATTTTTAAGGTTTTTATATCACATTTTTACCGAATAAATTAAAATTCTGGGGGGCTGCAACCTCTTTAGCCCCCTTTATATATGCCCATGATAAGTAAACGTTTTATGAGATGTACGAACTCAAAATAGGGCGTCAAATTATCCTTTCTTCCTGACAAATATTTTTTGGCAGAATAAAAGGATTTTTGGGGGATTTTTCAAATATTCTTTTATGGTTTGCACGCCATAGTTGCAATAATTTGGACAGGGATGAGCTATTCGGGTACTCAACATTTCTACAACGTTATTTTGCATATTAAGCAAATTGCATATTGGAGTGACTGTCTCACTAATAGCAGGTTGTTAGTCAATGTAAGTGCCGTTTATCGCATCAGTGGGCAACTAACACACAATTAATTATGTAGTGTTAATTAAACCTTTCTCAATATGACTTATATGGAAGCATTTGATAACAACTGATCCCAAGAACGTTTTAGAGTATCGTCAAGAGATAGCAACGTTTTTAGTTTTATATAGAAAACTGTACATATAAACCAACCAAATCTTTAATAAAGCCTACTAGGTTGGACCGATGAAGAATTGAAGAACTTTTCCAAAAAATTATAGAGGTTGGAGTGCATCCTCAATAGCTACTTTACTTCGGAAAGTTCTAAAAAGTCCATCAGATAACGTATTCTAATTTATATTAAAGTTTTGAAAAGGAGTACTAATAGTCTTGCATATTATTTAAATAGGATGAAGGTCATGCAAAGATATAAAACTCGTCAACTTCACATATTATGCTTTATTTATCGCTCTACATGTTTCGTGTCAATTGACGCCTCTTCAGGGGCAACTTAATTATATATAAGTAAATTTAGCCTTAGCTAAGGAAGAACTTCCACAGGTAAGGCCACGTCCATATTAATACAATAAAGCTAATATAGTTATTGTCCATCAGCTGTTTCTAATCAATAGTTTCTTCGCTGATAATTCCGGAGAAAGCTTTTTTCATTAAGAGTATATTTATAATAAATAAAATCTGGAATCGATATAAGCCAAGAAACTATTGATTATAAACAGCTGATGGACAATAGCCATATTAGCTTTATTGTATTAGTATGGACATGGCTCTATCTGTGGAAGGTCTTCCTTAGCTAAGGATAAATTTATTTATTTATAATTAATTTGCTCCTGAAGAGGCATCAATGGATGCGAAACATGTAGAGCAATAAATAATGCATAATATGTCAAGTTGGCGAGTTTTATATTTATGTATGATCTTTCCCCTATTTAAATAATATATTGAAAGAAAAATGGGGCACAATTTTATAATATAATAGTTTTGTAGGTATATGGAAAGAAATTACAAGCAGCACATATTTCTTAATCATTTTTTTTTGTTTGTCATTCACAGTTCCCAAGGTAGAATATGTGTTACTGCCCGAGGGGAAATAAAAACCTCAATATTTCATTAACACCATTCCCCGAAAGAAGTGAGGGTGTGGCCACGCACAGCGATCGAACCTCCCCTTTAGATTGGGGTGTGGCAGCGACACTGTAGGGGGAATTATAAACAGAAATACTCACTAATTTGCGGTGACCACTTTAATCTGAAGAGGGATGAGGATTAATTGGTTTTGGATGAGTAGGGCAACTTGTAGCGCCCTGACAGATTGAATATTTCCTACCGCTTAACTTATTTACTGTCAAATTACGAGAGTATTAGTAGGTTTAGTCAACAAAATAATCGTGTTTACAAAACATTACTTCCCAAACGGTGCTGTGAACCTATTTACTATTTAAATTCTCCCAATTTATGTCTTTCTGTCTGTTTTACCAGTTAGGTAAGTGGGCATCTTATAAAAACACATTATGTTAACATTGCCAACCCCAGCCACCTTCCAAAAATAATAGGGTTGCTCTATACCAAATCGGTTCAAATCCTTGATAGGAGCAAACAAAGATCAAACATTCGGTTTGTGTTTGAACCAATAAATTTGGTTTGACAGGAAATATTTGCTAAATGTTTAGTATGGATACTTTCTCAACAAACACACCTTATGATTTGTTGAAATACGTCTCTAGATATGTTTATCAATAGCCCACAAGCACTCTTTTACCAAGCTCACGCTTCTACCTCGTGTTTTTATTTTATAAACAGCCTACTATATCGTTTATTCAAATAAAATTGTTTGGGGTCGTCTTTACTTCGTTAATGCAAATTCATTTACCAAGAAAAACATTTGTTCCGAATTATAATATTTTTACAGTATTTATTGTGCGTAAGCAAGCGTGTTTAGATTAAAAAAAATTAATGAATCTTTTGGAATTATCGGCAACATTCCAGAGCGAGAAAAACGTGCTTAAGTTGCTCTAAAAGAAGCAGGGATAGTCTACAAGGTCAGAAAATGCAGTAATGGTCATTTCATGAAATTATAACTGTTTATATTTTTTCAAAATAAATAAATTTTTGATTACTATTATAACTATAATAACAGTAATAATAAGAACATGTAATCACTAGGTGACAATAGAATCACATGTTAATAATGCAATTTAAATTAATTTATATTTGCGTTAACGAAGTAAAAAAGATTGTTTGTACTGGCTCCCTCATAAACAGTTAACCATTGGCATATTCATCATCATTCTGATTAATAAAATATAATAAAATAAATCTTGTAAATAACAGTTTCCAGACATTTACTGTGCTATAAGGAATAAAATTGTGAATTTACAAACGAAATTTTAAAATAGAAAGTTTAACCTAAATTTAAATTGTACCTAACTAGTAATTTATGTCTCTGTAGCAGCCCCAAAAATGGTCCAATTTTAATAAAATTGTTTACAAAAGTACTTTGTGACATTTAAAAGGTCGTCAACCAGCAGAATCCGCCCACAGGAACACTGTTTTCATGCGAAATTCGGCTTGAAAAAAAATCGTAGCGCTTATGGTGTTGCGATTATAGACTTTTAATAGGTTTTCTAACCTGCAAAAACTACGCCTGTAAATTGACTAATTTAACAAGCTTTTAAGCAGGACGAGATACCCTGATTTTTTTTTTTTTTTTTTTTTTTTTTTCTCTTCATAGTATCCCTATGAAGAGTGCATTTATTTTGAACACATGTGCCAATGCCTTATTTGGCATATTACATGTAGTGATTATGTGTTTTGGTACATATTTTATATGGAGATAGAAACTTCGATAAGATGATTTACAAAACAAATTTAAATAATGTGAGTTTAAATAAATTAATTGTTTAACTTAATTACAATGATACTCTAATAAGTGAGTAATTGTGACAATAATAAACTATACTTAAAAATAAAAAAATATTAAACTAAAATACTATTTCAACCGATGCTGCGGTTTCTCTTGAGCCGGAAGGATATGCAAGAGCAGATATATTGAGATACATTCATTATTGTTCAAATCAAAACATAAATTCTAATTTTATTTTTCTACATCCATGTCTATACTTTTGGTAAATTTTGAAAATTCTTTTTTATATTTATCAAATAGAATATTTGGTTGTACTGGCCAATTGCCACCTTTTAATGTAATAGCTTTTATTAATTGTAATCGGTTTTTGTCGAATAGTGTACAAGATACCCTGATATTCAGACAATGTTATTACTGTATAAACTTTAGAGAGAGTAGTCCTAGCAGGATTTCAATTTATTGAACCACTCTGTAATTCAAAACTTCTTTCATTTCTAATTTCTAAGTCTTATTTTTTATATTTTAGAATTTTTAATATAACAGGCTGAGATTTGAACTTTAGGTTCTTGGTGCTTGCAATAGAACATTCCTTACAAACCAGCAGAATTCAAGGAGCAGAAACACAGTGTCTATAAGTGTAAGTGTAATATGCTACGGTATCTGCGCTTTTCAATTCGAAAATGACAATTTTTTAGGAGGTGTATACTTTGGTTTAGTTTAAGAAGAAACTTAATGTTTTTAAGTAGAGATCGTTGACTGTTGAGACTACGGACGGGGTACATAGTATTATTTTTAAATATATAATATCATTAATGTGAGATTTTTTATTGAATAATAATAATCAGATGCAATTGAATCACAAGTAGACATCGTTAACTAATTTAAAACGAGAAAATCTACTCATAAATTCACAGTAGCAATATAACAATTTTTTAAGAACTCTTAGAGCGATGAGTACTTATTGATTCTGGCTGTGGTTATGGGATACACGTGGCAAGGAGCCACGCCCTCCAGATACCTGTCGGAGGAGTTTGGATATAGTCAAGAATGGAATTGAAAATACTAAACCCTAATAATGCGTTATATGAGAAATTTGTCAAAAACACAATACATTGAGCAATTGAGGGGCTGAAAATGAAAGTGGTTGTCAGTTTGAACTATTAGGTGTAAGTCTGACTTGGGCTACTCAAAGAGCAATGATTCTTTTTTGATTTTTTAATTCTGTAATCTGTATGACTTAATAACGGACAATTGGGTATAACAAGGGCCTCCCCGTGCCGTGAGAGGCTTTGAAGTGTGAGGCTCCAATGCCAGGCCACTTCGAGAGAGTTCTCTCTCAATGTCTGCCTTAGCTTCTCTATGTCCTGCATGTGGCTTATTTTGGAATTTCATGTTATTAGGAACATTATAACGATTCCTCAGCGTAATAAAAAAAAAATATTGAAACAATTCGTCTAAAACACCGTCGAGGTTTTGAGCAATAGACCAACCAGTGCTGGAGTGGTGCCTCCCATTGGCATCTAAGCAAACCAAGCCCCCTGCATTTACAAGGTGCATAGAGCATACCATTGCAAGCATTCGCAGGCAAACATCAAATGAATGATTGTGTTATCAAGAGTTGTAGTGTTACATTCGGCATTATAAGCAGTTATTATGTTTGATTCGCAGGTTCCCTGAGAGCTGGTTACGTAGGCTCTCATAGTCCACTAACCTGGATCCCGAAAGTTTATTTTTACAGTGGTCAGATAAAGGATACATCAAATGAATGATTGTATTATCAAGAGTTGTAGTGTTACGTTCGGCATTATAAGCAGTTATTATGTTTGATTCGCAGGTTCCCTGAGTGCTGGTTACGTAGGCTCTCCTAGTCCACTAACCTGGATCCCGAAAGTTTATTTTTACAGTGGTCAGATAAAGGATACATCAAATGAATGATTGTATTATCATGAGTTGTAGTGTTAGATTCGGCATTATAAGCAGTTATTATGTTTGATTCGCAGGTTCCCTGAGAGCTGGTTACGTAGGCTCTCCTAGTCCACTAACCTGGATCCCGACAGTTTAAAGGGATTTGTATGCAAAGGAGCTGTGAACATGTGTCAATGGAGCCGTGTGCAGCCTCTTTGAAGTCTAAACTCCTGCTCATTCATTACTCGAGCATGGATTAAGCTTAAGACTCAGAGCTTTCCCCTCATCGATTACTTCTTATTTCCTACTTCAAATACTTTATTTTAAGCATTTTGACGCCCTTAAAGCATGTTTTTTTATGTGTTTTAATTATTATTAAATTATTTATTTGATCTATCATTATATTAACTCAATTTTTTCAGCCTCTTTGGGCTAAATATATTTACAAAGTTAGAAATTGCTTAGAAAGTAAAAAATGTATTTTTTCACCTTACTAATTTGGACTCTGAGGAAGGGTACGAGATCATATATTTTCGATGATTATTCACGTTGGGCATGAGAAGTATCGAGTGATAAATTATATTTATATATTCAAACTAGTGAATAAGACTTATTATTTAATTATTTATTATTTTGTAAGTTGACGCGGCTAGGCGATTCAACTTTTAACAAGTATTGAATTAGTACAGTTATTTCATTTAAGTTTCAAGTAAGTAAGTGTTGTATGTCGTTAGGTCTAGGTATTTGATAGTGTGTTTGCCAAAAGTTGGTAGTCAGTTGGTAGTAAATGTAAGTATAATTTTTATTTTAATGGAATACGTAACATCTTCTCTTATGTCAATGAACCTTTTTCTCTTTTTTTTATACATTTTTTTTTTCATTTTGATGTTTTCTTCTTGCAATTTAGTCTTACGGGTCATATTATAATTTGTCTAGTATGTTGTTCCCCTTTAAGTACTTCAATATTTGTCCTATATATTGGCTCCTATCACCTGTCATAGCACCAAGGTATCTATTAATAAATTATTTAAAGACAGGGTTGGCCTAGGGACGGTCAGGCAGGCCGAATCCAACCCATGAACGAAGACACCAGAAGATAAAAATATTTAGTGCTGTGTTTGTGTGTTGTTTTTCGTGAGATTCGAAATCAGGCCTCCATCATATTAGTCCAGTGCTCTAACACTGAGCTAACCTCGCTCCCATACATATACATACCCATATATATATATATATATGTGTGTGTGTGTGTGTGTGTGTGTATGTATATAGTATATACATACATACATAAATATACATACATATATACTATATACATATACACAAACAATTGTCATTGCTGTCGATAAGAAAGTGGTGACCATGAACTTGCAGTAGGTTCAGTTGAGGATAGGCCTAGGGTGGTTGGAGTAGTGGGGGGGGGATGCGGATCAATACACCCCTTACAGCTTCTGGACCATTCTCTCCCTCAGAGATATAGTCCCTTTAGTAGCATCAGGGCGCTGCACTTTGGTGCCAAATACCCGATTTGGGGGGGGGGGGACCTGTAGGTACTTGAATCTTTTGACTTCAGTAACATTTTTGAAGTATATTTTTGTGCTGTATTGAATAGAGACCACTACCAGTTCGATAGAATAATTATTTTCGACGATAAACGGGGTTTATGTTACGAAAACCCCCCAAAACAGTATTTCATGTAAAAAAAAAGTAACATTTTACTTAATTGGTGGGGAGATCAATGATTACAAATGTATGTGTAAGTGCTGAGTCGAATAAAATAACAATCAATTTATTGCTGTTAACTGTTCTCGACGTATTCTTCTTTATTAAAATTTGCGCCTAGAACGAATAAAATTCCGTCACTCGGGAGCTGCATAACTAAGCACTTTCCTCAGAATTTGGGTAGTGTAGACTGCTTTCCAGAACAATTTGCTTGAAATATCCTACATAAATAAAATAAAAACATGAAAAGTTCTCTTTTAATTTTGTAATGATAACTGATCAATTATTAATTTGCTTCAGAGTTATGTTTACACATGGTACCTACTACACTACGTAATAAATACAAAAAACCTCATATTATCGTTTTTTGATCTAACGCAGGAACAGGATACAGTCCCTCTAGTGGTAGAAAGCGCTCCTTGCGGCGTCTTTGTAAACCTACGTCTGGCGGGCTTTTCTATTGAAATATATTACAAAGTAAACCCCCCCCCCCCCTATCCGATTGACCGATTCAGCTTATTTTTACAACACTTCTTTCTCATGAGTTTCGTTACAATACAGCAGAAATTACGAACGGTATGAGTATATTAGTAATTTGGGTCCGGAGTAACCCCCCCCCCCCCCCCCCCAATGAACCGATTTCGTTTATTTTTACAACACATATTTACCTGTAGATTACCACTACGAATGCCGAGTTTCGTCGAAATATACCAAAAATCACGGCTGGTAGTGGCGCATTGGTATTGTGGGTCCAGAGTAAACCCCCCCTCCTAAAGAACCGATTTAGTTTATTTTTACAACATATATTAATCCTGTGGATCACCACTACGAATACCGAGTTTCGTCGAAATATACCAAAAATCACTGCTGGTAGTGGCGAATTGGTATTGTGGGTCCAGAGTAAGCCCCCCTCCTAATGAACCGGTTTAGTTCATTTTTATAACTCACTTCTCTCTATATTACCACTACGAATACTAGCTTCGTTGAAATATAACAAATAATACGGCTGATCGGCGCTAATGACCTAGATGTAGATGCGCCGTTAAAAAAAAAAAAAAAAAAAAAAAAAAAAAAAAAAAAAAAAAAATACGGCTGACATGGTCAAATTAGTGTTTTGGGTTCGGGGTAAACTCACCCTTACGGTGGGCCGCCTTTGGTGTTTAACGAACTCGTTCAATCGTTTGCTAATTGAATGCTATATACCAAGTTTCGTGACGAAAAAACAAAAACTCTGGCCGCGATCGTATTAACATACATATATATATAAATTTTAAAGGGGGTCATTTTCGGTGTCTATTAGGTAGGATCGATAAAGATTTGAAGAAATTTTTCAAAAATTCCATCATGAGTGCAACCTCAATAGCTACTTTCCTTCGGAGGAAAGTGCTAAAAACAAGGTTCTCACGAGAGAGTAGATGGATCTGACTGTTAATGTTTAGTGACTTGCTAGCACAAAATGTTCAACAACTCTGGAGAAAATAAGAATGGTAATGTCGTTTTTCGTAAATAATATAATCCTATCGCTAATTGAAACATTTATGGCCGAATTCGACGATGAAAATGATAGGGTATAATCTCCAATACATGTAGTTTTAGGTAAAACTAAGCGGAGACCATTATAAGTACCGCTTTTCCGTACTCCAAACTCCAACTAAGTAAAGTCCGTCACGCAGAAGCTGCATAACTAAGCACTTTCCTCAGAATTTGGGTAGTGTAGACTGCTTTCCAGGACAATTTGCTTAAAATATCCTACATAAATAAAATAAAAACATGAATAGTTCTCTTTTAAATTTGTAATGAGTAACTGATCAATTATTAATTTGCTTCCAGAGTTATGTTTACACATGGTACCTATTACACTACGTAATAAATACAAAAAACCTCATATTATCGTATTTTGATCTAACGCAGGAACAGGATACAGTCCCTCTAGATACAAAGCGCTCCTTGCGGCGGCTTTGTGAACGTACGTCTGGCGGGCTTTTCTATTGAAATATATTACAAAGTAAACCCCCGATTTCCGATTGACCGATTCAGCTCATTTTTACAACACTTCTTTCTCATGAGTTACCCACGACGTATACCGCGTTTCGTTTCAATACAGCAGAAATTACGACCGGTATGAGTATATTAGGAATTTGGGTCCGGAGTAAACCCCCCCTCCTAAAGAACCGATTTAGTTTATTTTTACAACATATATTAATCCTGTGGATCACCACTACGAATACCGAGTTTCGTCGAAATATACCAAAAATCACGGCTGGTAGTGCCGAATTGGTATTGTGGGTCCGGAGTAAACCCCCCTCCTAATGAACCGATTTAGTTCTAGGCGCACGGTAGTGCGCCAGGCCAAGTTCCGGCCTAAGCATACTGTGTGTATATTACAGGAGGTCTTAGAGCCGATTTTTACTTTCTCCTAACTTTCAACCAGGTAAAGATAAAGTTATGAAATTTTACACAGGTATTATACTACTAGATGTGAGTAAAACTGGAAATCATAATTCTACATCGAATAGTTTCTGAGATATAAGCGATCGAAAATCGGGATTTATAGGACTCACTCACTCACTCATAAAAATTATTAGGCACTTCCCATGATGCTAGAGACTTGAAATTTTGCATGATGATAGATATGGAGGTGTTATTAAAGGAAGAAATCGAAAAATCCTGAATAGTTGTGTTTGACTCCGCTTCCGGGGCGGGGGCGTGCCAGTTTTGTACTTCCTTGGGAAACCCGTCATTCCGTCCGAAACCCATGATGTGAGGTATCAAATGAATCGTCTCGGTATGAAGAACCTATATTTGATGTTTTAAGAAACAATTAGACGCATATAGGCTCGGTCAAAATCTTATACCAGCTGTCTGTCTGTATGTTTGTTCCTTATACAAATCCGTACCGTTTGACCGATTTTGACCAAACCTGGGACACAGATGGGTCTTGATATGGGGAGAATCATAGGCTAGGTTAAATTGTCTATCAGCTGTCTGTCTGTCTGTTTGTTCCTTATACAAATACACACCGTTGGCCGATTTTGACAAAATTTGACACACATGTCGGTCTTGATCCGGAGAGTGTCATAGGGCTTGTTCAAAATCGTCTATCAGTTGTTTGCCTAACTGTTTATTCCTTATACAAATCCACACGATTTGACCGATTTTGACCAAACATGGTACATAGGTAGGTCTTTATCCGGGTAATGTCATAGGCTAGGTCAAAATCGACATCAGCTGTCTGTCTGCATGTTTGTTCCTTACACAAATTCACTCCGTTTGACCGATTTTGACCAAACTTGGAACACAGGTAGGCCTTGGTCCAGGGAATGCACTAGGCTAGATAAAAAATGTCTGTCTGTATGTTTGTTCCTTATACAAATTTACACCGTTTGACCTATTTTGACCAAACTTGGCACGCAGGTAGGTCTTGATACGGGAGTGTCATATTTCCTATGACGTTTTGTACTTTTTGTTCCATCGAAAAGCCATCATTCCTTCTGAAACCATCAAATCATGTGGGGTATCAAATGAATCTTCTTGGTAAGGAGAACCTATATTTGATGTTTTAAGGAACATTTCGACGCATCTTAACAACAACAGTTGTGGCTTCTTTCTTCAATGTAGTAAATAAAGTCGTAGGGGTTAACTGCATAATATACTTGACAGCAGATACTAAGTTTTTCAAAGTCGAGCCATCTAAATTCCAAAGTTTAGGATCACAAACCCAAAATGTATCGTCTTTGTTCTTATCTTTTTCTTGAAGGCCTTCTACACTTTCCCTATTGTGATCTTTATCCTCGGGAAAAGGTTCCTGTGTTTTACAGTGTAATAGTTTAGTTAAGAGAGCAATCAATTTGTCCTCTAGAGTAATGTCATCTGGAAGAGCTTCTAACTTTTCTAGGCTAATGATTAGATGTATGTAGGTTGATTATTGGTATCAAATATCAAGCAGTAAGGAGAACTTTATGGAGAATCCAAAGACCCTGGTTTTATATGAAGTACAAAAAGCCAGTAGGTATGCGGCAAACAAATTTTAATTAATACTTAGAAAAAAGTAATGAGATCCCAAAAAAAACATAAATGTGAAATAGAGGCCAAGTTCCTCCCCCCACAAAGAAACACTCCCTTCCCCAAAAATATCACCTCCTAACCCCCCCCCCCAAAACGCCTTACCATCCTACACTACAAAAAAGTAGTATGAGTTAGTGTATTAAGTGCACCATATTTTCAACCAAAAATATTTGCCAATACAAGAGTGATACAAGAAAGAAATGTCCAAGTTCATTACTTGAAAGACCTCATAGTTACTTACTAAGAACAGTAAAGACACTTCAACTGACCTTTAAAAACAACAATAAAAATACTTATATCCAGTTACTAAAATATCACTTTCCTCAACCAGGTATATTCTTAAACTTGGCAATGTTTAGTTTTCTCTCTAAAGATAATTTCGGCACAAATAAAACATTGCCAAGTTCACACCGTTCGTCCGATTTTGACTAAACTCGGTACACAGGTAGATCCTAATCTGGGGAGTGTCGTAGGCTAAGTCAAAAACGTCTACCAGCTGTCTGTATGTATGTTTGTTTCCTATAAAAATCTACACCGTTCGTCCGATTTTGACTAAACTCGGTACACAGGTAGATCCTAATCTGGAGAGTGCCGTAGGCTACGTCAAAAACGTCTACCAGCTGTCTGTCTGTATGTTTGTTATTTATACAAACCCACACCGTTTGACAGATTTTGGTCAAACTGGGCACACAGGCTGGTCTTGATCAGGGGATTGTCATAGGCCAGGTCAAAAACGTGTACCAGTTGCTGTCTGTATGTTTTTTTTTTTTTTTTTTTTAAATAAAAATCCGATTTTTACCAAATTCGGCATACATGTATGTCTTGATATGGGGGGTGTTATAGGTTAGGTCAAAGTCGTCTAGGACTGCCAGTTGGGAGGTCACGGGTTCGAAACAGTTACAGATTCGTGTTACTAGATTTTAATAATACTTATTTGGTTTCTAATTTATTTAGGCTTTTCTATATACAGAAAGTAGGTGTAGCATGGCACGCCGGGAAACAGCTAGTTAGGTATAAAAAAAGGTTAGTTAAAACGGGATTGAACACTTTCGGTTTGGAAGGTTTTTCCATGGGACGGCGTGTTCTGCGTCTATTCAAAAATATGGTGTTTGGCACTGTAAGTGTTGCAATACTATTTCCTTGCAGAAGTTGCTTACATTCTGCGGAATGTAGAAATTGACATTCAGTTATTTTTTCCCGGCTTTTTGGTGTTCCGTTAGATTGTCTTTCAGTTTAGCATATTGTGCACTGAAGATGAAAGATGTGTGTAACCATGAATATCTTTGGATAGGTTTAAAACTATGTATGATGTATACATATATTTTCTTTTTGCAAAGGCCTTATAGATCAACTAGTTTTACTTTCTTTAATAGCATTCCTCATTTTCCTGACGTGTCCATTTTCTATTTCTTATTTTGATTTGAAGAAATCATGTCATACGAAGAATATAACTTCCACAAACAAAGTTTAATTATTTACTGAGTTGATACATAATGAGAAAATTGTGGAGTGACATGTTTATTAGGGTCTAACACAGGCAATTTAGTGAATAAAGCCCAGGCTGCGGGGTCAAGGAGAGTGATGTCACTACTGTCAACACAGCACTAAAGTGGCGTTCTACTAAGCTTACGCCTCGTCTCAATTATATATAAGTGCTCTTTATAGATGAACTGGAGTTTTAAATAGAAATCATCAAAAAGGAATTTCAAAGGCCTTAAACACTGCATTCGTTTTTACTGTTAAATCCTTTCCCTCTTCCTATATAGAGTAAATTTGCCTCCTCTTTTTTTATTTCACTTCCCCCTCTCCCTTTTTCTCTTATAATGGCATATTTAGAATTTAATTTAACAGTTATTATTTATTTATTTATTAAGTGCTTCGTTTATTGGACAATAAACACACTAAGGTAAGTCTTCCAAGAAACCAGGGAGAAAGTGAAAATTGTATTATTTTACAATTAAAAACATTGGAATCAGACCATACTTAAAATTAACCTCTTTGTTGGGAATTATGTAAATGTAAGTTTGGCTAGTTAGATTCGAATCACCCTTTATGTATGTATGTATGTATGTATGTATGTATGTATGTATGTATGTATGTATGTATGTATGTATGTATGTATATATATATATATATATATATATATATATATATATATATATATATTCATCTAGTTAGTCCTGTAACTCTTAGTGCAGTCCAAGTCTTCTATTTAAGAATGATTGCGAAGTAAAATTAAACCCGAAAGATCAGAGAATGCGACCACGTTAATACTTTATATATTTATTTATATATATATATATATATATATATATATATATATATATACATTCGTCTATTAATTCCTGTAACTCCTAATACAATCCAAGTATTCTATTTAAGAATGATTGCAAAACAAAATTCAACGCGAATATAACGTCCACAAAGATCAGAGAATGCGACCATAATCACGTTAATACTAAGCTGTTCTGTCAATTTTTGGACCACTTCCAATAAGAAAGAATAAGAGAAAAAATGTTAATCAAGTGTGATGCTTGTTATTTTTTAATGTTTATTAATATTATAGATGACGTAGAATATCGCAGGTTGAAGCAGAGCTGTCTCCTGAGATAATATTAGCTTGGAGACATATTTAGGTTGACCTCTAGCTATTAGTGACGGGCCAGCTCATCCGGCGAATTATTTAAGGAGGTCAACATTTATTTATTATTTCTATTATCTGAGGAGGAATTGGGCGGATACTATTTTTTTTTTTTTTCAAGGCGTGTCAACCTTCGGGTCATTAACGCCATCGAGTGAATGTTTTATTATATTTTGTGGTGAAATATTTTCTTATTACTTTTGAATTTATTAAATGGTTAGATCAGCTTTTGAATTTTATTTAATTATTTATTATTGATTCTGGTTTATTTTGCTTACTGAGATTACTTGCAATGTCTTTTTCATTGGCAAATATAGATACAAACATACTCAAAATGTACACATACACACATACAGACACACATGGACACACCTACGCACATACACAAACCCAGTTCCATTCAACCTTACTCACAAACATTAAACACACTCACCATTCGCTATCTGTTCAATTGTATGCTTTAGATTTTATTAATTAGCTCCGTTTTGTCTATAAAGTTTAATAGCTTTCTAACGTTATCAGCATCATCTCCAAGGATTTCATCCATGGCGGATACTATACTCAAACTACTCTCATTTATCATAAAAATACAAATACATCTGAATATGATAGAAATTGGTCCGTGGTGTGTGTTGTGTAAGTTTTGGAGAGAGAAACTGTCCCTTTTTGTAGCAATAAATTTTTTCTACGATTATTATCAATGATTAAATTCCAACTATTATCTGTGATTAATGCACAATTATACGTTTTTGACAAACTTCTTTACTCTTTTATATTCATAATTTAAAAATATAAAATTTGGCCCCTTTATTTATATTAGAAAAAGAGCTTTAATTTTTTCGATAATATATTCTAAGGTACGAAGAGAATAATTTCCTGCTGGCGGAAATATGATGTCCTATGCAGGTTAGAAATTTAAGGAATTCCAATACCGCCTTATTAAATTCTACACAAAGGGATTTCTCTTATTTATTTGTATTAGAGCATAATCCTTTCATATAACCTTTAAAAAAATATGCTAAAACATATACTAAAGATGTAGAATGCAGAAGGCACAGCTTGACACTCATTTTATAATGCTTTTATTCCTTCGCCAAATGTTTGTATTTTGTAAAAAGTAAGCAATGCACTAAAACGTTGCATGAAACAGAGAATTGAAATATGCATCAAAAGTCAGAGAATTCCAAGGAATCTTGATTATAATTATTTTTCTGATTAGTATTTATTGTTAAGGGAAAATAGTTCTTTAAGTAATTTGATGCAAAAGTAAAAATAAATTGATATCAGCATAACTAATAAAGTGCGTTGAAAATAACACGATCGATTTGTGTAATCGTTTATTTTAAGTTAGAAACAATATATTGATATTTTATAGTTTTCTTTTGTTGTTTAATCACTTTTAACAGATGTTTTTCTTGGTAAATAAATATATTATTCACCTATAATCTCCTCTTCTTCCAGCTCATCATATGTACTCCTGCTCGAACAGAAAGAACACTGCCAGGTTTTAATCTTGCCATCTTCTACTAGACTTTGGTAGAGAGCTTTGTTAATATCTGCGCACTTGAGGTGGAAAGCTTTTTTGCACAGTGTACACGGTAACCTCTCCGACCTGTTGATGAATATCCTACTGCATAGAGAGCACTTGTCCGCCATCTTGGTCGGCTAGTTGCTGAACGAACACTCCCGAACTATTGCTCACTGTAGAAGGAAGAGAGGTAGACATTGGGAGGGGGTCAGGAAGAATGGAGTTACAAATAAATAGACTCCGTCCACGTAATTGACCGTAATTGTTTATTACATTGGCCAATAAGTATAATAATTGCCGAAAAAAATTGCCAGACAGTTTGAATCTAATGATGACTCTATATTTTCATTTGAAGTGAATAATTGTTATGTAATTATAACATTCATTTGGTTTTTTCCCCTTCGTGTCCATTATGTGACTAAGTAAACCATTTTTAACTTCTCGATTGCAATACATCAACCTACAAGCAGGTAATATGATTTCTTTCTTCTTGCTTATTTTGTCCAGATGATATTTAGGTATATATTTTGTTACACCTATTCCAATGAGATCTTGAAGATATGTGATTATTGGGGACCAAAATGGACTGAATCAGACAGTAGTGGATATTATAAATCCGCCTTCAAGACTTTCTTTCGAAAATCTATTACTAACAACACATGCCGTAAAATTGGGCCATAATAGTGGTAAAATTGGTACAAACCTATACTTCTAGGATATTTTCATTTAAGTGATATCAAAGGGTCGAACTTTGCCTATAGAGTGCGTACAGACTTAGGTCTGTACCAATTTCACTACACTGTACAAATGTGACCCCATTTTTCGGTAATCGAATAATGCTTCTCGTTTACAAACCTCGTTTTCCTACAAAATCCGTTATACTGCTAAACGAAATTAAAAAAATTAACAAACAGTAAAAAGAATAAAAACAGATACAATAAAACTGTCCAAAGAAACGAAACGACCCCCGACGTTATAAGCACTTACATCTCCGTCTAAAATCGCCTATCGAAAATTAACTGAGGCGCTTTATTCTTGACATTTTATAAGGTTTCAAATGATATCCTTTCACTTACCGTGACTTCCTAATAATTTTCTAAATGTTCACGATAATGCGTGAACATAGAAAAACTGCTTCTCCCTCTTAATATAATATATTTTTTGGATACTTTCTTAATTCCAAACGTTAACAAAATGTATGTATCTCAGTTTAGAGTAATGTTCAACTGATTCCGTCCTTTCTGAGAAACTAAACCGAAAATTAGTTCAGTAAGCTAGTTTTATCCACTTTGTAACGATTTTTAATATCGGATTAAAAGTGGTTTCATTCGCCGAGTAAAAAGTGGTGGCCTCACCGTGTACCGCAAAAATGTAGGGGATACGAGCGGTCTTTCCTGAGTCGGGCGAAACAAGTTAACGACGAGTCACATTTGTCATATGAACTAAAAAAGCAAGCAATGGCTCACATAAGGGGGCTGAGAGGGCTGTAGCCCTCCCCCAAATTGTGGTTTGATGAGCACGTTTTGTGTAAAAAAACCAAAACAAAAAAAAAAAAAACTCTATAACAACGAAAACACTGGTTTCAAGAGGACCTTAAAACTCACTACTTTACAATGAAACATTAAACATTTTCCATTCCCCCAAATCCCTCGGTTCTCCCAGCCCCCCACCGAAAATTATTTCCTTTATGCGTTCCTGCTAAGAAGATAAGAATACTTTCTATCGTGTGAATGTGATTCTGTGAGGAATCATCGGCAAATACAATGATAAATGGTACTCAAATTCTTTTATTTTTTTAGCACTTTCCTCCGAAGGAAAGTAGCTATTGAGGTTGCACTCATGACAGAATTTTTCAAAAATTTCTTCAAATCTCCATCGATCCTACCTAGTAGGCACCAAAAATGACCCCCGTTAAATATATATATATATATATATATATATATATATATATATATATATATGTGTGTGTGTATATATATATATATATGTGTGTGTATATATATATATATATATATATATATATATATATATATATATATGTCTGTTAACACGATAGCGGCCAGAGTTTTTGTTTTTTCTTCACGAAACGTGGTATATAGCGTTCAATTAGCAAACGATTGAACGAGTTCGTTAACCACCAAAATCGGTCCACCGGGAGGGGGGGGGTTTACCCCGAACCCAAAACACTAATTTGACCCTGCCACCCGTAGTTTTTGTTATATTTCAACGAAACTCGGTATTCGTTATGTTGATCTAAAGAGAGACATACGTTGTAAAAATAAACTAAATCGATTTTTTTGGAGGGGGAGGGGATTAC
This sequence comes from Gonocerus acuteangulatus, assembly GCA_946811695.1. NCBI lineage: Eukaryota > Metazoa > Arthropoda > Insecta > Hemiptera > Coreidae > Gonocerus > Gonocerus acuteangulatus. Next base: position 67,592,600 of record OX328123.1, read on the forward strand.
TCCTTACCCACATTACCAATTTGCCATTACCAGCCGTAATTTTTGTTACATTTCGGCGAAACTCGGTATTCGTGGTGGTACTCAACAGAGGAAAATGGGTTGTAAAAATAAACTAAATCGGGTTATTTGGAGGGGGGGGGGTTTACTCCGGACCTAAAATACTAATATACTCATGCCGGTCGTAATTTCTACTGTATTGTAACGAAACGCGGTATATGTCGTGGGTATCACATGAGAAAAAAGTGTTGTAAAAATTAAGTAAATAGGTCAATTGGAAAGGAGGGTTTACTTTAAACTCGGTTTCATTAGAATTAGCTCGTCAGACGTAGGTTCACAAACCTGCCGCGAGGAGCGCTATCTCCCACTATGGGGACTGTATCCTGTTGCTGCGTCGGATCAAAAGATGGAAAATGAAGTTTTTGAGTATTTATTAAGTAATACAGTATCATATATTAACATAACTCTGGAAGCAAATTATTTACAAAATTAATAATTGAACAGTTCTCATAAGAAATGCAAATGAGCAGAACTATTCACGTTTTTATTTTATTTATATAGGTTATTTACAGCAAATTATTCAGTAATGTAGTCATCACGACACAAATTCTGAGGAAAGTGCTTAGTTATGCAGCTCCTGCGCGACGGACTTTTTTATTAGGAAAGCCGACTATTGCGAGCTGTCCACAAGTCCACACAGACAGTTATACGCATGCTGCAGAAGGATATCAGGTAGGAAGATAAAGCATTCGACTTGAACAATTTCGTAATTATTGAAAATTATTTATGTGAGTTATTTCATACACGTCGAAGAATCTAGCGAAACTCCACTTATGCCTGTGTTTTATGCAGTCGGATCTCTATCGACTCGAAAAACAGGTTCTTATACGCTTCCCCATACTACAAAATTAATGGAATGTGAATGGTAGCAGCGAAGCGGAAAAGAGCGGAGTTCCACCCTAGAAGGAAGGAGGAATAAATAAAGACACTCCCGCACTCTCAGGACAGTAATGGAGTTGAAGGAAATTGTAGATATACGCACGAACCCCTTGGCAGATCCTCGGAAGGATAGTGCTCTGCTATATCTATTATTTCTACCTTCCGGAGGTCCCACCTGGGAAATGCGCCAACATTTTAACAATAGAGTAGAAACGAGTATCCACGAAAAAACAGCCATTCAAATATATATATTTAATTTATTGATTGAACAGCGTCCTTTACAAAGGCGATTCGCTCTATATAATTTTAATTTATACACTAGCTTCACCACGCCCGATAAGTGGTTTTAATATTGCGTTAAATAAGGTATGATCAAAATTAACGATTCTACATAATTTTCTACAGCTTATTATTGCACGGCCTTTAAAGTTACCCAAGAAACACCATGCGGAGGTAACCGTGCTTGTTTCCGTTGGGGAGTAAAAAAAGAAAAATACAACAACCACTTAAAAAGTTAGGTAAACAGAGAAAAATACACGTTGAATAGAATAAAACTAACGCAAATTTTGCTCCAAAAACCACGTTGCAGTAAACGGATTCAACTGGTTAATGAACTTGACCTTTCAAAGGAGAAGAAAGATTTTTGTACCCAATGTCATCAAAATCGGACCATTTTGGAGCCAATGTGGAACTTCTTAATAATTCAAACCCCCCTAAAAGTACTTAAACATTTGTTTATAAAAAAAAAAACAACTTTTTAGCAAGTGTTTACAGTCTACACGGGTTGTCCGTGCAAACATTTTTTGTCAAGTGGTTCGGGATATTATTTACCTCGGATGGACCATCACCAGGGCGTATACTTTATGAGGGACAAATTAAAATTTTATTTCTAGTAATTCCAGGTCTGCCATCAGAGTTGAAATTAACCTCAATTAAAAATATTAATATTTAATAAGTAAATAGATACATTACCGTAACAGCTGTTCTGTTATCCTCCTAGCATTGCTAAGGCATCCACGCCTAGGTTGCTAGGCTAGCAACCTAGGCGTGGATGCTCTTGCGAACTAAAACTTTAAACCCCTCTAAAAATGCTTAAAAATTCGATTATCAAAAAATCCGTTCTTAGTGAGCGTCTACGTTATATAGGGAGTGTCCATACAAAATTTCAAATTTTTCTGTCGAGTGGTTTGGGCCGGGCGATGGTAGGCCAGTGAGTGAGTGGCATTTGACAAATATATAGTAGATTCAATATTACGAATAGTTATACATAGTTATATACACGTATACATTTATATGATCTTACATATACTATTAATAATTATAAACTAGAAATAGAGGTACCATAAAGAAAATAAGTATAAAAAAAAATGAAATAAATAATCTAAGTTCGACATGTAAAACATTGAAAACTTTAGAGTATTGTATAATAATTTAGTATTTATTTCATTTGTAATTTGTAAGTTTAAAATAAATATGTTGGCTGTCATCTGTTAGAAGTTCCGTGAGATACATAGCTATTTATAAATGTTCTCGTCATCTGAAGTTTTTCAGTATATGTTTCATTGTGAGTATTTCATGACACTGTTCACAAATAGGTCTTTTCTCTATGATCCTATTGTGTCCGTGCCTTAGGTCGTGAGTTGGATTCTCACTAGGGGTGGTGGCTTTTCTTTCGAAAAAGGAAAAGCCATCCACCCCTATCCTGGTTAGAAAAGGGAGGTAAGCTATAGATAACCCGTCCTAAAATTCGTTGTTAATAATAAATGGACGTTAAAATTTAAATAATAATGATTGATCGGGTCTCCTCGTGGTCTAGAACGAAAAAAAAAACGGGGGAAAAGAACTATGGAAGGGAGTCTCCCGTGGTCTAGTGGCTAGCACCTTGGATTCATAAGCGGGAGATGGTGGGTTCGATTCCCCCCCCCCCCGGCGCACAATGGGGGCAAACATTTCGTGTTTTAAAAAAGGCTACAGCCTCCAAATATTAACCGATTACACTGATTTTTTTTTTTTAAAATGAAAGCTAATAAAATCTAAAACAACTTTGTCTGGCCAGATTTTTGTTTTTTGTTTCTTCTGTTTATTAAATTACGTGTAAATAATTCACGAACTTTTACAGTTGAACATAAAATAATATTATTTTTTTCATCTAATTTAATATCAGCACTGATGTCGTTGAAATTAAACATTCAAATCCATATTAGACATGGAATAAATTAAAATCTATCTTAAAATCATTCGAAAATCATATTATTTTAATTAATATCATTGTTGAATTAAGATAAATTTACGTTTTGAAGACGTCAGTCTGATTTTTTCCAAGTCTAATCAGGTTTTGAATGTTTAATTTAAACGGTATCAGTGCTGATATTAAGTTAGATGAAAAATAAAATATTATTTTGTGTTCAATTGTAAATGTTCGTGAATTATTTACAGGTAACTTAATAAGCAGAGGAAACAAGAAACAAAAATCTGGCCAGACAAAGTTGTTTTAAATTTTATTACCATCCATTTAAAAAAAAAATTGCATTGAAATCGGTTAAGATTTGGAGGCTGTAGCCTTTTTTGAAACACGAAAAGTCGCTTGGCCCCACTGTGCGGTGGAAGGAATTTTCTTATCTCACGGCTCGTTGGGAAAATTCCTCGCTGCACCCTGGATGTCGGCGCTAATGACATAGATGTCGATGTGCCATTAAAAAAGAAAAAAAAATATAAATAAATAAAAAAAAAAAAAAAAAGATTGATCTGTCTTCATTTGTTGTCTCAGTCCAAGAGTCTTGCCGCAGGTGAATATTAGGCCCAGCGCACATGGGGGACTGTTCTGCAACTCCCGTTTCAAACTAGAGATGGGCAACAACCAGCTCCCCTCGAAGAGGGGCTCTCTGGATCTTTCGATCCAAGAAAAATCGTTTATGTGTTGGGGTGAGCGAAGAGCCGGGAGCGTGTGTGGTTACGGCTCTCTGGCTCTTTCGATCCCAAAAGAACAGTTTAGGTGGTGGGGGGGGGGGGGTGAAGAGCCGAACGGGCGTGTGTATAAGGCTCTCTGGCGCTTTCGATGCCACAAGAACCGTTTAGGTGGTGGGGGAGCGAAGAGCCGAAAACGCGTGTGGATACGGCTCTCTGGTTCTTTCGATCCCAAAAGAACCGTTTATGTGGTGGGGGGGGGGATTAAAGATCCAAGAGCGAGTGTGGATACGGCTCTCTGGCTTCTACTCAAATATTCTATATTGAACTAATTACAACTAATTATTAATGTAAACATACTATTTTTTTTAAAATAAGGTTTGTAATTAAGACAATAAATGTGTTTAAAATATATGCAATGGTACAGTTTGGATTTAATTTTAATTTTAATTATGTATTAAAAAGTTTTTATATATAAAAATATGTAAAATTAGTCCAAAGCCGCCTTCATTTTTTCATTATTTTTAAGATTGACACTACAAGGGTGTTAAAACACCGGCTGAACACCACTTGGTCAGGTCCAGCGCAGCTGCTCAAGCATGCCCACGGTTGCATGTGACTGGTTTCAGACCTGTTTTGAATGCCATGTCTACGAAAAGGCAAGGTATCTATTTAAAACCACCGGAAATTTTAATGAAGATTGCAATGTTGGCTGACGACTCGACTAAGATTACGGTTTTTTTTTTCACGCCACTTCTGAATAAACTATGATTGGTGTGGCACATGGCCAGGGGTTAAAGTAAAAAAACATCTAGTAAAAAAAAGTTAGTTAGTACTATAGGGAAGGTAGAAACACGCTGAAACTGGCCCTTGTTATATGTACATAAAGTAGGACTTATGAAGGTTTGCCCATAATTTTTTATATTTTTGTTCAATCCATGTATATTAGGATTGCATTATGGATCATCGAAAGTCATATTACTTTCAGAATAGGAATGCTTGTACTAGGGGAGGGAAAGGCACGTTGTTAACATTTTAGCCAGTTTTTATTGCGGTTTTTACTACATGTTTGTACTTATTAGTAGCTAAGTTGTTCGTGAAGAATGATTTGTACGTGTAACAATAAAGACGATTTTTTCTGCTTTTTAAAGTTAACAGTTTGGTTTTAGAACCTTTGGGGTAAGTTGTCATAGACCATGGAGTAAGTACTCTCAGTGTATATAATCGGACATCAAATCATTTTTTATCAAAAAAAAGATCATTAGAATAACTTACAAAGTATAGCGTAGCAGAATTTGCCTACCTGAACTCTTATTTTTTAGGTAAAATTCAAAAAATAAATCGTAAAGCTTTTATAATTTTTTGAATGCGGAATCGAATGGAACATTATATGTAACGAGCAGCTGTTAACAGTGAATAGATATTGAAAGTACTATAACCGAGCAAGTAAGTGATACCATCGCTGCAATGGTGTCACCGAATCCAAATAAGCGTTACATTAGCGTCCCACACGTTTCTCTATCAAGAAGCCATACGTCACGTCAACATGTGACAAGATCAAACGACAGAATGACTAACCACCACATTTGTTCATAAAATCATCCACTCAGTGTAGTGACTCATTTTTTCCTTAGTGAACCAACAAGTTCTACATGACAGTTTGGTTAGCTCCAATTACACCATGACAGATTATCCCGGTACAGCGATGGCAGGCCTATCAGATCTTGGCAACCACAACACTGGCCCTACAAGGGAGCGATAAGATCAGACAGGATAAACATGTATGTTTTAGCAAGTACTGTCTATTTTCGGCTTATCTGAACGTGTTATAGACAAGAGAGTTTTTAGACTTTCTAAGGTTATATCAGAACCTTTGGATTAAAAGTGCTTTTGTTGATAGATTATTTATTTTGTAAGAAATATATAATAAATATAGCTCAACATCGGGCGTGGCCAGTACCTGAATGGGCGACCGACCACATTCTGTTGGCATTATAGAAAAGGGTGGCAACCTGTAGACAGCCCGGCGTTAATAGCCCTAATGTTGATACGCCGTTAAACACACACACAAAATATAGCTCTAGCGGGCAGTATATGGGGAAATACAGTTAAAAGAATTGTATTTCTAATCCTTAAATACGCAATTCAAAATAGAAAATCTATTTCATTAAACTATCTTGTATCTAGGTTAAGTTTGGGTATGAAAGGCCTTCTTTGAATATTATTTTTTATTTAAAATACAACCTCCAATTGTAACACTATTTGATTAATATAAAAAAAATCACTATTCTTATTGTAATATGTTGTTTTTTTTTTTTTTTTTTTTTTACGGCGCATCGACATCTCGGCCATTGGCGCCAAATTTAAACCTAGTAAAGAAATGATTTTACTAATGTACCGAACACAGGTTCTTCATTCCAATATTTAATGAATCAAATATAATTAATTTTATTTGTGTACGAGCATCTGTAAACAAGGCGATTCGCTCAATACACGTATTAGATTTACTTCCAATTAGACAATATTAATTATACGCATATACAGTTATATTAATTAATACTTATATACGGTTATATGAACATATTAATTACACAATAGTACATATATAAAGCCAATTAGACGATTAATCAAATTTATATCAAATAAAAATAAGATCTTCGGAAAAATAAAAACGTGTAAGTATATTTATAATTATTATTATTTACGTATGTATACTGCGAATCTCGGACAAAAATCGTTTTAATCCACGGTTAATGGTTTCTCTGTAAAAGCGTTGGCGTTTCACAAAAAAATACGCTAGTTTCAGAAATGATGCAAACTGTGAAAATATATATCTGAATGAAAAATATTTAAATTTCTGTCATAATTACCTAGCAATTTTTATTTTTTCTTTGAATTATAATATTGAAATCAGTACCTACGAATTAAACATGGATACAATACGTTTTTAGATAATTATAAGCGACATAATTAATTTTATGTAATATACTTCTCATAGATTCGATAGTTTACTTTTTTCGCCTATTTCATTATCTGGTGTGAAAGTCTTATCTACTTTGGTTACAGTTTTTTTAAATATATTATATGCAAATTATTTTCCTTTATCCCGTTCTCGTTCGATGGCGAATCCACTGAATCCCTTCAAGAGACGGTTGCCCTACAGAGATTGCGAACAGCCTATCCGATTATCAAGACAATAGTCCTGCTCTTCGATCTGTGACGCCCCTAATCGAGAAGCCTCAGGGTGCGCCAGTCCCACCCACTGGCTAAGGAGTGTCTTCACTTCCTTGGCTTCTTGGGATTCGGGAAATCGTTGCATTCCCATAGGAAGGGATGCAAGCTAAGATAATGAAGGAAGCAACTGATTGCAGGAGTCCAATGTGGGAGTCCTCAGATCCCAGCGAAGAATGTTCTGAAATACCTCTTTATAAGTCAAGGAAAAATAGGATGTTAAGGTCATTTTGTAAGGTGTTGTTGGATACATAGAAAGGGGCATTTACAATTTTACGGAGGACTTTTGACTAGAATGCCTGAATTCTGTTGATGTTGGAGATTTTTGCTGATCCACTGAGTTCAAGTCCTTATGTCCATATGGGTCGAATGTTGTGTATATCGTAAGGTTGTTCTGCATCGATAATTTAGATGAGGGTCCAAGGAGTCGTCTGAGTCTAAGTAGTCCGTATCTTCTCTGTTCAGTTCCTCGTGTGATGATTCCCTGTCAGTCAGCTGTCAAGGTATAATCCTAGATATTGAACCTCGCCAGATATTGGTAATGGAGTGTTTTTGAGGTAGGCTGAAGGGCGTGATCTCCGGTTGAGAGTGAATGTTACCTGTTCACAGCGCATAAAAATAAATCTTAACAGGCGGCTACAGTTCATTTAATACTTTGCGGTATATTCGTTGTCTGGGAGCCGCAATTAGTCAGATACCAAAATGAAGTTTCTTCTTTAGACGGTTCATATCATCATGTGTGTTCATGATATCTTGCAATAAGCGATTTCATCTTAGAGAAAACGTTTTGGGCTTTCCATGATGCGATCCACTGGGGATTTACGGCTTTTCCACCTCTGAGGCTATTTTAAGAAATACTCATCCAGACGAGAAGAGACTTCTCCCAAGAGATCCCTTCCTAGATGAGGGGTTTCGCCCATTTACCGCAGAACTCAGACTCGGAATTAGGATTTATGCCCTCTAAGGGCATTCCCTCGGCTACCTTGATAGGGTCTAGCCAGGGCTCGAAACTCTGGCCAGGCTTTAATTTTCTTTCCCCTTTCTCAATTAGTTCTGGCCGTCATCACCTCAGAACCAATTTAACTTTTTGACAGGTTGAAGTTTTGGGATAATTTCTTTCACCTGGAGTTTTTATTTGGGTTATTATTCATTAAACCGAGGGTCGAATTTACGCTATAAAAAGAGGTAGGGAAACTACCTTCAACCGTTATTTTAACTAGAATTGAAAATTCAGAGCTCAGAAAGCTAGTTGGGAGCAGGTGATGATTAAGAAATTATTCATTATTATGCTGGTCTCATGAACCAGCATTTTTACCAAAATGTTGATTCACTTATTCCTATAAACAGAGGTTAAGAAATGTCTGATGTCCACCCATTTGCCAGATGGTTTCAAATGAGATTGCATAGTTTAGCGTTCTGTAAGTAAGAGAGTACTGGGTATTTAGTTAGTCTCGTCTCCTGCATTCCGTAAGTGGGTGTTTTACGGTGAAGTATCTATTGCATATATCACAACAAAAGTTGGTTTGGTATGCAAAAGTTGAGTAAGTACAATTTCCTCTCGTCTGTTATCTGGATGATCACTCCTGAGTTGTATTTTTGATTTACGTAATTTATCGTCAGTTAGTTGAGTCTAGCCAATAATTTATAATATATTGTTTAATTGCATTGGTCAAGTTTTGGTTTGAGATTGCTAGGTTGAACACATGTTGTCTTGTAGCAAGATTTGCATAAAAATCTCTTAGGGGGCGTTTTCCCGTTATATTCATGTTCTATAGTTTATGAAACATTATAATTTCTAGTCGGCAGTTCCGGATTGCGTCTAGAGGTCAACCTCGTAAGCGGATTTCGTCCCTATGTATACGTATTCTACTAATGTTGTTTATGGTTATATAAAGATCTCACGGAGTTAACGATGGAAATCCTTCCAGGATTCAAGAGCTCATTACCCTGTTTAATTAGAGTATTGTTCTCTATGAAGACGCTCCGTGATAAGACCAATATCGCCTTCCTACCGTGGGAATCGCACCTACAACATTAAGTAGTATTACTGAACAAGTGTGTGAATATACAACTTCCACAGAAAGAATAAAGAATGTTCGACTCGCAAGAACGACATTCCATGTAATTAATGTAAATGTTAGAATAGGAGGTATTAATATTTCAATTTAGTAAAACAAAACGGTAACTTCATGAACTTTTACGAATGTTTTTGGAAGGCAGTTTATTAGGCTTACGGGATTAATTAGAGCCTAGTGCTACATCTTTATTGGTCCAGTGGGTGGATTCTACTAACATTTTCTTTTTCTTTTAGGCCATTTATATATATACATACATATACAGGGTGTCCCGTAAATGTCTAGTCACATTGTGAGGGGTGATAGAGGACCCTTAGGGGAACAAAAAATGTTCTATGACGATTTCCCGAATTCTCGCCCATAAGGGAGAAAACGTCGTTTTATTGTTTTTTCGAGACAAACTTAGTTTTTAGAAGAATAATAGTTGTAGCTCCGTCCCAGGTGGTACTACTAAAAAGGGTGTGAAACCAATCGAAAGCTGAGTAAATTTACTATAAGACTAGTTGAGAGTAAACGTAAAAATGAATGAATGTAAGTATGTATATCTTACCAAAAGAAGGCAATTCTAAATTTCCTGACATTTTATTGATATTTCTTTCCAGCGTTACTCCTCAATAAGCAGGATCTGAGACTTCCGGGTTTCAGAAAAACTTCCTCATTTAACCAGCTTTCCATTCATGTATCACAACCCTGTGCTATTGAAGTATTTGAACGATTTAAGAACAAAAGTTTTATAAAAAACATGGATCTGTGAAAAGAAAATTATATTTTTTTCTTCAATTTATTCAAAAAGCTGAAGGGAAATATTTTTTTTATAAATGTTTACATAAATATTAAGTAAATATTTACTTAAAAGAATAAAAAAAATTACTTCCACGGATAAAAAAAAATCTTAAAACAGTAAATAAATAAATTTATTTTGAATTTATTAATTCAGGTAACTAATACTGGGTCCAGGAGGCGGCCATTAAGGAACCCCAACCATACATTAACCTCAAAAATTACTATTTTTACCTATATCACGCATTTGAACACATTTTTACAGGACTATGTACATATTATTTATGAGGGATAGAATTTTTAATTACCACAACAAAAACGCATGGGCTCAGAATCCCAGTGAGTTTCACAAGCGTAGCCATCAGTATTAATATAAGGTAAAGCATTTGTTTTCTAAATATAAGTGCCTGTAAAAATGTGTTCAAATGCGTGATCTAGGTAAAAATAATAATTTTTGAGGTTAATGTATGGTTGGGGTTCCTTAATGGCCGCCTCCTGGACCCAGTATTAGTTACCTGAATTAACAAATTCAAAATAAATGTGTATTTTATTTATTTACTGTTTTAGGAATTTTTTTTATATTCGTGGAAGTAATTTTTTTTTATTGTTTTAAGTAAATATTTACTTAATATTTATGTAAACATTTATAAAAATAAATATTTCCCTTCAGCTTTTTGAATAAAATGAAGAAAAAAATATAATTTTCTTTTCAGAGATCCATGTTTTTTTTTTTAAACTTTTGTACTTAAACCGTTCAAATACTTCAATAACACAGGGTTGTGATACATGAATGGAAAGCTGGTTAAATGAGGAAGTTTTTCTGAAACCCGGAAATCTCAGATCCTGCCCATTGAGGAGTAACGCTGGAAAGAAATATCAATAAAATGTCAGGAAATTTAGAATTGCCTTGTTTTTGTAAGATATACTTACTTACATTCATTCATTTTTACGTTTACTCCCAACTAGTCTTATAGTAAATTTACTCAGCTTTCGATTGGTCTCACTCCCTTTCTAGTAGTACCACCTGGGACGGAGCTACAACGATTATGTTTCTAAAAACCACGTTTGTCTAGATAAAACAATAAAACGACGTTTTCTCCCTTATGGGCGAGAATTCGGGAAATCGTCATAGAACATTTTTTGTTCCCCTAAGGGTCCTCTATCACCCCTCTCAATATGACTAGACATTTACGGGACACCCTGTATATATATATATATATATATATATATATATATATATATGTATAATGTACAGTATGACAGTTTTATTTTTCGTACATGGCCACCGCGCATGCGCCAACGCAAGCGGACAATTTTTTGTAACGCTTTTATCAGAGCTGGGGAGGGGGTGGCCATGTACGAAAAATAAAACTGTCATACAGTACAATACGTAGGTTTGTTGAGTGGACATGTAAGCTATGTTCGAAGGCTCTCAACGGTTATACATTTTTTTATTTATTTATTTATATAGTTTGTTTTAGGCATATTATCCAGGAATGCAGTGAGCACTAAACACGTTTTGCGGTATGTGAATAATTATGCAGGCCCAATTTTTGTTTCGGAGTAGAATTTATAATTCAAAGGAATACAAGTTCAAGTACTTCAAGCCGTTCAAGGAGTAGCTTTTAGGGCATTTAATAAGTTAAGAGGAGGGAATTTAATACGAAGAATAGAAGGAAGCAAGAGAATGTGTAAGATGAGTTCGTGATAAGGGTGGGAGTGGCTGTCAAGACGTCATCCCTTAGAACATGACGTCGCTTCATATGGATTATCCTAAGCCGTGCTAGTCCTACCCTCGCAAAGTTACTTCACCAGCAGAGAAATAATAACAGGAGTTTTCTGCACTTATAAAACTGTGATGCACTACGTCCATGAGTTTACTTGAAGTCAAGTATTTTATGAGACAACACAATAAATTTTTTAAATTTAATATTCGTTATATATATATATATATATATATATATATATATATATATATATATATATATATATTTAAATTTATTTATTGGACCAACATAACAAGATCGATGTGCTCTAACATTTCTCAAGAACAACCATTAACAGAAAATAAAATTTACAATAAAGCATAGGTTGGGACAAACAAGTGGATGTCTTTGGAAATCGTACAAAAATTAAGTTAAAAATCGAAGTGGTTTTAAGATGTACGTTGAGTGCTATAAAGAAGCAGTTAAAGTGAAAACTTAATGTAGGTACTAATTTATGAAAATTGAATTCGTTTTCAAATAAATGTCTTGGTGTAATTGATTATATATACATTTGTATTTTTATGCACACTTATTTATACATCGTCACACAAATACACATACTTACATATGTTTATATATATATATATATATATATATATATATATATATATATATATATATAAATTGGTATTTACATATTTGTTATTCTTTAATACTATAATAAGTATTACGCCTGACTCAAGCCAGTACACATGACGAGAGGACTTCCCGATAAGGAAAACCCCTGAAGAGGTGCGAATTAAGGCACGAAACATGTCGGGCAAAATAGATTAAATAAAATAGTTGAACAAAAACAAAAGGTGTTCTGCTTCATCGACCCTCTGCCGAATAAAGAAAAAAGGACAAGTGGAAAATATATATTGGGTCATATTCGGAAGAATTAATATTTGTTATTATATTTTAATAGTGCGATAAATATTGATGTGTTTTAAATGGTGCAGTATACAGTGTGTTTCTGGACTACCTTCAGTAAGAAGTTCTTGTAGGTCGTGTTGAATTTTCAGTTGGAACACCTTTGTCATGTTTGATAGCCAAAATTTATTATTTCTCAAGAATAAAAGAAGGCTCTATACTCCCCAGATATTTAAATTAAATTTAACTTTTCTCTTAGTATATGATTTAAATTTCTTGAATAGTTTCTAAACTTAGCTAGAGGATTAAAAATTAAATATAAGACAACAAATATTCAGGTTTTTGTCTATTGGACGTTACACTGTGCGGCGGCAGGAATTTCCTCATCTCATGGCTCGTTGGGAAAATTCCTCGCTGCAGCCTGGATTTCGGCGCTAATGGCCTAGATGTCGATGCGCAGAAAAAAAAAGAATAAATGTCTGTCACGCAGGAGCTGCATAACTAAGCACTTTTCTCAGAATTGGGTAGTTTGTTTGTTTAGAAAATATGGGGCGAAAAACCTCACGGTCGTCAGCGCCCTACTATGTCATTGCAACGCACAACCACTCATCCCTTGTTCCCGGAACCTTAGGGAGTCAGGTTTTTTTTTTTTTTTTTTTTTTTTTTTTTTTTTTTTTTTTTTTTTTTTTTTTTTTTTATTAACAAATTAGACCTTGTACTTTGTATATATTTTTTGGCCCATTCTTTTTTTTCCTCACTTTCTGTGTTTAGGGGATTTTTTTTTTCTTTTTCCTTTTTTTCCTTTTTCTCTCCTTTTTCCTCTCTTTCCCCCTTTTTTTTTCTTTTTCTTTTCCTCCTTTTTTTTTTTTTTTTTTTTTTTTCTTTTCCCTGACATACTCCCCGATATAGCTATTGTCAAAGTGCAGACAATTTTATTTTAAAAATACAGATATCACTAAACATATACATATGTCAATATATTAAACGAATAACAATATTAAATTAAAACTAGAAACTATAGATTTAAAAAAAAAAAAAAATAAAAAAAAAAATAAAAAAAAATAAAAAAAAAAATAAAAAAAAATAAAAAAAAAAATAAATAAAAAAAAATAAAATAAAATAAAATAAATAAATGGTATCACAAATTATCACAGTTTGCTAACTTAAGGAAACACTAAATAAATTGATAAAACGTGCAACAATCATTCTACTAAACAACAATTAAAAACAAGTACTAGACTAAAAAAAAAAAAAAAAAAAAAAAAAAAAAAAAAAAAAAAAAAAAAAAAAAAAAACCATTATTTTCATATTAATCTATTAAGCCCAGTTATCTTTAAAAAAATTATTATTTTGTCAACTTCAGCCTGTTTGTTGCCGAGAGCCTCTGCTATCTTTCTTGATATCTCGAGCTGCCGAAAGAGTTTTGTGTACTTCCGGCAATCTTCAATGATGTGTTGAACGGTGAGGGGTTTTCGACAAGTAAGGCATCGGGGTGGAGTTTTCCTGGACATAAGATACGAGTGCGTAAGACGGGTGTGTCCAAGACGGAGTCGCGCTAACATTACTTCCTCATTTCGGCAGGATCTAGAGGATGTCTCCCAAGGCTGGCAGTCAGTTTTCACCAAACTCAGCTTATTGACGTCTCTTGCCTCATTCCACATCTCTTGCCAACGTTGTTTGACGGTGTGCAGCAGCGGTGAGGCCAGCTCACTTACCGTCAGAGAAGTGGGTGTAATAGACGGTAAATCATGAGCGGAAGACGCTGCTTTGTCTGCCATCTCATTACCCTTTACACCCCTGTGTCCTGGAGTCCAGACGAGGTGAACAGTCTTCCCCAGTCCATGAAGCATGGTGGAGTACTCGAACAACTTTATAATGCTTGGGTTATCACTGTACATATCATGGATGTTAAGCAGCGCGCTTTTAGAGTCTGTACAGATCACAATGTTGGTCTCGGGTACTGTCATAGCGTGATACAGAGCTGCTGACAGTGCAAACAGCTCGGCTGAATAAATGTTACTAGCGGGGAGTAATTTGTACTGATATGCTGCTCCCTGATCTATGTAAGCACACGCACATGAGACTCCAGTGTGAGAACCATCAGTGTACATTACTCTCTTATCATCGAACGTATCCAGCAGCTCGTGAAGTCGACAATTCAATTCAATCCCACTGGCGTCGTCTTTCCGCAGAGCTAGAAAGTGACAGAGAGGTTTTCTATAATTCCACGGAGGCATGAGTGCATCCTGCCGAAAAATGGTGAACTTTTCGAGTTCATTTATTAGAGACTTCACCCGAAGTGCTAAAGGCAAAGAAGCTGAAGGGTGACTGTTAAACAACCTAGAATATTTTGGTTGAAATATGTACGGGTAGCATGGATGATCAGGTGAGGTATATATTTTCGATATATATTTGGCGGCAAGACGATGCCTCCTAAATATTAGGGGAGGAATACCAGCCTCTGCGCACAACGAGAGAACTGGCGTGCTCCGGAAAGCCCCACTTATGCTCCGAATCCCGTTGAAGTGTATTGTATCAACAAGTTCGAGCACTGGTTGTTTGGCTGAGCTATAAACTATGCTTCCGTAGTCTATTTTACTGCAGATTAAAGCTTGGTACACTTTCAGAAGCGAGAGACGATCAGCTCCCCAGGTTGTCTTGCTTAATACTTTTAGAATTTTTAAGCGGTTGAAGCATCTCCTCCTGAGTTCACTCACGTGAGGCACCCAGTTGAGCCGCTTGTCAAAGATCACTCCAAGGAACCGGGCTTGATCGACAAATGGAATAGGATGAGATCCAAGCTCAAGTGGAGGACACGGCGGCTCCGATCGGCGACGACTGAATAGAATGCATTTTGTCTTCTCCTTCGAGATACGTAGTCCAGAAGTCTTGCTCCACAGCAAAATCCTGTTGATTGTTGCCTGAAGGTTTCGTCTGATGTACTCGACACTTGCAGATCGACATAAAATAAGGAGGTCGTCCGCATACAGAAGTCCTTTTACATGCGTAGTGAGACACGTCTTGATGTCGTCAATTGCAATAGAAAACAAAGTGGAGCTCAGTGCACTGCCTTGTGGGACTCCATATTCCGTCTCTACATTTTCGGATAGCACCCCGTTCGCAAGCACTCGAAATTGCCTTTTTAACAGAAACTGCTGTATGAACTTCGGAAGGTTCCCCTGAAGGCCCCACCTGTGTAGCGTACGTAAAATACCTTGCCTCCATACAGAATCAAATGCATTTTTTATATCGAACAGGACCGCAACCACAACCTGCTTGTTGACATAGGCGTATTGCAGTTCACTTTCAAGAATGACGAGATTGTCCATGGTTGACCTACCCTGGCGATAAGCAGACTGGCCATTCCAGAGCAAATTTTTTTTGTCAAGTGTCCACAGGAGCCGCTTGTTCACCATTTTTTCCAGCACTTTGCTTAGACAGCTAACCAGTGAAATGGGCCGGTATCCTGAAGGGAATCTTCTATCTTTATCTGCTTTTGGGATTGGGATTACATGTGATAGTCTCCAAGCACTTGGAAACACTCCACTATGCCAGACTTGATTGTATAACTGAAGCAGCCGATCCTTGCTTTGAGGAGACAGCTGACGCAGCATTTCATATAAGATGTTGTCCGGGCCAGGGGACCTTCCTTTAGATTTCCGAAGCGAAAAATCTAACTCCCATCTAGTGAAGGAGTCATTGTAAACGGCTGCGTTATTGATAAGAGAGAAATGTAGGGGTTGGGATTCTTCCTTGACCTTGTTTTCAAGAAAGTCAGGATCGAGCTCGGTTTCCTTAACTCGAAAAGACTCAGCCAGAGTTTCAGCTATCGTGAAACCGTCTGTGGTTAGGGTTCCGTTTACACTCAAGACAATAGGTGGCACATCTGATTTGCCCTGAATGCTCCTGATTTTTCGCCAGACTTCACTCGAAGAGGTGTTAGCGCTAATGGACGAGACAAAACTTCTCCAATACAGTTCCTTAGCCTCTCGAATCACACGTCTTGATACCGCTCTCAGTCTTTTGAAGTCAATGAAGAGCGAGGTTGTCATGCTTCTCTTGAATTTACGATAAGCTTTTCTGCGGTCCCGTATAGCTTTCCTGCATGTTTCATTAAACCAAGGTAAAGATGTCTTCCGTGGGTTACTTTTACGTTGTGGTATAGTGCTGCTGGCAGCATCTTGAATAGCTTTAGTTAACATGTTACAATTAATGTCCACGTCCTGTGGGTGCCAGCTGGTGCAGATAGCGAGGTTCCTATATTCTTCCCAATCAGCTTTGTGAAGTAACCAAGATTCTCTCCGTTCTGCCGGGGAAACGCGTGAATTTTCAATAGTTATCATAATGGGGAAATGATCACTGCTATAAAGGTCGGTGAGAGTGTACCAACTGAGTGCAGTAACGAGAGAGTAAGTACAAGCTGTGACATCAATGGAAGAGGTAGTACCGTAGGAAGAGCTTAGATATGTTGGTTGTCCGGTGTTGAGAATGTGTAGCTCAGTGTCTTGAAATAGTGCTGAAATCATCTTGCCACGATGATCATTCCTTGAAGAGCCCCAAGCAGTGGAGTGAGCATTCAGATCCCCCAAGATAACTCTAGGTTCAGGAATCTGTTCTACAAGGTGCCGAAGGTCGCATTCCCTAGTTTGCTCACTTGGACGAAGGTAAATATTGCAGAGATAAAGAGAATGCGGGAGATGAGTCCTCACCGAGATGGCCCATAGATTAGTTTGGATGCTGAGAAGTTCGCTAGGAATGGTGTTGGAGACAAGAATCATTACGCCACCGCAGGCTTTGTCTCTAGTCGTGTCATCAAGTCTGTAGCTCTGATATCCAGGAAGACCGAACTCATCATCAGGTGAGAGATGAGTTTCTTGAAGACATATAAAGAGTGGTTTATAATGATCTACCATAATCTCCAAATCACTTGTATGCTTTATGAGGCCGTTGCAGTTCCATTGGAGGATTCCATTTCTAGGGGTTGGCGTGTCAGTCATAGGAGTTGCACTTAGTGTAGACCTTCCCGCAGGAAAACCATTCTTCAATACTCAGAGAAGTCAAAAGCGAATTTCTGGATGTTCCGAAAGAGGGAAGAACAGCCACGTAGCGGATACGTATTGGATTAAAGAAAATAACACTTATACCAGATTGTTCTGCCAAGCGAAACTTGGACCCAAGACACATCAGACTACTCGAAGAAACCTTAAGGTGTTCTGGAAATGATGGATGGCTCTCCAGTCCACCTTGTAGGCATAACATACAACCCTCGACGAATAGAAATATAAAAGGAAGAATACAATACAACCCTAGAAAAGGTTCACTTACATCTAACAGTACATTCACTAAAGCTACTAATGAATTGAGATGAACTATACACAAAAATAAAACCTTATAACATATGGGAAATGATGGAACAACTAATAGAATAAGTCGTAAAGTTAAAAAATACCCTACGTTGGTAACAGGAGTACAGTAACGTCTGTTATCCAAAATTAACTTAAAATGAAATATATATAACAAAGATATCCTATAGCAAACATAAAGGGAAGGGTACATCTCATCATGGAGGCATAACATAGAGAGTGGGATAAATATAAATATGGAAAGTAAAAAATAGTATAAAAACAACAAAAAACTGCTTACATCTAACAGTTCACCCGCTAAAACTATTTTAGAATTAGGATCAAGCAAATAAAACGTATAACGTAAATTAAAAAAAGGAACATCCAAGTGTCTATGTCGTGAGGATAAAATATAGCCAGGGGTAGAACTTACAATAAAATAACAACTATGATTAAAAAGTAAAAGGAATTGACATATGCTTAAATGTTTATCAGTTAAACCAATTTTTGGCGAGCCCCTGTAGAGTAGCAACAAGATTGAAGTAAACAGTAGTACATGTTGTAAAAGGTAACATAAGGTAAAGCTAAGAATATAAATAAAAATATGTTCGAAAAAGGACACAAATCCAATAGTGTAAGGTTGTTCCTTTGCTAAAAATGTTCCAAAAAGGAAGACAATTAGATAAAGAAGAGTGCGAATGTCATAAAAAGAGAACTTACATACTCTTGAGTGGAACAGCTTTGTACTCAAAAACATGGGATGAGTGATGCGACAAGCAGACCATGAAATTAAGGAGACGTCAATGGTAATGGTATCAGATTGGATGCATACACGCTCGACGACCATGAGGTACAAACAACCAGAAAAACAGTAACCCCAAGCCAAAAGCTCTGGGATCTGAGAGGAACAAATAATTGTAGCTAATAATGTTTGTATGAAAAACGTTCTCCCGCATCTGACTAGATTAATTGATTCTCTTTCCTCTACACCACTTAAAATTCCTACCGGAACCACAAAACGAATAGATAGTCCATCCGTTAGAGCTGAAAAAGAAAACCACTCAGAAAAAAAAATTCGGGTGTCCTGGGTAACACAGGAAATAGTCCTGTTTATAACATTATAGCAGTTAGTTGGGCTTTCGTTTACGCGGTTATTCATTCCAGCACTGAAAATAGTTTCAACAATTTCAGATAAAGTCATAATCAGCACAGAAGTCAACATTAGATGATATAGCCTATAATTAATTCTCATTTAAAAATCTTAAAATTAAGAGCAGTTGTACCCGCTCATTTTTATTTTTTTTTCTCTTGATAGAGATCTGGTAACATTCTTCTTTTGCGAGCTATCAGTGCTTAAGGAAGGAGGAGGTGTACCTGTACCTAGGGAGGTGCGAGAGGAAGAGGACCTAGGAGTATTGCCCTGAGTACCCAAAGGGTTAGAGCGGAGGGAAGGGGTTAAGGGAATCTGGGAGGAACTACTCCGGGACTTGTGGATGGTAGGAGGAGGATCTGTGGGAAGAGAGGACTCGAGACTACTAGAGTTAGGTAGAGAAGTATTGCTATCAGTAGAAGAGATAGGGATAGCTTCTAGAGCTGGTGGAGGGAGGGGAGGAAGCGAGGTTTGGTTAGGAGTCCTTGTAGGTGTAGGAGTAGGGAGAGCTGGGGCTGGTGGGGAGGTTACAGCAGGGGAAGGGAGGGAAGGAGGGTGGGAGGTGACATCGGAGAGGCTCGGCTCTCTACGGGAAGTATCGACTGTAGTCGGAGAGGTTCGGGGAGGTTCGGAAAGGTTCGGGGTATGGGTAGCAGGTACAGGAGCCTGCGTCTCTTGCGTTATCTCAGTTTGTGTAAACACTGATGAGAAGGTTTTAACTCTCAGCACTTCAGCATAAGGCTTCATTGTTAGACGAGAGAGAGAATTAAAATGTATTTCCCTCGCTTTAACATATGATAATTTGTTGACCTCCATCAACTTGGAGATTTCAAACTCCTCGATGTATCTAGGACATTGGCGATGCCAGGAAGGATGCGGGCCTTTACAAACGTTACACTTAGGGCTGCTCGTGCATGGCCCTTCGTGTTTTCTCTCACTACAATTTCTACACACTGCATCTTTATTACAACGCTTGGCAGTGTGTCTAAAAAAGAAACATTTGTTACAGCGCATAGGCGACGGTACATACAATTTCACTGGTAGAACCTGATAAGCAACTTTGATTTCTTTAGGGAGATTAGGTGTACAAAAGGTTAGAATATATTTGTTAGTGTTAAACTTGAAACCATTACGAAAAAAAGAAATCCTTTCCACATTAGTTACTCCTTGACTCTTAAGTTCTAGTTTAATATTTTCTACTGATTCATACTCAAGATCGAACCAACTGATTATTCCCTTCGACGAATTTAGAAATTTATGAGGAGAAACTGTAACATCAACTCCAAACAGGTTCTCTGATTCGAGTAATTTCGTGGATTGAAAAGACTCTTTGGTCTCGATGAGAATCGTACCGTCCCTGAGTTTTTTTATGTTCTTTACTTCACCAACTTTGCGATTAATTTCATGAAAAATAGAGAAAGGAGGCACATTTTTTAGACTGCCTTCATTCTTATGGGCAACTACTAGGAATTTGGGAGTAAAATCATTTATGCCGGACGCCTTAAAGAGTGAACGGTTAAAAGACAGCGATGAGATTTGATCTCGTTGCTTCAAGTTCACTGCATATCTTTTCGTACTTGTATTCGGAACGTCCGGTATTAGTGGAGGAAACTCTAGCTTCCGTTTTTTAGTTAAGGCCATTTTGAGTTAAGGTAGATTTTTTTTTTTTTTTTTTTTTTTTATTTTTTTTTTTTTTTTTTTTTTTAAATAAACTGGTTAATGATTAAAAAAAAAAAAAATTAGTGACAGGGTTAGTTACAACATGGCTTAGCTGATAGGTTGAAGATGTTGAGAAGACGATCTTAACGAGAGCGTGTCCCAGAAGGCTCCTACCTGGTCCGCGTCTGAACCAGAACTGAATTGGGTAGTGTCGAGTGCATTCCTGAATAATTTGCTTAAAATAACCTATATAGATAAATAAAATAAAAACATAAATAGTTCTGCTCTTTTGAATTTCTTATGAGCACCTGTTTCAATTATTACTTTTATAATTAATTTCCTTCGAGAGTTTTGTGTATGCACGGTACTACATTACGTAATAAATACACAAAGCTTTATCTTTTTGACTATTGATCTTGATGAATAATAAAAGAAACGGGACACAGTAATAATGCAGAAACAAGATACTGCGCCAAAGTATAAAGTAACCCTCGCCCTTCCGATAGACCGATTTAGTTAATTTTTCACTTCTTTTTTATTAGATACCCAAGACGTATACCGCGTTTCGTTACAATAAAACAGAAATTACGACCGGTATGAGAAAATTAGTAATTTGGGTTCGGAGTGAACCCCCCCCCCCCCCCCCGCTCCTAACAAACCGATTTACTTTATTTTTACAACACATTTTTCTCTTCAGTTGACCAGAACGAATACCGAGTTACGTTGAAATATAACAAAAATTACGACTGGTATTGGCAAATAACTATTTTGGCTCCGGAGTAAATCCCGGACGGAAAGTGGTAATTTTCACATTCGATACTTTGCATTTGTATCGACGATATGACAGTATAGTAGCTAACATGCCAAAGAAGTTTAGGTTAAAGAAATTTAGGTTTTCTGATGAGCCTTCAATTTCAAAGCCTGATTTTTCTGTATTTTGATATTATATATATATATATATATATATATATATATATATATATATATATATATACACATACACACACGAATATGCTGGAGAATCAGAGTTCAAAGCCCTACTACGAACTAAAGATTTTTATCTTCTAGTGTCTTCGTTGGTGGGTTGGATTAGGTCTCCGGTACTTGTAAAGGGGAAAATAAGGCGGCCGGACCATTGTACTGACCACACTATCTCCCTGGTGTGTCGTATATGCCGCCCTAAGGAACGAAGCAAAATAATAATGTCGGATATGTGAATACGTACACATAAATTTAATTACCAATAATATAAATTACAAAACCAACCAACAAGGTATTTCTCCTATCTACTCCAATATTTTCCACAAACTCTCCAGACCCCATACTTAGTATTTTCCCATGTCCTCTTTTTCGTATGGGTGTCCTTCCATTAACACTTTTTCTCCTTTTCTGGTTATCAACCTGTTTGATCTTTCCCGGCCTCCCCAACCCCTTCATGGTGTTTAGGTACCGTACCATGGAAGAATCCAGCTTCTTTTTATATTTTCACCGTGATCACTTAAACTGCTAACTTTGGTCTTTCCCTACCCCCGGCACCCATTGGTATGTAATCTTAGTCATTTACCATTGAGCATACAATTCCTCCAAATGTTACTTCTGGTCGAAAATAATAAAACTTAAGTGGAAACATCAGTCCACTCGGGAACGCATTAAAAAGTCGACAACCTTTAATTGCAATTCGTCCATTGCCAGATAATCTATATTTTTGCTCAAACAATGGAACTTAAATAGTATTATATATATATATATATATATATATATATTGTGACGTGGCGCCCTGCGGGGAGTGAGAACCTGCCTTCTCTACCTCTTTGGACTGATAACAGTTCACGTTTTATATTTTATTTGGAATTCGCACCACTTGTAAATGGTTACTATCCACAAAAGATAGTCAATTTTCTTCTCCATTTTGGATGTAACAGTTTCGTATATAATTTAAGGTTTTTATTCTTCTGTTTTTTTTCCCGTGGTCGGTAGGCCTTGGAGGAGTGGCGTCGGTTCGAAGGGGAGTCTGTGAGAAAATGGCGTAGAAGCAGGTGCTAGAGAAAAAAAGTTTTTCTTTGCAAGTATGAGGTTTCCAGCTTTTAAGGAGGGACTGAGGCGTCCTTTTTGTTAACAATGAAAATGAAGACCCAGTAGCACGAAGAGGCGGCATTTGTCTTCTCGGTTTATCGTTTTGGCCGAACATGTGATTGGAACTCCATGTGGTAGGCTTCTAGAGCATATTGTGGGACATATGAGTGAGTAACCCATCCATTTTATCTTCTACTGGATACCAGTCTCCACGTTTCATTTATCTCCAGGCCTCATTTAAACTTTTTTTTCCTTTTGCCGTTCAAGTACTGCCATGAGTGCAAGTAACTATATTATTCAATACTTGGATAATATTGATTCTTCTTGTGATATTTTCATGTATATATATATATATTTATGCTTTATTTAGAGTCTAATTTTGTTCTTCCCAGATTACTGATAGTATCTGGTCTATATACATGTGTGGTTATCTATCGATACCTTTTGCTATATTATTCAATACTTGGATAATATTGATTCTTCTTGTGATATTTTTATGTATATATATATATATTTATGCTTTTATTTAGAGTCTAATTTTGTTCTTCCCAGATTACTGATAGTATCTGGTGTATATACATGTGTGGTTATCTATCGATACCTTTTGCTATATTATTCAATACTTGGATAATATTGATTCTTCTTGTGATATTTTTATGTATATATATATATATATTTATGCTTTTATTTAGAGTCTAATTTTGTTCTTCCCAGATTACTGATAGTATCTGGTGTATATACATGTGTGGTTATCTATCGATACCTTTTGCTATATTATTCAATACTTGGATAATATTGATTTTTCTTGTGATATTTTTATATATATATATATATCTATTTATGCTTTTATTTAGAGTCTAATTTTGTTCTTCCCAGATTACTGATAGTATCTGGTGTATATACATGTGTGTTTATCTATCGATACCTTTTGCTATATTATTCAATACTTGGATAATATTGATTCGTCTTGTGATCAACAATTGTGAAATTAAACATATTAACCACATGCATTTATTTTTCTTTTTAGTTTTCCAGCATGGCAGGTCACGACTAGTATTTAATAAAAATTACCGCAGTAAATCATTAATTTCGTGCTAGAGTTGAGTTGGATTGCTTGTTTTATGCGATCTATATAGCTATGGTAATCTCCATTTTTAAGTGCCTCTAAACATTTTATACACCGTAAATGAATGCTTTCAACAGTAAATGAACTGTTCCATTGTAAATACACGCATTGTATTTTCCATACAAGAAAACGACGTTTTACATTTTAGGATTATATACATAATTCTTTAAGGCTTAATTAATCATTAACCGACACTTTGCTCAAATTTAGCGAATTATCGAAACAGGCGGAAGGTCAATAATACTACAATATACGCTTCACGTTATTTATTTCACTTCCCTACAATGTTTCGCACACTTGTGGTGCCTCTTCAGGGGAAAATATCAGCTGTTTGTCTGGCTGCTTGTCTCTCTGTTTGTTCCTTATATAAATACACACCATTTTGACCAAACTTGGCACACAGGTAGTTCTTGATACAGGGCTAGGTCAAACTCCTATAGGACTCAAAGTTCGGTGGTCACGGGTTCGAAACTGTGAACCCGAACAGTTACATATTTGCTTTATTAGATTTTCATATTATTTATTTGGTTTTTAATTTATTTTTGGTTTTCTATATGCAAACAAACAACAAACAAAGATTGAGAAAAATATCCACATCATTAGAAATAGAATGAAAGTTGTTAATAAGAAAACTGAAATTTATTTTCCAAAAAATAAGGAAGTTTTTTTTTTTTTTTTTTTTTTTTTTTTAATATGGATTTATGAATATATTAGATGAAGCCGTTTTTATGATCCTATCCCGTCTTTATAAGCCGTAAAAATTGATTTTCCTTTATAAGACCTATCAAGAATAACCACTGATATTTTATCATTTTTCGTTCTATTGACCAAAGTGAATTCCAAATGGAGCATGAATGATCTGTGGCTTATAAATAAAATAGAGTTCAGCTTTAGATGAAAGGCCAGCATTCGAAAAATAATACTTGAAGATTACAGTTAGTATTCTTATAAATATTTTGAACATTGAAGTAATTTCCAGTTATTATAAATTATTTTCTAGCGTTATGACCAAATTTAAAATAACTGTATTATACGTACGTTGATGAGCCAATATTTCACAATATATTGTTGCTCTGCATGCGGAAGGTTCTCTGAGGTTGAGGCTGTGATTTGTATTTTTTAGTGCTCCTCAAGAGGCGTCAGTGGAAGATGATACATGTAACATGTAGGGCGAAATAAGGGATTATTAAAGAATATTGAATAATTCATGAAATTTGAACTTCTGACATATAAAAAGCATTATAAAAATAATAGTCAGCACTATAATGTGGCCGATGTCAATGGTAATTTACAAAACTTTACTTTATAGAAGAAAAAAATGAATACGTTTAGGCTGGGAACTGAACCAAGAATTATGGCAACTTAATTGATCCAAAGAAGCCAATGCATCAGACAGAAAGCGTCCTATTTATATGAAACCCAAAAATGTTATTATAAAGTAAGGCTCACATTAGGTTCCATACTAATAAAAAAAGTGCGTCACGCAGAAGTTGATTAAGTAAGTAGATTCCTCCAGGCGGGTAATTTGTTTTAATTAACCTATCTAAATAATAATAGAAAATTAATAGTTCTCCTCTTATATATTTGTAATTAACAGCAGAACCCGGATTCAGCGCAACCCTAGTGGTAGATGCGACAACCAATGCCAGAGCCGTTTTGGCGGTTTAATTCAATTTGAAAATAATAGAGAGTAAACCCACCTTCCAGATGTGCCGATTTAGTTCATTTTTACACAATATCATTCTCTACAGATACCCACGACGTTTACCGTGTTTCATAATACAACCAATCGATGTTTGGAGTAAACCCTGGACTGATTTTGGTGTTTAACGAACTGTTTCATCAATCGCTTGTTAGGGGAATGCTATATACCCATATGGCTATAGGGCCATTCCACGTCAATTCAACCAATGAAACTGTTTACAACCCGACTCTCTTAGATTTTTTTGAAATTTTGAATCCTAATAGCTCTAACAACTCCTTGAATGGTACCATTTTTTAAAAAAATTTATCTGTTTCCGTTTTTTTAGTATTGATTTTCAAAGTATTAAAAAACAGCCTTTTTTTGGCCAACTGGAAAATGTTAATTCCTAATCTATCAAGGAATAAACATTTTCCGGTTGACCAAAAAAAGGCGGGTTTTCAATACTTTGAAAATTAATACTAAAAAAACGGAAACAGATAAAAAATTTAAAAAAATGTAACCAACCTACCAAATTTTATTAAAATCCAAGAAGGTCGGGTTGTGACCCTTGTTGATTTGACATGGAATGACCCTATATAAGTTTTGTGGCGGAAAAATAACATAAACTCTAGCGTGTATTGTGTTAAGAGACAAATATATATATATATATATATATATATATATATATATATATATATATATATATTAATTTTAACGGTGGTCATATATTTTTATATTTTTTTTTTTTCGGCGCACCGACATCTGGGCCATTAGCGCCTACATCCATAGTGCAGCGGAGAATTTACCCAACGAGGTACGAGATGAGACAATTCCTGCTGCCGGTGGAACTCGAACCCACCATCTTCAGCATGAGATTCTAAGTCGTTAGCCCCCTCGGAAAGTGCTAAAACTAGTTTTAAAACACTAAAAAGCGTTTCTGTAATGTCTAGAATTGTGCAAAAGTTTCACCCACTCGGATTCCTGTCGACCTCTATACAATACTTTAAAGAAACGATATTTCTTTCATTTAATGTTGCTTCAATTGTATTTGGGCGAGTAATGTTGGTTCCAACTGTATCCCTATATCTAAGAGAGTATTTAATCGTGATAGACTATCGATAGTTGAAGAGCCTAACGGCGATAATGACCTGCCGTTCACAACCACTGTGTAATCGATATTAGCCATCTTGCTGGTGCAGCATTTAGCACCCTCTGGGGATAGGGGGCGATCTCCTGGCTGGCTTCAGGCCTCTTCTACTAGATAACGGTGTGCTTCTAAAAAATTCCATATACGGATTTATATGTCCACATAGATAAGGAAAAAGAAACAAAATGGGAAAATGATATTTCTAAATTCTGTTCCATAGTTTCCTTTTAACCCTTTCCTTACTTGGTGTTTATAATATAATCGCAGATATTACCCGCAGATTATTGCATGGAATGTGGAGTATACCTAGTTGAGGATTAAGAAAGATGAAGCTTACTGTAGGTGGAGAATCAGCCTGTTTCTCCCGTACAGGATATTATTGCATGGAATGTGGAGTATACCTAGTTGAGGATTAAGAAAGATGAAGCTTACTGTAGGTGGAGAATCAGCCTGTTTCTCCCGTACAGGATATTATTGCATGGAATGTGGAGTATACCTAGTTGAGGATTAAGAAAGATGAAGCTTACTGTAGGTGGAGAATCAGCCTGTTTCTCCCGTACAGGATATTATTTTTTTTACCAACTCATTTTCGTAATTTTGAAAATCCTAATAGCTGTTTCTTAAAGGAAGTTTAATGGAGAATCCAAATTCGCAAATAGATTTTTCCTACGAATTTCTTTTTTTGTAAAAAAATGCATTTAAAGTTGTGAAAAATTGGCATTTTACTCAAGGACCGAAATAAAAATTAAATGTTTCCTTATAATTATGACAAAAAATTACTTCATAATTTATATTTTTAAAATTAATGAATAACTGTTATGAAATAATTTTTATTTTTAAGTTTATTTTTAAAATTAATGAATAACTGTTATGAAATAATTTTTATTTTTAAGTTTTTAAAATAAAAATTATTAGAAAATTGTTTTAATAAAAATAAAATATATCAATTATGATGGAATTTTTATTTTTAATTACCAATAATAAAAATTAAAGGTAAAGTGAAACTCATCTATTAAATATCTCTTATCCTCGGAATAAATAAATAAATACTTGATTAGGAACCTTTTGTTTATTAGAAGTTATTTGTTTATGCCAGTGAATGAAAGTTTGTCTAAATCCAATTGATTTGAATTAGTACATAGTGTATATTCTAGAATTTGTTTTTGTGTATTACATTCTATTCAGTATGGCACTAATATTGTTTAATTTAAAATAATGTTTAAAGTTAAAGTAATAAAAAATCGTTATTAACAATTTTTATAAAAAAAAAATTTGAAATAACATTATTCAAATAATTTTTATTTTTAAGTTTTTAAAATAAAAATTATTAGAAAATTGTTTTAATAAAAATAAAATATATCAATTATGATGGAATTTTTGTTTTTAATTACCAATAATAAAAATTAAAGGTAAAGTGAAACTCATCTATTAAATATCTCTTATCCTCGGAATAAATAAATAAATACTTGATTAGGAACCTTTTGTTTATTAGAAGTTATTTGTTTATGTCAGTGAATGAAAGTTTGTCTAAATCCAATTGATTTGAATTAGTATATAGTGTATATTCTAGAATTTGTTTTTGTGTATTACATTCTATTCATTATGGCACTAATATTGTTTTATTTAAAATAATGTTTAAAGTTAAAGTAATAAAAAATCGTTATTAACAATTTTTATAAAAAAAAATTTGAAATAACATTATTCAAATAATTTTTATTTTTAAGTTTTTGCAATAAAAATTATTAGATTTTTTTTTTAAATAATAAAATATATCAATTACGATGGAATTTTTATTTTTATTTCCCAACAATAAAAATTAAATGTTAAGTGAAACTCATTTGAAACCACGCATTATTATTATCACGCATTTCCTGCGTGATAATAATAACTTGTCATTTTATTTGAAACCTGAATCGCCTGTACACCATCTGACTTCATAACACAATCCGGAAAATTCATTAATCAACGCTTCAGACAGAAGCTTCACTATGCTTCGAAATATTAAATTAGTTTTTAGATCTTTTGGATTGCCATAATGCTCTGAATGTCCTAGGTAGGTATAACATTGGTTACACTTGCATGGGTGCATGTCATAAAAAAGCTGATAAACTGTAAAAGGAGGGATCAGAAGAGCCTTTCGAAGGTTCTGCGTCATTTTTGCTGATTATCAAAAAGTTTTCTTCAGAAAGGCAATCTACGCCTGTGAGCTGGAGAAAACAAAGAAGCAAAGCCAGCCATGAGACAGGCAAATCTTAAGACTTTGAACTGGCAAGGCTAGACCTAAGAAGGATAGTGGGATTCATCACAGAACATGGACTATTAAATGAATTAAATCATTAAATGGACTATTAAGGAAATACAATTATACAATGTGATTAATAGAGGATGCTGTTTGTCGTTGTTGGCTTGAAGAGGAAGAAACTTAAGGATATGATGTATTAGACAATAGCAGTATTGTGCATTTTGGTATGGCAGTCTTAACGCCTAAGGAAATAGCTGAGGCAACTCCCAAGGTGCTCAAACATTATTTGATGATCCGAAAGTTTGAAAGGGTGTGAACAAAGGGCATTTGACACAATAGAGCTATAGGGGTTGCGGTGATAAGAGGCTGGGACGTCACGAAGTCCCTATTGTATTTTTTTGTATTGTAAACTCTGAATTCAGGGATTTCAATGGAAGGATTATGCCTACAATCCCAGCCTGACGGAATAATTTGTGAAAATAAAAATATGACAAAAATCAACAATGTCACTAATGGTTTATTTATTCCACCAGGAGAGGCTGGGTATTATGCCAGAAAAAATTTTAGTTTTTAAAAGCCCCGCCACTTGGAAAGCTAATGGAAGACAGGGGGGATATTCAGGTTATGCTATAACATTACGCTAAAGTTGAACAAATTCTATTTGTTCCATTATGCTGAGCACGATTGGTCTTGAGAAGGTGCCCTACTGGAAGATGCATTTATTTATTAAGAGATTCGCAACTTTTAGGGATTTACTCTATAAATAAATACATAAATCTTTATTTCTATTAACCCACAGAAGAGTGGAAATAGGAACGTCAACACATTTATAATTTACATCTAAAGATTTTAACAAAAAAAAAAAAAAAAAAAATCTCAATGCAACAATTGTACAATAAGCCATTTCAATACAATATATTAAGTAAAAAAACACATATTAACAAAATGATTGCGGTAATTAGAGCAATGGATGTGCAAGGAGTTATTTGGTGGAAAAAAAATTCTTTAACTGAATAAAAAGCATGTTCTGCCAAATAATTCTTAAATTTTTTGGAAAACCACTTCTTATCCTCCTCCTACTTCAATTTCTTAGGTAATTGATTATATAAAGTTTTATATTAATAGTAATGTATAATGATAAAAATACCTACTGGAAGAGACTTCGCAATGTTTTTTGTTGATAGCTCTGACTAATAACGCCCACAGGACAGGAATAATTAAGGAAAACGGATATATGTGGAATGTGAAAATTTTTGAAAATTCTAAATTTATGCTCGGCCGTCACCCTATCTTCGAATCAAGATAATCTGGAATCGTTTTCAACTACTGAAATTAATTTAATGTTTTATGGCATCTTTGCAAACAATCATGAATTTTATTTATGAAATAAAGCAACTAGCAAACTAAAAAGTCCGTCACGCAGGAGCTGCATAACTAAACACTTTCCTCAGAATTTGGGTAGTGTAGACTGCTTTCCAGAACGATTTGCTTAAAATATCCTACATAAATAAAATAAAAACATGAATACTTCTCTTTTAAATTTGTAATGAGTAACTGATCAATTATTAATTTGCTTCCAGAGTTATGTTTACACATGGTACCTATTGCACTACGTAATAAATACAAAAAACCTCATATTATTGTATTTTGATCTAACGCAGGAACAGGATACAGTCACTCTAGTGGTAGAAAGCGCTCCTTGCGGCGGCTTTGTGAACCTACGTCTGGCGGGCTTTTCTATTGAAATATATTACAAATTAAACCCCCGCTTTCCGATTGACCGATTCAGCTCATTTGTACAACACTTCTTTCTCATGAGTTACCCACGACGTATACCGCGTTTCGTTACAATACAGCAGAAATTACGACCGGTATGAGTATATTAGGAATTTGGGTCCGGAGTAAACCTCCCCTTCTATGAACCGATTTAGTTTATTTTTACAACACATATTTACCTGTAGATTACCACTACGAATACCGAGTTTCGTTGAAATATACCAAAAATCACGGCTGGTAGTGGAGAATTAGTATTGTGGGTCCGGAGTAAACCCCCCCTCCTAATGAACCGATTTAGTTTATTATTACAACACATATTTATCTGTGGATTACCACTACGAATACCGAGTTTCGTCGAAATATACCAAAAATCACGGCTGGTAGTGGGGAATTGGTATTGTGGGTCCGGAGTAAACCCCCCCCCCTTCTAATGAACCGATTTAGTTCATTTTTATATCTCCTTTTCTCTCTGTATTACCACTACGAATACCAAGTTTCGTTGAAATATAACAAATATTACGGCTGGCATAGTAAAATTAGTGTTTTGGGTTCGGGGTAACCCCCCCTTCCGGTGGACCGACTTTGGTGGTTAACGAACTCGTTCAATCGTTTGCTAATTGAATGTTATATACCAAGTTTCGTGACGAAAAAACAAAAACTCTGGCCGCTATCGTGTTAACAGACACACACACATATATATATATATATATATATATATATATATATATATATATATATATATATATAGATAAATATAAATTTTAACGGGGGTCATTTTCGGTGTCTACTAGGTAGGATCGATAAAGAGTTGAAGAAATTTTTCAAAAATTACGTCATGAGTCCAACCTCAATAGCTACATTCCTTCGGAGGAAAGTGCTAAAACTATTGGCAATATGACAGCATATATGAGTAGACAGATACTGAATTGGTTTGTCGCAAAAGTAGAAAATAGCATTCATCCTTAAGGTGTGCATCTGATAACTTGTCAGGAAAGAGACATATCTTACTTAGGGCAGAGAGGTAGACAAATAAGAACCAGGTAGAAGGAAACAGGATTCTATTTTCAATATACTATCAACTCCGGTATGAAGCAAAAAAAAAGTCCGTCACGCAGGAGCTGCATAACTAATCACTTTCCTCAGAATTTGGGTAGTGTAGACTGCTTTCCAGAACAATTTGCTTAAAATATCCTATATAAATAAAATAAAAACATGAATAGTTCTCTTTTAAATTTGTAATGAGTAACTGATCAATTATTAATTTGCTTCCAGAGTTATGTTTACACATGGTACCTATTACACTACGTAATAAATACAAAAAACCTCATATTATCGTATTTTGATCTAACGCAGAAACAGGATACAGTCACTCTAGTGGTAGAAAGCGCTCCTTGCGGCGGCTTTGTGAACCTACGTTTGGCGGGCTTTTCTATTGAAATATATTACAAAGTAAACCCCCGCTTTCCGATTGACCGATTCAGCTCTTTTTTACAACACTTCTTTCTCATGAGTTACCCAAGACGTATACTGCGTTTCGTTACAATACAGCAGAAATTACGATCGGTATGAGGTTACGACCGGTATATTAGGAATTTGGGTCCGGAGTAAACCCCCCCCCCTTCTAGTGAACCGATTTAGTTTATTTTTACAACACATATTTACCTGTAGATTACCACTACGAATACCGAGTTTCGTCGAAATATACCAAAAATCACGGCTGGTAGTGGCGAATTGGTATTGTGGGTCCGGAGTAAACCCCCCCCCCTCCTAATGAACCGATTTAGTTTTTTTTTACAACACATATTTACCTGTGGATTACCACTACGAATACCGAGTTTCGTCGAAATATACCAAAAATCACGGCTGGTAGTGGCGAATTGGTATTGTGGGTACCAAGTAAACCCCCCCTTCTAATAAACCGATTTAGTTCATTTTTATATTTCACTTTTCTCTCTATATTACCACTACGAATACCAAGTTTCATTGAAATATAACAAATATTACGGCTGACATAGTCTAATTAGTGTTTTGGGTTCGGGGTAAACCCTCCCCTTCCGGTTAACGAACTCGTTCAATCGTTTGCTAATTGAATGCTATATACTAAGTTTCGTGACGAAAAAACAAAAACTCTGGCCGCTATCGTGTTAACAGACATATATATATATATATATATATATATATATATATATATATATATATATATATATATATATATATAAATATATATATATATATATTTATATATATATATATATATATATATATACATTTTAACGGGGGTCATTTTCGGTGTCTACTAGGTAGGATCGATAAAGATTTGAAGAAATTTTTCAAAAATTCCGTCATGAGTCCAACCTCAATAGCTACTTTCCTTCGGAGGAAAGTGCTAAAAATAATGGGAAAAACTATCTCTAGCAGAAAATATGGTCATCAAATTGGATTAAGCCAAAATGAGAAATTTAGGAATTTGATATTTGATAGGCAGTTAGATGAACTTCTCACAGCACTGCAAGTAGTCTCAAGCAAAATCTTTTACAACACAAGACCTAATTAGGTACTAGTCCCAATCAATCTTTCTTGCTTAAATGTTTCAATTGTAAGGAGATCATTGATCGTTCTGATTGCGAAGGTAGGTATTATCGGGGTTCGGGCGAGGTAAATAAAACGAATTTTATTAGTTATATTTTTGCCGACGAATCGGCTTCAAAGGAGAACTGCGCATCTTGGACGTGCAATTATTTTAAAGTTTTTAAGAATCAAAATTCCTAAAAGAGTATCCCCACAACCGATAATTGTTAGTTAGAGAAAAATCTGATAATTTTCTCTAAATCATATCGTCGATACACAAATGTAAAGTATTGAATGTGAAACGTGGTTTGGCGCCTTATAGATGACTATTTAAATTTTATTTTATTATATATTTTGATTAGACTCAATACACATTCGTTAGTTTGATTTTTTGTAATTGATAATTTTTTTAATTTTCGTGAGTTTTCCACAACGTACATCAGTCCAACAGCGATCAGTACCGACTGAAAATGAAAAATGCGTTTTTTTCACTTTCGATAATTTTCATTTGCATCGACGATATCAAAATGTTTTATTTAATTAACTAAAAGTAAAAAAACGCATCCTGTTCTTTATTAGGTGCATAATAATTAACACTGAAAATCGCTAATACAATGCAACTCGAAATAAAAGGTGGAGGCAGTACAAATTAAATTTTGTAAAGTATATTCGTTCGAGGAATATGAACGAAATTTATAACATACCTTATAATCCTATCATAGTCATAAATCAGTTGCTTGAAGAAATAATTAAAATGTGTTACTGCGTTGAACATCGTACCTGAAACAAAAGGAAAAAAAACCTTAGTAACATTGTGATGACACACATATACTAACACTCAACCAAACGGTTCGACACTTATTTCACTCAAACGCAAACTCTCAAGGTAAACACACTCGCACATGTAAATAGTTGCAAAAAAAACAAAAACAAAAAAACAACAAACAAACATATAAACATAGGAATTTTATATTGTGGAACAAACTAGAGACATTCAGTCAGAAGGCAGTTTCCGCCTGTATAGAGGTTAGATTTCTATGAATGAACAAATATGTTCTTTTGTATTTTTTTTGTTTCTACGAATGAGATTTTGAGGGATTTCTAGCAAAATATCGGACAGAAGTTTCCAAATATGAACCCAATCTCAATAAATTGTATTCGACAGATTTCCTGACTCACTGTTATTTGATGCAAAACCAAACAGAGCCAACTGCACGCTTAAACTTAAATACATTCTTACTAATGGCCGATTCCAGAAAACTTTCTCATGAAAACACCCCTACACGAGAAACCCATACACATACATCCATCAATCATTAAATACCTATTTAATATTATAGGATTTGGAATTATTCGACGGTTTATTTAAAGGGTAGCGAAAACATCACAAACATCTTCTGGGAATAAATCCACTTTAAATTAAATGAATACTTTAACATTTATAGTTATAATTTTTAATTACTTGGTATAGCATTGTTTTTATAAATTTTATTTTTTTTTTAAATTGTATTATATTACAAATAAAACACATGGTTAATTCATGTTTTACCGAAATGAGATTTTCTATTAAAGAGACACCTAATCGCTAAATGTCCCGAAACCCTTAATATATAAATGAATACATTTTTGTGGAGTATCTTTTAAAGTGGATGTAGTTGTATATACATTTCTGTCGGCTTTATTCTTCTTATTATCATCCATAAAGAATTCATTATTTAAAAAATTAAATGGATTGAATAAGTTCTAATTATAAAACTAATGATTCGAAATATCCTGCTCGTGACTGAACAATCGTATCTTAGGCTCTGAATGAAGCTAACCTTCAACTGCCTTATAAATGATCATTTATGCCTCGTGATTTAGTAAAGAGCTGAGGAAGAAGTGATGTCAGGGCATTGATGCAATCTTCTACAGCAATATTATACATTTATGCTTTAGTCCGTTTGCAGGTTTAAATCAAAAGAAGGTCCCACTATATTCTGGAGCATTCTTCTATATTTATGCATCTATTTTTTTCTTCTTCTTTATTTTTAGCGCATTTCCTCGCTTCCTCCATAGGAAGAGAACATGGTTTTATGGGTGAAATTCGAGCAACAAAATCCCCGCGCGTACGTTTTGGCGTTAATAGGGTTGCAAGTACACTTCTAATAGGTTTTAAACAAAGAAAACGAATGAAACTATTTTTACGGTGACATTGTTAACAGTTTTTTAGAAAACTAGATAAAACAAGTTTTCTCACCAAATGTTCGGGTTGGGTATTCAGATACGATTGATTCGGTAAAAATTGTTCATCAAAACTAAGATATTTTTTTTACGTTTGAAGTTCTCGAAAAATATTAATTTTTCGTAGGGTTGGGTTGTCGGGGTTCGGTCTTTGCTTGAAAATGGTTTTATTGCGGTCGACGTTCTGGCTTGAAATTCAAGCCTTCATCAGGGCTGTAAAAACAAGCAGGACAGGTTTAATACTAACATATATATATATATATATATATATACATATACATACATACATACACATATACATACACACACACACACATATATGAAAATATGTATGTTTTCATATATGTATGTGTGTGTGTGTATATATATATATATATATATATATATACACGTATGCATGTTTATGTATATATATATATATATATATATATATATATATATATATATATATAAATATATGTCATTGTTACTATTAAATCTATCCTATTTGTTTTTACAGCACTGATGAAGGCTTGAATTTCAAGCCGAAACGTCGGCAAAGATAAAACCATTTTCACTGTAAAATGTAGATTTATTAAGAAGCAAAGACCGAACCCCAACAAACCCTACCTCCGCATCATCAACGGTCAACAATCTCCTCTCTATTAATTTTTCGTGTTTATTTGATTTTTAAATTATTATGTCAGTTTTATTTTGCCGGCTACAAGGAAAATAGCATACCAGAAGAATGAATATATCTTAAGAATATAAAGTTGTTAATCTAGGTCGAGGAAAAGAAAAGATATATTTCTAATTTACTTTAAAAGTGTGTCCCAGCGTATAGCGTGCTAAGGCAGGCCGTACTGTGTACCGTGTTCGTGGAAGTTTCTTAAAACTTCTGATACTAGTCTTACAAGTCTTTCTCTTACTTCGGCAAAGATATAATGGTTCTACGATTTAATTTAAATGTTTCCGCAATATAGTAATAATGAAATGGGAAATATTCCCACGCTCCCATTCTTGTTTCCACTGATATTTACAAATTTGTACATCGTGTTATTAGAAATAATATAGAAGGCTCAACAAATGTGTTTGTTGACACATCTATTTGGATTCTTTTTTTTTTTTTTTTTTTTTTTTTTTTTTTTTTTTTTTTTTTTTTTTTTTTTTTTTTTTACGGCGTATCTACAACTTGGCCATTACCGCCGGGCTATCTACAGGTTGCCACCCTTTTATACCAACAGCCACCCTTTTATAATACCAACAGCACGTGGTCGGTCACCCATTCAGGTACTGGCCATGCCCGACGTTGCTTAACTTCGGCGATCAACGGGAACCGGTGTATTCAACGTGGCTATGGCTATTTGGAAATATTTATCAATTGATAATAAACATTTTATTAAAGATCTTTTAGCCAAATGGTGACTAATTGAAACATTGAGATGACTTCAACGTAGATTATCTCCGTTACAAAATAGTAACAACATAATTGTGATAATCTAACCTTTAAAAAAATGTAAATTGTATAAACGTCAATATAGTGTAAAAGAATTGTATACATTTTATAATCTGTATTAGGGCTCATAACCATAGTTGCGAAGCCTTTATAATGAAATAAATAATAAATAAAAAAAATAATCTGAAAAATATTGTTATTATATTTTAGGATGGTGGACCCTATTTTTCACAATGCATTTTATGTGGTAGAAGTTCAAATATCATTAACTACACAACACTCTTTAAGAATCCTTTATTTTGCTCTAGATCCCTTTGAAGCCTCTTCGGAAGCACTTAAACTAATGCCTCATCCTTAGTGAACCTTCCGCAGGTAGGGCCAGGTCTAGAATGACAAGATCAACCATAGCTACTGTAGATCAGCTGTTAATCCTAAACCTACAGAAGGTTGAGGCTTCACTTGTAATGACTGCTTCCAGGTGGACTGTAAATTAATGGCATATTGCCTATTTCTATTACATTTATGCCATTTCATTCCTGAACAACAAAACATTAGAAGCTTCTAAAAATTGTTTGGTTTGGATGTAAAAAAAATAATTTTTTGTAGTAGAAGTGCCCCTGAAGAGGTGCGAAAATATGCACGAAACATGTCGGGCCTAATAAATAAAGTAGTGTGAAAGAAGGAAGGATTAATGCTTTTAAGACCCCAAGCCTCCTAAAATTTGAGAGAATTTATATATATATATATATATATATATATATATATATATATATATATATATATATATATATATATACAGGGTGTATCGCAAGTTAATGACAATCCCTTAGGGGGTGAAACTAGACAAAAAAATGTAGTTCAAGACCACCAACCACACATATCTATCTCACTCCATTCCAGACATATGCGGTTCCACTGTTTTTTTTAGAAAAAAACAGCGTTTTTGTAATACAACTCCAATTTTCTCTGCTTGTATACATTTGTTTTCAACAGTTCATTACATTTTTGAAGTCAGCATTAAATTTCCTTTAAGAGTTATGCACGTTCAATGTTCACTATTGTCTTATTTAGACCGTAATATCAATCCCAAAAGTAGAAATTAATAAAAGCTTCTGATTAGCGACAACTTTTCGAAAATCATTACTCTTCCAAAATAAACCCTGCAGACTGCCAATTCCCAGAAAAGTAGTAAAATTTATTTATCTTTCCAACGATATGCTTTTAGTTCAAAAAGAGTTTAATAAAAAAACGTACATAGGGGGTGTTCCCTCATACCATGTGAATTATCTTATTATTTGGCGAACGAACTGGCTGAATGAATATTATCCTAGAAGATATAAACCCTGATCTGACATCGCTTGAGTTTTAGGCGTGGGGTTGGCTTAAGTCGCAAGATTACAAAGAATCCATTTAAGACATGAACTATCTGATAGCGAGGATTCGCCAATCATTTGTAGAAATGAGAACAAATCATGATGAGATTGCCAGGACTACATCAGTGTTGTGACCAGGTGTCGTCAGTGTGTTGTGCAAGGAGACTTTTTGTATGTATTTTTTCTTTTTTTTATTCAACTTTAATGTTATACTTACTATAACCATTAAATATTAATTTCACGATGAATAATTTTCATTTATTCCTGATAATATCAAGAAAATAAACATAACATTACCTTCATTTATTTGATGTTTTTTCACTCTAGAATTCCAATTACGTTTTGAAATTGAGAGATAATCTCAATTTTGAATATACCGTTGGAAAGCTGAATAAATTTTACAACATTTGTGAGATTCGGCAGTCTGCAGGATTTATTTTGGAAGAGTAGTGATTTTCGAAAAGTTGTCGGTAATCAGAAGCTTTTATTAATTTCTACTTTTGGGATTGATATTGTGAACATTGAATGTGCATTACTCTTAATGAAAATTTAATGCTGATTTCGAAAATGTAATGAATTGTTAAAAACAAAAGTTTACAAGTAGAAAAAAAAATTGGAAATTTGGAAAAATTGGAGTTGCATATGTCTGGAATGGACTGAGATAGAAATGTGTGGTAGTTGGTATTGAACTACAATTTTTCTTTGGTTTCACCCCCTGAAGGATTGTCATAAACTTGCAATACACCCTGTATAGAAAAACATATAATTTTCGTTACGTTTTAAATATGAAAGTATAAAAATTATAGTATGAACGGACATTGGTGGTCTTGGAGTACTTTGATATGTTCGAAAATGCCATGATTAATGATAATCATCATGGTGAGTAAAAACTGGCCATTCGAAAGCCTAATAAATTTCCTGCTTAAAAGGCTCTGGTACAAATTTAAATAGGGCCACCGTTTCGCTGAAGCCCGAGAGTACTCTGGTAGTGTCATGAACCGTTATAAATATCTTGGTATTTGTTCGAAAAAATTTTGCTGTTTTTTTGCGTCTAACAAAGATTCATCTATTGAGCTATATCTTTACATAAGAACATGGTTTAAAATAAATCGGACGTTTTTTGCATAGGTTTTTAATATAATTTCGGTCAGTCAGCAGTCCCAAAATTCGGAGAGCAATACATTCGCCGTTTTCTCTCTTATTGGCTTTGTGAATTTTGTGTATACATTACAATTCTGCTTTCTTGTATCTATGTGTATGCAATTTATTCATATGTGATTAATGAATCCACTTGGGTCATATATATAAATGATGTATACTCGATTTGTGCCTTCCATCTAAGGAAGTAGACAGGCAAGCAGACGCGATAACTCAACGTCAGTTAGGTTAACGACCCCGGAATTAGGAGAGCAATCATACAATTAGTGCGATTCATTAGCTCGGCTCATGTGGAGTATTTAGGTGAGCGATGATGATCAGCAAACATACAAGGGAGCGTCGAGCGTAGGCAGCTTTCTCTGCCGGCGGAGTGCTACATTTGATCCGTGTGTAGGCATCAATTTGCCAGTGTCTGGGCGGAAGGGCTTATGGCAAGGGGTAATTACTTCAATAAAACTGAGCTGTTGGCGCCGGGGTCTTTATAGGACTCCTTCTGATCTAAAACTCTTGTAACATTTATAGTTTTGAAGAGTTTCCCTAGGCTAAAGAAACAAAGCATAACGCGATTTTAATAAAAAAGACTGCTGTAGATGTACTTTTTATTTATTTCCCAAATGTGGTATTTTAGCGGGTTAATGTGATTTATCTGGAGGTTTTTGGAGGAAGCATATCAGAACTAGAGAGGACTTACATGGGATATTTTTAAACATTAATCCCTGGGGAGCATCGTATATAAAAACGGCCCATAAAAACCTTCTCTCTTATATTCCTCAAAATTATCTATTATTTATTTAATCATTAAACGCAAACAACACTTTCTTTAAAAATGCTTAGTTTTCGTATTAGGATTAAGTTTGTATTAGTAACTTGAGACGACAGATTAGGAAGCTAACCCCATTGCAGTGAGGCTAGACTCATTTTATAGGTTTCTGAAGCCTTATTACTTAGTGAAGATACAGCAAAGGCGCGTAAATATTTTGAAAAAAAAAACTGATAAGGCTATTATAATTAAGCATGTGTAGTATCCAGAAGGGATGGTACACGTACTTCAAAATAAACTCCCACGATGGATAGTAACTAAAAGGTGGAAAAAAGTAAAATAAACTCCCACGTTGTCGGGTTACTCCAACGTGGGAAACAGGAACAGAAAAATATTATAATTAGATTAAAATCCTGGTGATGCACGTATTTGAACTTTCGTTTATTACGCCGTATGTTTTGCGAGATGTTTTTATATCAATCACTTATTAGTTGACAATTTAATATGTACAGATTGTTTTTTTTTTCTTTTTTTTACGGCATTTTAACAACTGAGCTATTAGCTCCG
Organism: Gonocerus acuteangulatus; assembly: GCA_946811695.1. Classification (NCBI taxonomy): domain Eukaryota; kingdom Metazoa; phylum Arthropoda; class Insecta; order Hemiptera; family Coreidae; genus Gonocerus; species Gonocerus acuteangulatus. The sequence continues at coordinate 67,633,427 of OX328123.1, forward strand.
GCCTATGTACACATCGCCACCCTCTTATAATGCCAAAAATATGCACGGGCACCTATTCAGTACTAGCCAAGCCCGAAGTTGCTTAACAACTGTGATCAACTGGAACCGGTGTATTCCACCTAGCTATTGCCGTAGGCCCGATATTGACATTTGGAAGACAATTTTCGAATATTCATTACTTGATGGCTACAAGATGAATATGCAAGGAGCGTTAAAATAATATTAGCGCATAAGCAAGAGAATATATATATATATATATATATATATATATATATATATATATATATATATATATATATTTAAGGTGCACAGACATCCAGGCCATTAGCGCCGAGCAATCTACTGGTCTCCACCAGTAGCGAAAGCCTTCCGGGGGGGGGGGATTCTCTTCTCTACGAGTCCTGAAATGAGAAGCCCCTGCTGCAGGAGGAAATCGAACCCTCATCTACCACACGAGAATCCAAAGCATTAAACCACTAGACCAGCGGGAGAACCAGAGAATGTTACAGTCACCGAGGTATGGAAGCGAAGTTCAACTCAATTTTAGCTTGACAATCGGGTAGATTTGAACACAAGGGGATTTCACTCTTACGTGATGGCATTTCAAAGCATGAATGTTTTTAGCACTCTTACTCTATCCCAGTAGGGAGTATACTTACCTATGATGTCAAGTCCGTAAAATATAGTTGAAGTTTCATGAACCATAAGTCACGAATATATATATATATATATATGTATCAGTGCCAAGATGGCGGATTGTATAAAACAGCTAGCTAATGCAGTGGATCTATTAAACACAATTTCACAATTTCCAATATTAAGAAAGGACTTAAAATCAGCTTTATTTCAAGCTTTAACGTGTATACAATCGGTGCAACGAGTTTTGGAAGAAAACCCCGAAGACAGAAGACCAGAAAATGAAGAAAAATCTCAACCTGCAGTTACACGTAAGTCTTACTCAGACATATTAAGAGTTAGACCTGAAAATGTAAAATCAAAACATAAAATAATTATAAAAAAACAAAAATGATAGTGCCCCCGCTGAAGAAACAAAAAGGCAATTTAAAGCTGAGATTAATCCTAGATTTCTTAAAGTAGGAATAACTAATTTAAGAAGCACAAAAAAAGATTATGTTATTGTTGAGACTGAAAACAAATCAGATCTTGAAAAAAAAAACAGCTGTTATTACAAGTAATAAGAAGTCCACACTACTACCCACAACATTGAATAAATTTAACCCACGAATGATTATTAAGAATATTCCAGAGGAGTTTAATGAATCCAATCTGGTGGATACTTTAAAAGAACAGAATGAAGAATTGGGATTTAACGAGGAGAATATTAAATTAATAAGAATAACCAAAATAAGATCTGACTCTTCTAGACGGAATGCAGTGATCGAAGTGAATCCTAAACTAAGGGAAATGCTGCTGAATAGAAGATTGAAGTTATACTATTCCATCAGCTATGCAGAAGATTACTTTGGGATCCGACGCTGCATGAAGTGCAATAAGTTTAACCACTCAGAAGCTGACTGCCGAGGGAAGCTGACCTGCGCCATCTGCAAGGAGGAACTTGGAGCTTACAAATGCATAAATTGTTATTCTTTTAATGAACATTGCAAGCCGCATCAAAGAATTTCACATAATCATACTTCATTCAGTAAGTTATGCCCTTCTTATAAAAATGCAATTAAAAAATTAATCCAAAACACTAATTACACATCAATATGAATAATACACACTACATAATTAAAACACTATTCCCAAGAAAAATACATTCTGAGCATAGTTTTTTAAACATTTTATTATTCACACCATTCAAATGCTTTCTTGTAGTATCGTTACAAAATATTTTTCCTTTTAAATCAGTTTTATCGACACAAATAAACTTTTCATCTGCAAAAAATAGCCCTAATAAACAATCAAAACATTATAACCTTTCTTATGGTTAATTTTAAAAGCATTAATGTAGTTCAAATAAACACACAACATTCTTGGAAAACAGCTGTTTTATTAGATGAATTCATGCAAAGAAAATCCATTGATTTGGCTATAATACAGGAACCATATCTTCATAAACAAATGCATTTCGATACAAAATATATTTATTTATTTATTGAGATGTCACAACGAAGCGATATGCTCTTTAGGTCAATGTGCGAACAAAGCTAACAATTATACAGCATTATACAAACATGTCTGACAAATATAAACAAAAACAATGAATTTGGGAATATATTTCATAAAATAGTAATTTTGAACAGTCGGATTGAAAATGCAACAAAAATAAAGTTTTTAATTAAAAAATTAAACATGAAAATATATGTTATATTACCTATATATATATATATATATATATATATATATATATATATATATATATATATATATACATATATATATATATATATATATATATATATATATATACATATATATATATATATATATATATATATACATATATATATATATAAATTAAATTATTAAACAGTTATATCATTGTCTGAATATTGACAATGATATAACTGTTATTCAAATAAAATATAATTCGTTTATTTGTATAATTGTTAGCGCTTATTTTGATATAAACAGAGACATAGAAATAGATATTTGCAAATTAGATAAAATATTACAAGACTTCCAAACAGAAAATATCCTAATAGGAATGGACAGCAATTGTAGATCGAAATTCTATTATGACAAAATTACAAATTCAAGAGGACGGAAACTAGAAAATTACATTGTATCTAACAATTTATTTTTAGCAAATATTGACAAAAACCTTCCTACTTTTGATGGTCCTAGAGGAACTAGCAATATAGATGTCACGCTAACATCACCATCTTTAGCAGATTATATTAAAAATTGGAATATTCTAACAAATGAAGTTTTCTCTGACCACCTTCTTATAACATACACAATAGAACATCCTGTTTTTTATTCTCCTAACAAAACTTACGGTTTAAGATATATTACAAAAAATGCTAATTGGAATTATTTCGAGGAAAATTTAGAGTCAGTAATTATAAAATCATTTAAGTTATCTCTAGATAATACTACAGATATTCAACTTTCGGCAATAGCTAATAACACTGAAATAAACGATTGTCTAAATAAATTTCAAAAATGTTTGATTAAATCATGTAATAAATCATTCAAAATCAAAACTTATTTTCATAAAAATAACCAGAAACCCCATAAATATACACCCTGGTGGGATGAAAACTTATCTGAACTAAGAAAAGAAACTAATCGTCTTAGAAGGCGTTATCAGCGTACTTCAAATGATTCTAATTTAAAAGAAGAACGTAAAATTTTATATTTCCAAAAAAGACAAATATATCTCAGAGAAATTAGAAGAAAAAAACTAAAGTCCTGGCAAGACTATTGTAATTCCATAGATTTTTCAAATCCTTGGTCGTGGCCCTACAAATATTCTAAACAAAATTTACCTGAAAATCTAAATTTGAAAACTATTCTAAAAGAAGACGGGACCTACACTACTGACATTGAATCTACTTACGACTATATAATTAACAATATAGTAGGCAACGACAATCAGGAAACAGACAATGAAAAACATAAATTATTAAGAACTTGTTCTCAAATACCGCCCAAATGACTTACCTTTAACAAAATTCGAACTTTCTGACATTATACATAATTTAAATTAAAAAAAATCAGTAGGAATAGACGGCATTTCTGTCGAAATTATCCAAACAGTTTATCAAAAATATCCTAATTTCATGCATACAATTTATTCAAAATGCTTTTCTCAAGGATTATTTCCATATTTATGGAAGAAATCAAAACTAACTCTATTAAAGAAACCTAATAAACCACCAAATGAAATATCTTCCCTTAGACCGATAAATTTAATTCCAATAGGAGGGAAGGTCCTGAAAAAAATTATTCATGGAAGGCTCTCACATTTCCTTTACTCAAATAATATAATTGATAGCAATCAGTTTGGTTTTACCCCTCAAACAGGAACTTCTCAAGCTTTAGAGAAAATGAATAGAATTATAAAACATAAAAATCATTAAATCATAAAAATCATATCGTACTTATTTCACTAGATATACAGAAAGCATTTGACAGTGCATGGTGGCCGTCAATCCTCAACTCTTTGAAAGAATATAACTGCCCTCAAAACATTTATAAACTTATTAAAAACTACTTAAACTATAGAGAGACTTACATAATCACACACAACATAATGAAAATGAAAAGACAGACAATTGGTACACCACAAGGGTCTTCTTGTTCACCATTACTCTGGAATATTATCATGAACAGCTTACTGAAAACTAATACTCAACCTAACGTAGAACTAATAGCATTTGCAGACGATATCTTAATACTAGTAAAATCCAGAATTCCAGAACAAATACAAAACAATATTAACATTATCATTAACACAGTCGAAAACTGGGAAAAACACAACAAGTTAACATTCAACAATCAAAAATCAACTTACATGATAATTACACGAAGCAGATTAGAACCGACCATCCACGTTACATTACAAGGAAACGAACTGACAAAAACAAATGTAACAAAATACCTAGGAATATTAATAGACAACAAACTAACTTGGAATAAACACATAGAAAATTTACAAAACAAACTTCTTAAACTAATCAACTACTTAGGACTCAAAGCTCGTAACACATGGGGACTGCAATCTTCAGCATTACACATCATTTACACAGGAGCAATCGTACCATCACTTACTTACGGACTACATATTTGGCACAGTGGACTGCAAAAGAAGTACAACTTAAGCAAATTGCAAAGAGTTCAGAGATTGATTGCTTTAAGAATAATAAAAGGTTATAGAACTATTTCTTATGATGCTGCTTGCGTTTTAGCAAAAATAATGCCAATAGACATTCTAGCAAAGCAATATATTAAAGAATATAAACTTTTGAAACTGAACGAAGACTCGAATAACATAAAATCTGATGATTTGGAAAAGACGATACATTATACTCAATGGAAACATCCTGGAAAACCACTCAAACTCAACGGATTCACAAACAAACAAACAGATTACCAGATATACACAGACGCAGTAAAGACAATGACAAGGTTGGAGCAGCTACAATCATATACAAAGACTATAAACTATTAACAACACTCAAATTTAGACTTGGGCATTACTGTACAAACAACCAAGCTGAACAGCTAGCTATATTAAAATCTATAGACTACATTAATAAACACATCACTACACCATCTTCTATACAGATACATACAGACAGCATGATAACATTACAAAAACACTGACATAGATGAAGCACTAATAGAAAAAATACGACAACTGTTAAGAATATGCCAAAATATGCATACAATATATTTTAAATGGATAAAGGGACATTCTGGTGACGAAGGTAACGAAATCGCCGATCGTTTGGCCAAAGCAGCGTCAAAAGATACGGCACTACCCATAGAATATAACAAACTTTCAAAAACTCATTTAAAATATATGTTAAAACTAGAATCAATTGCAGAATGGCAGCAAAAATGGGATACCTCTAACAAAGGTCGCCATTTATTCAAATTTATCCCAATCATACAAAACTTTTATAATACAAACAAATTTTTACACAACACAAGTTCTCACGGGACACGGGGTATTTCTATCGTATTTAAGTAGATTTAAAATAAAAAGAGAAAATTCATGCCCCTCTGACAGACATACAGAACAGACAGCACACCACATCATATACAATTGTACACTGTTTAACGAATACAGAAACCGAATTAAAAAGAAAATAACCAATTGGCCTATTGAGTAAAATAAATTGTTTTTTAATAATTACAAATTATTCTCAACTTTATGCAAAGAAATTATTCGACGATTGAGTGAAAAATGAAAAATTGCATTTTTATTGAAGTAAAGCGGACCTTACTGAATATATAAGTTTATTTTTTACTCCTTGTTGTATACTAATTGTTTTAAGTTAACGTGAATTATTTATATGTAAACCTAACTAAAATACTAAATTGAACAAAATTAACTAAGATAAGAAAAAAAAAACATACATGTGATATACTGTACCTTGTATGATACATGTAGTACAATAAACGGTCTTCTAAAAGGGGTACTTTTAGAAGGAAAAAAAATATGTGTATATATATATATATATATATATATATATATATATATATATATATATATATATATATATATCCAATCTAATATGTAAAATTCTCGTGTCACACTAAACCAAACTTCTTCGAAACGGCTTGACCGATTTTTATGAAATTTTGTGTGCATATTCGGTAGGACTGAGAATAGGAGTTTGTTTTAACGTTTGAAGAAAAATACATAAAGTACTAAAGTAATAATTATTCTTGAAGGGAATTTAATGCTCTACAACCCTATAACCGGCATTTATTTTTTGGTTTCATCGTGGAAGAGTTATCAAGTAAAAAAGTCCGACTCGCAGGAAATGCCTCATCTTAGCGCGGTTCCGTTCTTATCCCTAGTCTAATTTCGAAAGATTAAAATAGAAGCAGTTATTATTTTGTTGAGAGGAGATCGTTGACCGTTGATGATGCAAGGTAGGGATTGTCCGGGTTCGGTCACTGCTACTTAATAATACATACCCCATATGTGTATGTATGTGGGCATATATATGTACATATGTGTGCGTGTATATGTGTATGTGTATATGCATATATATAAATATATATATATATATATATATATATACATATATATATATATATATATATATATATATGTATATATTATATGTATATATATATATATATATATATATATATATATATATTAGGTATATTTACATAGATATGTGCATATATTAGTGTTAAATATGTCCTACTTGTATTTACAGCCCTGATGAAGGCTTGAAGCTCAAGCCGAAACGTCGGCACAATAAAACCATTTTTACGATAAAAGTAGCAGTGACCGAACCCCGACAGTTATTGTTTTGGTTCCAACAGTCTTGAAAGGTAGGATTTACAATCTTACCTGGAAGGGTCGGCATCACTAGAAACATTCCCGCTAGTTACAAGGTCTTGGAATCTTGGAACTCTATATTTCTAACAATAAATTGTTTTTGTTATTTTACTAAACCTGTTTTATTTTCGAATACATTATACAACTATAAGCAATTAAAAAATAACAAGGAATAAAAAACAGACAAAAAGAACAGTTCGAATAAGCGAAATCAATTACTTTAAAGCTTTAAGCTCTTATTTCTCCGATTGTCATCGCCTAATCAAAACTTTCATTAGAACCTTTTATGTAGAGCATTTAATAAGCTTTCTAATGGTATTCTTCCGTTTACCAAGATTTTCAACCGTTTTCGAGATATTAATGAAAGTTCCCAAAATTTACATTATTTCTAGCAACAGAAAATTGGTCTCATTTTTCATATCCTGTTTTACACACAAAATTTTCCCAACATAAGAAATTAAAAAAATAAAAAGCAATAAAAAACAAAGGGAAAGAGACAAAAATTACACAAAGAACGACAAAAACCCGTTCTTAAGAACAAAACAGACGTATTTGAAGTTTTAAGCACTTTTTTCTCCGATTGACATAACCTAATCAAAAATAGTTTTAGAATTTTTTTTGTAGAGAATTTAGAAAGCTTTCAAATAGTTTCTATCCACTTACCACGATTTCCCAACCGTGTTCGAGATATTAATGAAAGTATACCAAGTTCCCAAAACTTTTCTTGTCTGTTCATAAAATATTTTATTCTAACCCTTCCTTAACGCCAAACGTAACAAAACTTTGAACATATTAGTTTTAATGAAAGTAGAACATGCAGATAATGTTTCAACTGAATCCCGTAATTCTAAGTACCCAAACCAAAAACGGTATTCAAAAATTATTTTTCCAATTTTCTCGAAAACGGTTAAAGCTATCGCCTTGAAAATGGTTCCATTCGTTTTCCTAGCCCAAGAAGCCTATAAAAAGAGTACTTACAAGCGTATGAACTCAAAAACGTAAGCGTTACGACTTTTTTTGCGCGAATTTCGCCCCAAATGCCATCTTCTAGTGGGCGGATTTTGCTGGTTAACGAACTTGACCTTTCAAATTGGAAGACGGATTTTTGTACCAAATTTCATCAAAATCGGACCATCAGGGAAGCCAGAAATGAGCGAACAGACAAATATATATATATATATATATATATATATATATATATATATATATATATATATATATATATATATAAATATATACATTTATATATATATATACAAATTTGAACTACCATCATTTTCGGTTTGCAGAGGTTCTGAAACGCAAAATTTTCTAGTCGGCACTTCCGGATTGTTTCATTGTATTAACCCTATAAGCGGGGTTCCACCCTATAAGGGAGGGAGGAACCGCGCTAAAAGTTTGTTTTTACCCAAAATGGCAGACTTTTAAGAGCAGATATCTCAAAAACTAAAGATATCTGGAAAAGCCTTATTGAGTAAAACTTTTAACAACTTTATTCAGCTTTCATTTGTTTTAGAATGGCGAAACCCCGAAAAACGGGATCTTCAAACCCCCCCCCCCCCAGACTGAAAGGCTACGGGCGAGGAATTTTGATATGTTCACCTCCTAACTAGTCCAAACAAAGTTATAAAATCAAAAATTGTGTTCCAAGCATTCCATCTATAGCTGTTTTTGAGCATTCGTTGCCTGGACTTTATGATAATAAACTTTAATTCATTGTAGTTAAAAAAATGGATGTTCGGTGTTTTGATTTTTTTATAGGCCGCCATCGTTCACAGCGCACTTTTATCCTTTTAGTCATAGACAACATCTCTATACTCTTACAATAAAACAGTTTTTTTTTTTAATTTGACTACCAAAATAAGCACTAGAAATAATTTATATGGCAAAACAACGTTTGCCAGGTCAGCTAGAATATATGGTAAAAATGCAGTTTCCAGCCCTCCAAACCGATTTCTTTCAAACTTTGCACAATAACGTATTTTGATGCACTAAACACGAATACGATAAAAAAAAAACGTCGGATTTAACTAGGAAAGAAGTTATTAAGCACTTAAGTTCACTGTTGTGCAGGTTATGAGAGCTAATGTAAACAACTAAATTTGTCAACATACGCATGCGCGGGTATGGAAAAGTTCGTAATAAGGAAGTTTAATTGAAATTTACCATAAATTATCGAAATTCATCAGCAGTTATTTATTTACAATCATTTTTTTAAATAATTAAACACTCCTCACATTTCTTGTTTCGTTCATGAAAAGTATTATATATCAGAAATCCCTTAATAATTTCCTAATGCCTTTATAATTATCGTTCTAATTCGCGCCTATCGAACTTCAATTGTCAACAAGTCAATTGTCAAACAAATATTTTGATGCTAAACAGAAGAACATTTAGATGGATATTTGGCCGAATTTCTCTTCAAACGCGCTCATAAATATGAAGAGCGTTTAAAGGCATTTTTCAGTGCGATTGGGGATTTGTATCCACCGAACATCCAGTCTCAAGAAGAAGAAGAAGAAGAAGAAAAAAGCTAAAAGAGATGTCTTGGAGGATTAGAGGAATGTCTAGGAAGACTTTAAGGGCATACGTGCTATGCGTTTCCGCTCGCTCAAGAAAATAACAAAACCCCAGTCAATCCAACTCGCTAAAATTAATAGAATTCTATTAATTTTAGCGAGTTGGATTGACTGGGGTTTTGTTATTTTCTTGAGCGAGCGGAGCGTAGCGGAGCGAGCGGAAACGCATAGCACGTATGCCCTTAAGCGACAGGTGACGACGGGTGAGGATGCCCTTAAAATTAACAATATCTTTGAATAAATGCTTTCTGAACATTTCAAATGAGAGTTCTCTGTTTCCCAATGTTACATATCTGCGCATGCGCGTGTTTACAAATACGCTGATGCCTAGTTTTATAACCTTCCTAACTTTAGTGCTTAATATTATAGTTTATTAATTTTAGCGAGTTGGATTGACTGTGGTTTTGTTATCTTTTTGAGCGAGCGGAGCGAGCGGAAACGCACAGCACGTATGCCTTAAAGTCGTAATTTATGCCTTAAAGTCATCACAAATTTAGTTGTTTACGTTAGCTCTCATAACCTGCACAACAGTGAACTTAAGTGCTTAATAACTTCTTTCCTAGTTAAATCCGACGTTTTTTTTTTATCGTATTCGTGTTTAGTGCATCAAAATACGTTATTGTGCAAAGTTTGAAAGAAATCGGTTTGGAGGGCTGGAAACTGCATTTTTACCGAATATATAAATATATAGTATATATATATATATATATATATATATATATATATATATATATACTATATGTGTATACATATTTTGCTTATATTTTCACTGGATTATATTTAGGAGTATTCCCCAACCTGCTTGGTGTGATTTTCGTCCATTGTTCTCATGGGAATTCAAGGATTAGTTGGGATTCGGGTACAATCTCTTTAGCTCTTTCTTCGGCTAAAAAATCGGGACTTTACTGATTTGATCATTCTCTTCTGTAATTTTGTATATTTGTTTAGCTGAAGAAGGGTGTAACATCCATGTTGTATAGGAAAAACATCTTCGATGACATTTTCAAACGAGTGACATAATTCTGTAATTCGTAATAAAAATATGGTTATTCGAAAACACTTATAGATATTAATCACATGATGTAATAAAATTTTCCGTTTCTGTTCTTAGATTTTAGAGATTAAATAGTAAGCTAGTTAGAAAGCCTTTTTATTCTTTTCAACTTCGGCCAAGAATGAACAAAAATCTTCAAGAAGAATTTCGTTACATAACAAGGATTCACAAAGTACGAAAGGAAGTTGCGTATCTTTTGAAGAAACAAATTTCAAAACGTTTCAAGCGGAAATCCTGGTATTCAACCTTCTTGGATGCAGCAAATTCACTAGAAGGAACAACCTATCTACAAAAGGCAGTGTATTTAATAAGGCACGTATTGTTGGTGGAGGCTTTCCTGAAAATAATGAAATATTTCATTTGAATTAATAATTTTATTTTTTTTAAAGTGGCCTCATTGCTTAATATTCTTAGTTTTTTAGATTGCAGGAGCTAGATGGCGTGGCTTCAGGTTCAAATTAATGATTATTACTAGAGAACGGATGTTCATATAAAATAAAATTCAAAATATGTACATATATATTTAACTGAATATATATGTACATATTTTGAAGAATCATTGGCAAATAGTACAATCAATAAGGAGTAGAATCGCCCGTACAAAGTGATCATTATTACAACCCCCGATTCCCCAGAAGTAACCGACTCTTTGGACTACCTAGTCTTAAAGTTAAACCTGGATACTAGTGTTAAAAATAAACCAAAATAATTCATGAAAACATTCATCCAGATTGTAGAACTGTGTGGTTTAGCAACCCCATTAAATTGGGCAGCCTCGCTTTAATTTTTAATGAAGTGTTCTTTCATTTTTTTTTAATGAATGATGTAATAAAAAATTGAAAATATATAGTAACAAATATCTAAAACACTATAACACATTGAAAATTAAAGCATAAGTAAAAATTAGGAACTCATTTTAAAATAAGTTGAAAATGTTTACAGATGAACATTATTGTGGAAAATTGTTTGAAACAACATGAATTTTTAAATTATTATATGTGAAATGACGCCGGTCTGATATAATAAGGGAGTATACAGTGGTGGGGTCACCAGGATCAGGTCCATTTTTTTCCTGGTCATTTTGCATCGGAAAATAGTAGACAAGTGTCCGAGAATTTCGTCCATTGCGCTTTAGGAGCTATGAAATAAAATAAAATAGGTTAAAAATTCATTATTTTATATCTAGAGTTTGGAAAACAATATAGACATGATTCTTTCGCTAGTCCATTTGTTTCAGAGAGTAGATTAAAGAAATAATACAATTGTTAAACAATAATTTGTTATGGGGTTGTTTTTTGTTTTTTTTAAAGTATCTGCTCCTAGGTCACTTGCACTGGGGAAGCATGGCTGTCAGCCACCTTTGCTCCTTGAAACAAGAAAAGACGCAGTGATCTAGACTCAATGGGTAAAGCATTATTTTTTTTCTTGGTTTCCCCTGTATTTTTTCCATTACAAAATAAAAAGATTTTTTCCATTATCAAAATATGTATTTATGGCAGAATATGTGAAAAAATGGATTTTTGGTATATTAGACATTATAATTTTGGTACTTTAAGAATTATTATTGTATATTATTTTAATATAAAATAATAATTCTTAAAGTACCAAAATTATGATGTCTAATATACCAAAATAATTTTATGAAATAAAATAATACTTCTTTTATGAAATAAAATAATACTTCTTTGAAACGAACCTCGGCAGATAACATGTTCAACACGAGTTATGAAAAAAAAAACGGTTCATTACATTGGTGGTTTACTTTGACATAAAATATTGTAAGTAAAATAAATAAAATATTTTACTTATATAAATTTTAACTTCCATATTATTCCACTTCAAAGAAAATTGTACCTACTTAAAAAAAAATAAAGTTGCTCGATAAAGCCATCAAACTAATGAGTCGACTAATTAAAAAATTCAAACATATATAGATTAACTAAATGATGAGTGTGAATGTTTCCCTAGCGGCATTCCCTCTATAAAATCCCGCATCCATATCGCATATCTAGTTAATGAGTTCAACAGGCTGCCGTATCAATCTCCTTCTATAGCAGCACTAATCACATCCAGCAGATAGCACTGGAACAGATACATGCCTTTTCTATATCAGCTTGTCTTTATTGGGGCATTTCCTACAGCTCCATAGGAGGAGAGAAAGACACAGAGAGACTAATAAAAAATAAACTACAACAAAAAATATTAATAAAATTGAAAAATTAATTTACAACCTAGTCGTTCAAATCATGTTGACATCCTATTTTAATCCTATAAATGTCCTTATTTGAGGGGATAGCCTTTCTTTGAATTTACCATATTTTGTATTGACTGTGAATGTATATATATATATATATATATATATATATATATATATATATATATATAATAGTAATGTAAACCATTACTAGTAATTATAATTGGACGCCATTAAACGGAAAGGAACCAAGCGCAATTTTTAACGAAATTGAGTTTTTGGTGCTATCTTGTAGAGAATTAGAGAATTTATATAATACATAATAAAAAAAAGTGGTTATAATATAATATTGTGAATAAAGCAAGAAAAATACCAAAAAAAAAGAAAAGTGAAACGGTATATCCAGTATGCTGTAATAAACAGAAAGGAATCAAGCACCATTTTATCAATATTTATTTAAATTTTAACGTCCATTTATTATTAACTACGAATTTTAGGACGGGTTATCTATAGGTTACCACCCTTTTCTAGCCAGGATAGGGGTGATGTCTTTTCTTTTTTCGAAAGAAAAGCCACCACCCCTAGTGGGAATCGAACCCACAACCTTTGGCACGGAGTGTTAAGAGCTCACGCCTTAACCCTCACGGCTACCGGGTCTCCTTTTATCAATAACTATAAAAATAAAACCCCATAACCATGACAACAGTTTATTTTAATGAGAGAAAATGAATGAAACATTTCAGATAAAAAAGTCCGTCACGCAGGAGCTGCATAACTAAGCACTTTCCTCAGAATTTGGGTAGTGTAGACTGCTTTCCAGAACAATTTGCTTAAAATATCCTACATAAATAAAATAAAAACATGAATAGTTCTCTTTTAATTTTGTAATGAGTAACTGATCAATTATTAATTTGCTTCCAGAGTTATGTTTACACATGGTACCTACTACACTACGTAATAAATACAAAAAACCTCATATTATCGTATTTTGATCTAACGCAGGAACAGGATACAGTCACTCTAGTGGTAGAAAGCGCTCCTTGTGGCGGCTTTGTGAACCTACGTCTGGCGGGCTTTTCTATTGAAATATATTACAAATTAAACCCCCGCTTTCCGATTGACCGATTCAGCTCATTTTTACAACACATCTTTCTCATGTGTTACCCACGACGTATACCGCGTTTTGTTACAATACAGCAGAAATTACGACCGGTATGAGTATATTAGGAATTTGGGTCCGGAGTAAACCCCCCCTTCTAATTAACCGATTTAGTTTATTTTTACAACACATATTTACCTGTAGATTACCACTACGAATACCGAGTTTCGTCGAAATATACCAAAAATCACGGCTGGTAGTGGCGAATTGGTATTGTGGGTCCGGAGTAAACCCCCCCCCTCCTAATGAACTGATTTAGTTTATTTTTACAACACATATTTACCTGTGGATTAGCACTACGAATACCGAGTTTCGTCGAAATATACCAAAAATCACGGCTGGTAGTGGCGAATTGGTATTGTGGGTCCGGAGTAAACCCCCCCTTCTAATGAACCGATTTAGTTCATTTTTATATCTCACTTTTCTCTCTATATTACCACTACGAGTACCAAGTTTCGTTGAAATATAACAAATATTACGGCTGACATAGTCAAATTAGTGTTTTGGGTCCGGGGTAAACCCCCCCTTCCGGTGGACCGATTTTGGTGGTTAACGAACTCGTTCAATCGTTTGCTAATTGAATGCTATATACCAAGTTTCGTGACGAAAAAACAAAAACTCTGGCCGCTATCGTGTTAACAGACACATATATATGCATATATATATATATATATATATATATATAGATATATATAAATTTTAACGGGGGTCATTTTCGGTGTCTACTAGGTAGGATCAATAAAGATTTGAAGAAATTTTTCAAAAATTCCGTCATGAGTCCAACCTCAATAGCTACTTTCCTTCGGAGGAAAGTGCTAAAAGGAATTTTAGAACCACAAAAACCTTTAAACCCAATTGTCTAAAGAATGAACAAATGGCACTTGGTTCCGTTCCGTTTAAAGGCGTCCAATTATAATTATAAATTATTATTATAAATTATTCTGCCATTACATCCCTAATTTTTGAGAAATTTAATCTAGTCGTTATCATTTAATTATCTTTCGTTGAAAATTACCTAAACAATACAGTAAACCAAAAAAAAACAAGGAAACAAATAAACATTTTTTACGTTGACAGAATAAAAGATTGTACGTTTTAGTTTTTTTGCTGAAAGGAAATTGTATTACATGTGTAACTCTCAAGAATAATAATCATGTGTACATCATTTATCCTGGATTAATTACTCGAAGGGTATATCAGACTTTCTCTTCCAATTTGATTTTATCTGAGAGACGTCAATGAAGCATTTGTTAGACGTAGAGGAATAGTACAAGGTGTAGATAGAATATGTTTGAAAATCTCCACCAAGGACAAGCTATTGTAGCAGCCATCTCCGGAACGGTGTCTAGTTCCTACTTTCTTCTGGACACTTGAAACCTTTCATAGAATCTACTGGTCAAAATATATACAGTCTATCTCAAGCAGGCATTGCTCAATTATAGACCAATGTAATAATCGCATCATTTACAAATGGACAAACTAAGCATTTTAGTCAACTATATTTATGTCCACCGAGTGCTCATACATACATGCAGTTTCTTTAGATACCCTAGCCTTCTTTCGTATTCCTCCTGTTTATTCTCTATTCCCTTTTTCGAACTCCTAACCTTTTTTGAGAACGGTCATTGGAGAGGGTTTCAATAGATTAGCCGCGACTCGTTACTTATAGAGTGGATATTTAGATAAACAAATTCTCAGTTACTGACTGCGAATATATCAGATTATGCGCTCCCTTCGTGCCAGCTGACAATCTTTATACCTTTTCGAAAGCCATCTGACGATTATTTTTGGCATTGTCAACATGTCTAGAATAAACAGGCAAAGATTCATTTATGAGAAAATAGTTTGAATATATTGATTTTTCTAACGTGTTTGCACAATCAGCTGACCTACAATATACCGCTTGTTCCATAGATGATATGTGAAATTATCATTTTTATTTCATAAATAATCATTAAACATGTTTTCTTGCCTAAGGAAATGATTTGAAAAAGAAAAAAAAAAAAAGTAATAATTTTCCGTATACACCGACGCGGGCCCGTACTTCCATTTTGCCATTAGCTACGCTGAAGCAATAAGATTTATCACAAGTCGAGCCTAGGTGAATGATTACGCTCATTTCGACGCTACCAGCCGGATCATGAGGTAGTGGCAGGATGGCAGCAAAGGACATCCAGCCAAGAAAGCACTTCCAGCATTAAGGTCAGTAAACTTAGGAGGTGAAGTCATGGTATGCTGGCTGTAAGGCAACCTCGTTTTATGTTAATTCAATAAGTGTCCCAATATCAATGGAGATTATTGTAGCTTATAATATACTAGCAGAATATCAGTGCTTCGTCTCGGTAGATAAGTAGTTTTTCTTATAGCGTTAAATAATGTATCATCAAAATTAACGCTACTATATAACTGTTTGGAACAATGAGATAACCCATTATCTAAAGATTACAAGTAACAGGAGTTATACCTGTAACAGGGCAAAATTCGTTGTCAATAATAAATGCACGTTAAAAGTTAAAAATTTATGACGTTTGGAAGCACCCATTATATTTGCGAATATTACCAAGAAGTGTTCTGACTGGGGATGCTGATGGGTGAGGAGGCTGTGCAATGGTTCGGGATATTATTACCTCGGATGGACCATCACCAGGAAAACTCAATGAGGGACAAGTTGAAATGAACCTCAATTAAAATGGTGATTTTGTCCCTCATAGCTCTAAACTCGACGAGGGACAGTTTATTTGTTGTAATTTAAGGACTGCAATCATAGTTGAATTAACCGCAATTAAAAATAATACTATGAAATAGATACAGTACGGTAACGGCTGATCAGTTATCGTCCTAGCAACGCATTCTGCCTTGGATGCATGCTCTCTTTAAAACTCAAAATTCAAACCCCTCTAAAAATACATAAAAATTTGAATATCAAAAATACCTTTCTTAGCGAGTAGGTACATCCTAAAGGGAGTGTTTATGCAAAATTTCAAATTTTCTGTCAAGTGGTTTGGGCTGGGCGATAATAGTCAGTGAATAGTATTTGACAAATATATAATAGATTAGCTGACTACCCGTGCTTCACCACGGCCGATAAGTAGTTTTTATATTGCGTTAATCATGATGATCAAAATTAACGCTACTACATAATTTTGCACAGCTTATTATTGCACGGACTTTAGAGGTACCCAGGAAAAACCATGTGGAGGTAACCATGTTTCTGTTGGGGAGTAAAAAAAAAACACTAAAAAAGTTAGGTAAACAGAGAAAAATACACGTTGAAAAGAATAAAACTAACAAGTTTTAGATATTTTAGAAAATATACAGAGATCCGAAAACTTTGTATCACCATCAATAAAATTTTATTTTCCATATACTTCTTACCTCCAAACGATACCAAAGTTTAAATATCTTAGATTAGATGAATGTCAAATACCTGGTACAAGTTTCAAGTGAAGCAATCATCGTTTCTGAATACCCAAACAGAAAATTAGTTTGGAAAAGTATTTCTATCAATTTTTCTCGTAAACGGTTACAGAAATCTCTATAAAAATGGTTTCAACCGTTTTCCGACGTTAAGGAACCTGTATAACGATAACGAGTACTTGCAAGGATATGGACTCGAAAATATAAGCGTTCCGATTTTTTCGCGCAAATTTTGCTCCAAAAACCATGTTCCAGTAAACGGATTAAGCTTGTTAATGAACTTGACCTTTCAAATGAGAAGAAAGTTTTTTGTACCAAATGTCATCAAAATCGAACCATTTTTGAGCCGACGACGAACTTCTTAATAATTCAAACCCCCCTAAAAGTACTTAAAAAATTGAATATCAAAAATACCTTTCTTAGCGAGTGTTTAAATTCTAAACGCATTGTCCGGGCAAAATTTCAAATTTTCGTATCAAGTGGTTCGGGATATTATTACCTCGGATGGACCATCACCAAGGCGTAAACTCTATGAGGGACAAAATCACAGTTTATTTCTAGTAATTCAAGGACTGCCATCAAAGTTGAAATTGGAGCATATGATTGAATTGTTCTGAGAACCACGGAAAAATTTTATCTCTAAAAGAATTGTATTTCAGTAAGGATATAGGCCCTAGAACCAAGGGAAACTACTGAAAATTACTATGGGGACTCAGAATGAACTCAACAGAACTACTAGCGGTGATATTGAAATGCCTGACATTCTCGATCTGGAAAATGTTAAGTATTTAGTGGTTAAAATGACATCGAATGACAACACTTTTAACACTGTCAATCCCTTTTTAGTGGAACGATGGCTCACAAAGTTCGGTAAGAACATTGCTGTTAAAAAAATAAAAAAGACAGGTTGTTTATTACTCACCTGTTCTGACAAGGCAGTAGCCTTAAAACTGTGCAGTGAAAAAGACTTTTACGGGAATGAAATAAAAGTGGCACCTCACAAATCGCAAAATTTCTCGAAAGCCATCTTTAGATGTGACGAAATCCTACACTTACAAGACGAGGAAATACTTGCAGAGCTGAGAAGGCAAAATGTCACTCATTTACGAAGGTTTAAAACGAAAATCGCCCAAAGAACGCTATTTGTCGTAACCTTCAATGAAGAAATAGCCCCACAAAAAATTAAAATAGGTTATTTGGTGATAGGCCTACGACCGTACATTCCCAGACCATTAATGTGTTTTAAATGCTGGAGCTATAACCATATAAGCAAGAGCTGTGGCAACGAAGAAATATGTAGGACATGCTCCGAAATTTTACATGAAGGTCCTTGCAGTAAAGTTTCATGTAAGAACTGCAAAGGAGATCATCCGGCTTTTGACAAACAGTGTCCAGTGTTCATAAAGGAAGCTATGGTCTTGAAGAAAATGATACTCGAAAAGCTTTCCTATGGAGAAGCAAGGAGAAGATTAACCAGTAACTTAACCACCACCTATGCTTCGAAAGCTGCCAGACCACAAGAACAGGCACAGAATTCAGCAGCTTACATATCCTTAAATGAAGAGCTTCTGCATATTAAGACCCATTTAAACTTACTTCAGGAGCAACTAACAGCTATTTCAGCAATAATATTAGCGGACAAGAACAAACAGGTGAAGACGACGTCTGACATTGAAGAATGTGGCCCAGATAAAAAGAAGAAAGCCACCACAAGCAAGACTCCAAGGACCAGTAAAGATGACTCTCCCTTGATTGGAAGCCCCGTCAATCAGAAGGCTGCTCCTGAAGAAACGGCGACTGCTGTTCATGGATATGTAAGTCCTACGCCAGGCGGTAATTTATTTAAGCAATATGATACTAGGAATGAGAAAACAAAGTCAGAGTTAAACAAATCAAAAAGGAAGAAATAATGGCTTTGTCTTTTAATTTCTTATTAACATATGGGCTTTACTTGTCTCGAAATTTAACAATATTATCTCATTCATTACGAATTCCAACCTTTCTTTTTGTCTTTACTTTCATTTCTTTATTTAAATATTCTATTCTATTAGCTTCTAAATATATAATAATTTTTATTATGCTCTTTACTCCTATAATCTTCTTGTATATTTTGATCTTTTATTTTGTCTCTAATATCACGCATTACAAAGGTCCGGGTTCGATATCGATATTTATATTTGATATAACCTGCATTAGATTGCGAAACTACCAACTACATCTTATTAAATTTTCATGTATCTTGCGAACGTGTATTGTGAAAGGCAATAGCAAACATTTAGGAAGTAAAATAATTATTATTAACAAAAGAATGCTGATATGGTCTCTACTTCCTAAACGGTCGAATACTAGGGCTTGGAAAGAGAATTTACTTTATCAGTTATTATTGCTTTGCCAGTTATTCTTGAATATTTTGCCTTGGAGCACATCCACATTTCACTATGGCGCACGTTAGCTCTATGTTACTGCAGTGGAATTTAAATGGAATGCAGAGGCATATAGATGAACTGAAGCACCTGGTCAGATCGAAACACTACAAAATCCTAGCACTCCAAGAGACTCATACATCACCCGACAAAGACGTAGGACTGGTAGGATATTCCATTTATAGACGTGACTATACTCTGGGAGGAAGAGCTTCTGGCGGTGTCGCTTTGCTGGTTAAAGACAGTGTTTATAGCGAAGCAATTAGAATCAGGACCACACTTCAAGCCGTAGCTTGTACAGTGTACATTCCCTTTAGGGTAACCATCTGCAATATCTATCTTCCACCAAGTGAACGGGTTGACCCTACAGACTTACAGGACTTACTTTCACAACTTCCCCGACCTTTAATATTCCTTGGAGACCTAAACGCTCAAAGCACTCTTTGGAATTCTGATTACACAAACACCAAAGGACGAATCATTGAAAACATTCTAGAAATGAACGACTTGATCCCTCTTAATGACAACTCACGAACGCACTTATGCCCACGCACTGGTACTTTTTCAAACATTGACGTTACAACTTGCTCACCAGATATATTTACTAGATTAACATGGACGGTGAATGACGACCTTTTTACTAGTGACCACTTTCCAATTGAAATAGACTTAAAAGACAGACCTGTACCGTTTGAAGTTCCGGCGCGGTACAACACAAAAAAGGCGAATTGGACGATATATCAAGACTATATAAAAGATTTACTAAATAAATCAGGAATCACGACGATACAGGAGTTCAATGAACTAGTTCACAAGGCTGCTGAATTTTCTATCCCCAAAACAAATACAGTACAGAAACACATTCCTGTCCCTTGGTGGAACGAAAAATGCAAACAGGCAGTAAAAGAAAAGCGTAATGCTCTTAACAAGTTCAGGAAATATCCATCTACTGAGTTTCTAGTAAAGTTTAAAAAAGCCAAAGCTGTATGCAGGCATGTTATTAATGAGAGCAAAAGACAAAGCTGGATTGACTTCCTAACTACAATGAACAGACACACAGAATCTAGTGTAATATGGAGTAACCTCAATAAAATTCTTCATAAGAAATATCGAACACCTGTATGCGGACTCAAAATACTCGACTCAGTACTGACTGACTACAAGGACGTAGCAAATGTACTGGCCAAACATTACAGTGACATGTCGAAATCTCCTGAAAATAATAACCCATTAACATACCCAAGCATCAATTTACCTTTACGGACAATATCACTAGGACATAATAAGCTGAACGAACCATTTACACTGGACGAACTACATTATGCACTTTCATCTACTAAAGACAGCTCACCTGGACCTGATTGCATCACATATTCCATGATCAAACATCTCCCCAGCGTCTGCCTTGCTCAACTTCTACGGATAATAAACTCGGTATATGACACCGGGAACTTTCCTGAATCTTGGAATAACAGCATAGTGATTCCTATACTGAAACCAAATAAAGATAAATCTGATGTAGCAAGTTATCGACCAGTCTCCCTCACCAGCTGTGTCTGCAAATTAGCTGAGAAAATGCTAAATAAAAGGCTATTGTGGTTAATGGAGCATGAAAATCGTCTTTCACCATTTCAATGTGGGTTTAGGCAGAGACACTCAACTTTAGACCACTTAGTAAGGTTTGAATCGTCTATTATAGATGCGTTCCTCGTCAAAAAATCCACACTAGCTGTATCTTTTGACATAAATAAAGCATTTGACACGGTCTGGCAGGGGACGATTGTTTCTAAGCTTACTGAATGGGGTGTTGGACAAAAAGCTATTAATTTTATAATAGGTTTTCTCTCTAACAGAACATTCAGGGTTAGGAATGGTAATTGCTTCTCAGATGTCTTTAAACAAGAAATGGGAGTCCCTCAAGGGGGCGTACTTAGTACAACACTGTTTCTAATTGCAATGGACACTGTACGAGATTTTATTCCCCCGGATGTTCACTACTGTCTGTACGTCGACGACTTATTAATATTCCATTCATCTCTGAGCATAAAAGAAGCAGAGAACAAGATACAGGAAACAATAAACTCACTGGAACGTTGGACAGAAATTACCGGACTGAAATTTTCCACACAAAAGACTAAATCAATACTTTTTACTAAGAAAAGACAAAACACAAACTACCAGCTACTTCTTAACAATACACCAGTTTCACAAACCAATATCATGAAATTCCTAGGACTCCACTTCGACAGACGACTCTCATGGGTGCCCCATCTTAAGGAACTTGTTAAGAGATGTAAAAAATCATTGCATCTTTTAAGAATTCTAAGTAATACAAAATGGGGCGCTGACAGGAAAGTAATGCTAACTGTCTATCGGAGTTTCACCAGGTCACTACTGGACTATGGATGTGTAGCATACTCGTCTGCCAAGCCCAGTACACTGAACATACTCAATCCCATACATAATACAGGACTGCGATTGGCACTAGGTGCGTTCAGGTCTAGCCCTGTGTATAGTCTATATGCTGAAGCAAATGAACCACCACTGACCATCAGGAGAGCTATATTGTCAGCAAGTTATTTTTATAAAATGCTAACGCTATCATGTTCTGTAAATACAAAAGAAGCAACTAATGCAGATTTGTATGAACAAAGGAGAAATCACGCCCGACCTTTTTCTGTGAGATTCAAAGAAATAAAAGAGCTATTCAGATTTTTACACGTGGACAGTAAACCTCACAGACTCATATCGATAACACCTTGGACAGTAACAAACTTTGACATTAACCTAACATTCACAACACACAAAAAGACGGAACCATCATCAACTCTTTTTTATGACCGATATTTCAAAGAAATTTTAACAAAACACGAACACTACCTCAAAATTTACACTGATGGATCGAAAACAGATAATGGTGTAGGAGCTGCAGCGATTGTAGATGGCAATTCTATTTCTGAAAAATTACCTCCAAGTTGCAGCATATATGAAGCGGAATTACATGCCATACTCCTTGCACTAAAGAATATCCCATCAACACAACATTCACACATAATCCTTTTCACAGACTCACTGAGTGCACTCCAGTCACTACAAAACATGTACACGTTACACCCTACTTGCACAGAAATCAAAGAACACATTTATTACTTACACTCACTAGGAAAACATATATCTTTATGGTGGCTCCCAGGACATGAAAACCTTGGACTGAGTACGACTGCTGACTGGCATGCCAAACTTGCGACCCAGGAAGACACATACCCACCTTATGAACTTTACTACAAAGACATAACGACAATTAACCGAAATACCATACATCAGAAGTGGCAACATGATTGGAATAATATGACTGAAAACAAATTGAGACAAATCAAACACATACTTACTGACTGGCCATCCGCTTACCGAAATTCCCGAAGGGAAGAAATAGTTCTAGCAAGGCTGCGAATAGGCCACACACGCATGACTCACGAATACTTAATGAATAATACTGAAATACCAAAATGTCGGATTTGCAATACAGAACTAACAGTTAAACATATATTACTCGACTGCCTTCTTATAACGAACTTGGACATACCACGGGACATTACTGACCTACTTACTGACAGTAGCCACCATATTGACGACATACTTACACATTTAAAAAACGTAAACCTGTACGACAAAATATAAAAATCCGATAATTCTTTTATTTAAAAATTAAATAATTTTATCATTTATCTCATATTTCAATTGTTGAATTATTATTTTTTTTCTATTTATTATATTTTTTTTTTTTTTTTTTTATTACATGTAAATAATATTTAATAGTAATACAGTATACTTAACTGACGTAGGATAACAACATATCTATGAACAGCATATAGCTACAAAGTTACTCGATGCAATTCACCTCAAAGTGGTGCATCGTTAAACTAAATAAATAAATAATAGAGTTGAAATTAACCTCAATTAAAAAAAATACTATGAAATAGATAATGTACAGTAACAGCTGTTCTTTATCGCCCTAGCAACGCATGCTGCCTAGGCTTGCCTGCTCTAACCAACTAAAACTTTAAACCCCCCTAAAATTATAAAAGGAGTGTCCATGCAAAGTTTGAAATTTTTCTGTCGAGTGGTTTGGGCTGGGCGATGATAAGTCAGTGAGTGAGTCAGTCAGTGAGTGGTATTTGACAAATATATAGTAGATTCTTTAGAATATATTGACTTCAGATTATAGAATGATTAGATAAGCTCAACATTTAGTAAATTAACTTTAAAACACATTAATATCTTGAATTCACAATAAGAGGAGATAAAACATCCCAACTTATTGTGCCTATTGAAGAGAATTCTGAAATTGGATAATGTCCTATACCAATAGATTGTAGGCCTCGTGTCTCGAATAGTGAGTGATATGATTGAGGAAGGCGTGGGTATTACAGTAATATTGTTATTTATTCAGCCTTCACACATGTCATCATCTTTTGTACGAATATAAAAATATGGGTTTGTATTATTTTAAAGAAGCCGGTGATTTTTAGTATATTATTTTAAGGAAAACATAATAAAATATATTTTTAATTTAATCAGTGCCTTACGTTTTGTAATCAATTACCTAGAGTCAATGAATAGTGTGATTTCAAAACCGAAGAAGATCTCGAAATTGAGCGCGATTATATTTTTTTGATCGATTAAATTTTTATAGGAATATAAAGCAGTTATTATTTATCTTATATATATATATATATATATATATATATATATATATATATATATATATATATATATATAATCAGCTATTGTCTGTTTGTTTGTTCTTCATACAAATCCACACCGTTTGAGCGATTTTGACCTAACTTGACTTAACACATGTAGGTCTTGATCCGGGAAGAGTCATAGGATAGATTTGGTTATTAGATTATAATATTAATTATTTGGTTTCTAATTTATTTTTGCTTTTCAAGATGCAGAATGTAGGTGTATAATGGTACGCAGGGTAACAGTTAGAAAATTAATAATATATTCCTTCTGACTATTTTATAAAAATCATTGGAAAACCTTATCGGGTCTTTTTGCGAAGACCACATCCAGTTACTTTCGAAGTAGCAGTAGCATTTATAACTGTTATTCGTACTCGCTGATAAGCTTACTGATTAGCTTAGTAGAGGTTCTTTGGTGGTTATCTATTACTACTTGACTCGTTATCTACGGTTATAATTCATATTAGATAATGGCAAGCAATATTTATTAATAAAAAGGTTAATATGATCAAAATCAAATCTCTCAACTAGGAAAACAGTTATTAAGCATTAAAGTTAACTGTTTAGCAGGTTATGAAGGATAACATAAACAATGATATTTGTAAACACATATTTTATTCCTTTACGCCTCTCTTTTTGGATATTTTACATTTATTTAGCATTATAAAAAAACAACAACCTTAATAACTACATAATGCATCGTTACAGAAAAGAAGTCCATTTACAGGAAAAATTATCAAGTTTCCGCTAGAAGAGGAATCGCCAATTCGATTTACTTGGGTCAGACCTGAGTATAATCTTGTGTATAATCAAATTAGTTTGCGTATTTCCTTATTACCTTCTCAGAAGAAGGAAAGTAACTTAAGTGCCATGGTTGTTTTCTAACTTAATAACCATAGAGTCGGTTTATTCGTTTCTCATAAACTAGTTTAGTACATCCGCTAGTGAAGTATCGGAAAATGGGTTCCAATAGATTCCAGAAGTCCAATCTATATATATAAAAGTCCGACTCGCAGGAACTGCATCATCTTAGCGCGGTTCCGTTCTTATCCCTAGTCTAATCTGGAAAGATTAAAATATTTATTTATTGATAAGGCTTCGCAAGGTTCCACCAGTCTTGAAAGGTCTTGACTTAGGATCTTACCTGGAAGGGTCGGTCAACACTAGAAAGGGTCCCGCCAGTTACAAGGTCTTGGAATCTAGGAAATCTATATTTCTAACAATAAATTGTTTTGTTATTTTACTTAACCAGCTTTATTGTAAAATACATTATCCAACTACAAGCAATTAAGAAATAATAAGGAATAAAAACAGACAAAAAAACCGTTCGAATAAACGAAATCAATTACTTTAATGTTTTAAGCACTTATTTCTCCGATTGACATCGCCTAATTAAAACTTTCGTCAGAACATTTTTTGTAGAGCATTTAGTAAGCTTTCGAATGGTAACCTTTCGCTTCCCAAGATTTTCAACCGTTTTCGAGATATTAAGAAATTATACGAAGTTCCCAAAACTTTTCATTATTTCTAGCAATAGAAAATTGGTCTCATTTTACCTATCCTGTTTTACACACAAATACATTTCCCTAACATAAGAAATTACAAAAACCAAAAACGTTATTCAGCAACTATGTTCCCAATTTTCTCGAAAACGGTTAAAGCTATCGCCTTAAAAATGGTTTCATTCGTTTTCCTAGGCCAAGAAGTCTACAAAACGAGTACTTACAAGCATATGAACTCAAAAAGTCCGACTCGCAGGAACTGCAGCATCTTAGCGCGGTTCCGTTCATGTCCCTAGTGCCATTTGATAAGCTTAGAAAAGAAATAAACTTATTTTTTTTATAGATCTCGTGAAAATTGTCAAAATCCTCTCGAACATCTCGAATAAAAGATATTAAGGCGTCAGGGACACCGACAGTAGCTAACTTTTACACAGAAGCGGAAATTACAGAATCTGGCTCTCATTCTAAAGCAAAGGTCTATAAATCAATACAAAATATGCCTAATAAAGCCTTTCTAGTGGATACAGAAGCATGGGCGTATATGAGGGGGGGGGGCTGAGGGGGCTGCAGCCCCTCCCGAAATTTTGAATTGATGATAAAAACTTCTCGTAAAACCCTTAAAAATAAATTAAATAAGATCACTTACGAAGACAGGTATAGTTGGGATTCGGCCTGTCTTCGTATCTCTACAGCGGCTAACTATCTCCATCTACACTAAGATCACTTAGTTCATAAAACATATTTTATTTTACGTGTAATAGCGTTTTAGTTGCCTAAAACTATTCCAAGCTCTAAATATTTAATATTCCATACCCTGGATATGGTCTCAGCCCCCCCCCCGAAATTGTTTTTATATACGCCCATGTACAGAAGGATCAAGAAGAAGTACACAAGATTGAGAAGAATACCCTGCCTAATATAGCCTATATAGAATAATATGCCGAATAAAACCTATATAGTTAATACACAAGGACAAATAAAAGTCTTGACGAATAACAAGTCAAGAAAAAAAACTTTATTTAACAAAATAAAACAAAGTTTAGTTGCCCAACTACAATAGAATAATATACCTAATTAAGTCTATGGAGTAGATACAAATGGACCAAAAACAAGTCTTGTGGAATATTGTTTTTTTTCTAATTAAATTCTTTTTATCAATATTTAGTATATAACATTTGTTGAAAACTATTGATTGCTAATGGATGAATCGGTTTACAACTAAGTAGTCTTTATGAATATTTAGTATATAACCTATGTTTGGATCTGTGTTTTTGGGGTGCTCTCCGCCTAGGCTTTGTATTTGTGTCGGCAGATACCTGGGGTATATTTACAGCTCTTGAGGATTAACTCTTAGCAGGTAAATTTCCTGCGGACCTTCTGCTTCTACGGGCATTGACCGCCATATTCGCTCATAGTATCTAACCGTTGTGAAGTTTATTTTTTGGATTTAGGACTTAATATACATATGTAGACTAAATCATAGCAAGAAGTAATCCTCCGTCGTCGGTTCTTAACTATGTAGACTCGCTAATGTTATCCAGTCTTAGATACATCGTATTTAAAATCCACAGGAAAAACACGACATTTCATCAGAATCCCCTGCTGAATAAAACTTATATAGAATAATATGCAAAATAAAGCCTATCTAGTGGATAAAAATAGAGGAAAAAGCCGTTCGTGGTGGTAGAAAATCTTAAAAGTATTTCGCTCAGAAATCTCCGAAATATTGTCACTAATTTTACGTATCCTGTTTTATAGCCAAATAGATTTATATTCAATAATCAATAAGAAAAACCTACTAACAATAAAAAACTATGGGTAACAGATGAAAATAGGGAATACCAAGAATAATTCTAAAGAACGAAATCAACACCAGTACTGTAATCTAGATATTCATACAACATCTTTGAATTCTAACAAACAAAATATTGATTCTAATTATACGTATCCTGTTTTATTGACAAATACATTTGACTACTATAAGCAATTAAAAAAAATAGGGAATATGCCAAAGAACTCGGAATAGGAGCCTCGACAGTTTCAAGACATTTGAAGGAAATCGACAAATCCAAAACTGACATTTCATACGGTACAGCCTGATATATTTTTAACAATGAATTGCTTTTCGTATTTTAATTAATCTGTTTTATTGTCAAATACATTATCCTACTATAACCAATGAAAAAACAACAAGGAATAAAAACAAACAAGAAGGACCGTTCGAATAAACGAAATCAATTACTTCAAAGTTTAAGCACTTATTTCTCCGATTGACATAGCCTAATCAAAAAGTGTTTCAGAATCTTTTTTGTAGAACATTTAGTAAGCTTTCGCATGGTAACCCTCCGTTTACCAATATTCCTAACCGTCTTCGAGATATCAGGGAATGTATACGAAGTTCCCAAAACATTTTATGTCTGTTAATAAAATATTTTATTCTAATCCTTCCTTAGCTCCAAACGTAACCGAAATTTTAACATATTAGTGTTGATGAAATTCAAACATGCAGAAAATGTTTCAACTGAATCCCATAATTTTAAGTATCAAAATCAAAGACAAAAAGAACAGTTCGAATAAGCGAAATCAATTACTTTAAAGTTTTAAGCACTTATTTCTCCGATTCACATCGCCTAATCAAAACTTTCATTAGAACCTTTTTTGTAGAGCATTTAGTAAGCTTTCCAATGGTATACTTCCGTTTCCCAAGATTCTTAACCTTTTTCGAGATATTAGGGAAAGTATACAAAGTTACCAAAACTTTTTTATGTCTGTTAATAAAATATTTTATTCTAACCCTTCCTTAACTCCAAACGCAACCAAAATTTCAACATATTAGTTTTAATGAAAGTAGAAGATGCAGTAAATGTTTCAACTGAATCCCATGATTCTAAGTACCCAAACGAAAAACGGCATTCAAAAATTATTTTTTCAGTTTTCTCGAAAACGGTTAAAGCTATCGCCTTGAAAATGGTTTCATTCGTTTTCCTAGCCCAAGAAGCCTATAAAACAAGTACTTACAAGCTTATGAACTCCAAAACGTAAGCGTTACGATTTGTTTTGCGCGAACTTCGCCCCAAACGCCATCTTCCAGTAGGCGGATTTTGCTGGTTAACGAACTTGACCTTTCAAATTGGACGACAGATTTTTGTACCAAATTTCATCAAAATCGGACCATCAGGGAAGCCAGAAATGAGCGAACAGACAAATATATATATATATATATATATATATATATATATATACATATATATATAAATATATACATATATATATATATATATATATATATATATATATATATATATATACAAATTTGAACCACCGTTATTTTCGGTCTCTAGGGGTTCTGAAACGCGAAATTTTCTTGTCGGCACTTCCGGATTGTTTCATTGTATCAACCTTATAAGCAGCCCTATTACGCTGGAACAGCAACATTGCAACCCCAACTTCTAACATACTCAGTAATTTGTTGCTAATTTGTTGCTAATTTGTTACACTATTTTCAAATTTGTCGCTCCAGCCGTTTCCGAGAAAACGTGGCTGTGCTAGCGTAATATTACGCCAGCAGAGCCACCCCCGTAACTTTTGATCTAATTGTCTGACGAAATTCAGATTGGTACGAGAATTTGTTGCTAATTTGTTGCTCTAGAATGACACCAATCACGAATTTGTCGCTCCAGCCGTTTCCGAGAAAACGTGGCTGTGCTAGCGTAATATTACGCCAGCACAGCCACCCCCGTAACTTTTGATCTAATTGTCTGACGAAATTCAGATTGGTACGAGAATTTGTTGCTCTAGAATGATACCAATCACGAATTTGTCGCTCCAGCCGTTTCCGAGAAAACGTGGCTGTGCTAGCGTAATATTACGCCAGCACAGCCACCCCCGTAACTTTTGATCTAATTGTCTGACGAAATTCAGATTGGTACGAGAATTTGTTGCTAATTTGTTGCTCTAGAATGACACCAATCACGAATTTGTCGCTCCAGCCGTTTCCGAGAAAACGTGGCTGTGCTACCGTAATATTACGCCAGCACAGCCACCCCTGTAACTTTTGATCTAATTGTCTGACGAAATTCAGATTGGTACGAGAATTTGTTGCTAATTTGTTGCTCTAGAATGACACCAATCACGAATTGGTCGCTCCAGCCGTTTCCGAGAAAACGTGGCTGTGCTACCGTAATATTACGCCAGCACAGCCACCCCTGTTACTTTTGATCTAATTGTCTGACGAAATTCAGATTGGTACGAGAATTTGTTGCTAATTTGTTGCTCTAGAATGACACCAATCACGAATTTGTCGCTCCAGCCGTTTCCGAGAAAACGTGGCTGTGCTAGCGTAATATTACGCCAGCACAGCCACCCCCGTAACTTTTGATCTAATTGTCTGACGAAATTCAGATTGGTACGAGAATTTGTTGCTAATTTGTTGCTCTAGAATGACACCAATCACGAATTTGTCGCTCCAGCCGTTTCCGAGAAAACGTGGCTGTGCTAGCGTAATATTACGCCAGCACAGCCACCCCTGTAACTTTTGATCTAATTGTCTGACGAAATTCAGATTGGTACGAGAATTTGTTGCTAATTTGTTGCTCTAGAATGACACCAATCACGAATTTGTCGCTCCAGCCGTTACCGAGAAAACGTGGCTGTGCTAGCGTAATATTACGCCAGCACAAATTCGTGATTGGTGGTTAATGAACATAAACTTTTAAATAAGAAGAAAGATTTTTGTACCAAATGTTATCAAAATCGAACCATTTTCTTCTTAATAATTCAAACCCCCCTAATAGTACTTAAACGTTTGAATATAAAAATAAAAAACCTTTCTTAGCGAGTGTTTATACTTTAAACGGATGGCCCGTGCAAAATTAAATTTTTGTGTCAAGGGCGGAAACTCTTTGGGGGAAAAATTCACATTTTATTTCTCAGTTTTAGTAATTCAAGGTCTGCCATGATAGTTGAAATTAACCTCAATTAAAAATAATACTATGAATTAGATACAGTATAGTAACAGCTGTTCTGTTATCGTCCTAGCAAAGCATTCTACCTAGGTTTGCCTGCTCTAACCAATACAAACTTTAAACCCCTCTAAAAATATTTAAAAATTCGAATATCAAAAAATCCTTTCTTAGCGAGCGCCTACGTTCTATAGGGAGTGTCCATGCAAAATTTCAAAATTTTCTGTCGTGTGGTTTGGGCTAGGGGATGATAGGTCAGTAAGTGAGTGAGTGAGTGAGTGGTATTTGACAAATATATAGTAGATTTTTCAAAAATACCTATCTCTTTCCTCATAGTCCGAAACAATACACTCATCTTCTCCATCATTTTCACACATTTACTTAAAACGCCTCTTCATTATTTCTTGATTCTCTTCATATAAAATGTGAAACAGCGGTCGAAAGAAGACATTATATTTTAAATTTTTGTTACCTAAGTAGAGTGTTGTGAACACCCTAAGCCAGTAAAAGGCCCAGAAAATAAACAAATAATGTTTTTTTTTATGCGACTGCAACCTCAATGTGAACAGAACTACTATTTATGAAGGTACCAAAGCGATTAAATGGATTGTAAATTTTTAAATTCAAAATATAGTGCTAATTAAGTCATGGGGTGCTGAAAACTCCCCACATCTCTACTTAAAGGTTAATATTATGTTTTGGTATTTTGAGAAAAATTAAAACACCGACGCAATGGCATACCGGAGAACGGGAGATTATAATTTTATTTATTTATTTATGAGCGACCGTAACTAAGGCGACTCGCTCAGAACAAAAATTACATATACAATATACATACGAAAATTACATCTAATTAAATACAATCTTATTTTACACATTTTTGCCCAAATATACAAATTGAAATTTTTATACACATCTATTTATAAGAGAATACAATATTACAATATACTTGAATATATGAAAAATCAATATTATAATAATGCATAAAGTTTATACAAATAATCAATTAAGTTGGTTGAAGGAGGCTTCACACTCCTGTCAGTTTTATAATGTCAAATGTAAGATTTTAGTATAGTACGGCTGTATAGTTTTAACATTTTAAGACAAATAAAATACATACACATATATGTGTGTATGTCCTGTTATAATTTGTTCATGTTTAATTATAATTATAATTTGTTTAGTAGATTGGTCTTGTTGAGGTAGTTCAGTATGTTATCTATATATTTGCTTCCATCGCCGAGTAATTCAGTCATATTGTAAGGTAAGTCATAGTTTTGTCGCTGTAAACATTCAGTCAGTATGTGCTTTATAGTCAGCGGTGTGTTACACTGTGAACATGTCGGTCTGTCCTGTCTTGTCATGAGATAAGAGTGTGTCAGTCGGGAATGGCCAATTCTTAAGCGGGAGATTATAAGAATCAGCCTTCACAGGAATCTGACAGTACCTAGTAGCTACAGGAAATTCACCGCTTCCTCCCTCATTCTTAACTCTCTTAACTTGTCCACGTGATGTTATGTTTACATACCTGGTAACAACAACTCTAGCAGGCTCCCTTTATAAAATACTCTTTTTAGCGCGGTTACTCCCTATCTCCATAGGGAGAACCCGCTTATGAGGTTGACCTCATGACGCAATCCGGAAGTGCCGACTAGAAACTTTCACGTTTCAGACCCTATAGATCACGAAAATATAGGTGGCTAAAATTTGTATGTATATATATATATATATATATATATATATATATATATATATATATATATATATATATATATATATATTGTAAGGGACTGATCAGCAAGGACGGGATTTAGAGATATAGACAATGGGGAAATATTTTAGAGAAGCGGAAATTCCTTTTTAAAACTATAATTTACACAGAGGATACAAAACATAAATATCATAAACCATTGCTACGATGAGAGAAAAGGTTGAGTGAGAGAGACGGATAGGTAGAGTTATCAAATATGATCATTTGGGGAGATTATAGAGAATTTGGAACTGGCCTACCTCTGAACAGCATCTGGGCCGAAGTCTCAGGAACGGATGCAAACTCTCTCCGGTCGCAGGTAAGCCAGCTCTTTTTAAACCCTCTGTACCCCACTCCTGCTTTTGCAGGTGATTGAACTAGAAACTCTTGTCAGGTCTTAGATCTTCCAGGAATCTTACGAATCAGCCACGTGCAGTGCCAACATCCCAGACGCAACGTTTGCGGATTCGTGGTTCTCACATCTCTAGAGATGGACAGCCAACCTTTTCTCTCATCCTTATTCACTTAACAAGGCCAAAGGGAAAACGGGGCCTTACAATATATATATATATATATATATATATATATATATATATATATATATATATATATATATATATATATATATGTATATTTATATATATGCTTGTCTGTTCGCGCTCCTGACGGCTCAAAAATGGTCCGATTTTGATGAAATTTGGCACAAAAATCTGTCTTCTAATTTGAAAGGTCAAGTTCGTTAACCAGCAGAATCCGCCCACTTGAAGATAGTGTTTGGGGCGAAATTCGCGCAAACAAAATCGTAAAGCTTACGTTTTTGAGTTTATATGCTTGCAGGTACTTGTTTTATAGGTTTGTTAACATAAGAAAACGAATGAACCCATTTTTAAGGCGATATATGTAACCGTTTCTGAGAAAAGTGGAATCAATGTTTTTGTAGGTCATTATTTTTTTGTGAGTACTTAGAATCGCGGGATTCAATTGAAATATTTTCTACATCTTGAAAATTAATCCCAACTAAGATGATTAAATTTTGGTTATATTTGAAGTTAAGGAAGTATGCGAAAAAAAATATTTTATTAATAGACGTGAAAAATTTTCGGATCTCCATACATTTTTCGTAAATATCTCGATACCGGTTGGGAAATCGTGGTAAGTGGAAAGTGACCATTCGAATGCTTACTAAATTCTCTACAAAAAATGTTGTGAAGCAATATTCGATGGGACAACGTCAATGAGAGATATAAGCACTTAAAACTTAAAAAGTGATTGTTTTGAAATGGTTTTTCTCTTTCTTTATCTCACTTTTTAATTGGTTGTTTCTAGTTTTAAATTGCATTTATCAGTAAAATTAGTATTGTATTAAAATAAGCTAACAAACGGTGAAAGGTATTGGTAATAAGTTTGGAGTGGCTGTGGTAATCATGATGGCAGTGGCTGTCAGTTTCCTGTGATTTGTGATGCTAATCTATTCCATTTCTTCAAGATGTACGTAACCGCGCTAAGATGAAGCAGTTCCTGCGAGTCGGACTTTTTCATATTCTTAAAGGCCCATATACAAAAATACAACGAAAGCCTGGACAAATGAACAGTTGTCCCGCCGGGACGAAGTCATCCTATCCAGGCTTCGTATTGGACACACCTTACTTACCCACTCCTACCTACTAGACAGAAAGGACAGACCAACTTGTAGATATTGTAACGAGACTCTGACGGTTAAACATATACTTACCATTTGCAGACAACGCAATAACCTGACCATACCTTACTTACCCATTCCTTCTGACTGGACAGAAAGGACAGACCAACTTGTAGATATTGTAACGAGACTCTGACCGTTAAACATATACTTACCAACTGCAGACAACGCAATAACCTGACCATACCTTACTTACCCATTCCTTCTGACTGGACAGAAAGGACAGACCAACTTGTAGATATTGTAACGAGACTCTGACGGTTAAACATATACTTACCATTTGCAGGCAACGCAATAACCTGACCATACCTTACTTACCCATTCCTTCTGACTGGACAGAAAGGACAGACCAACTTGTAGATATTGTAACGAGACTCTGACCGTTAAACATATACTTACCAACTGCAGACAACGCAATAACCTGACCATACCTTACGACTTACACGAAATACTGACAGAAGGTAGCCCACACATCAATGCATTACTCAAACATTTAAAAAACTCTTTATTATACACAAAAATTTAATTTACTAAATTTTGTCTGTTTTGATTATTTTATTTTATTTTGTTTGTTTGTTTTTTTCTTCATTCTTTTCCAATTTTATTTCTTCATTTGTTCTTATATACATATATATCACATTTGAAGTTGACGACTGACATTTAAAGAGTTTTTCGCCTCTGTTGCAGAACTCTATAAATTAAATAAATAAAAAAAAGAAATAAAGGCCCATAAATGTTCTTCAAGGCTAATGTACATTAAATGTCCACAATTATCTCATTCAACCCGTAGTATCAATTCTTCTTCTTCTTCTTCTTCTTTATCATCCTCCTTTGTGCCTTTCAGCGTGGAGGTGCCTCGATCCAAGACCGCCAAACATCGCGATCCCGAGCCAGCGCTTTCATGGAGTTCAGACTCTTTCCCTTTTCCTGTCCAAGCCTGGAAATGTGGTCGATCCAGAGTAATCTCGGCCTTCCTCGTGGACGACGTCCAGTGGGCCGAGCCTCAAAGAACTTTCGCGGATCTCGGTCTTCGCTCATCCTGCATACATGCCCAAACCACCTTAGCTGCCTCTTCTCCACTGTTTCCTTCAAGGAAGCTACTCCCACATTACTCCGTATCCTTTCGTTCCTGACTTGGTCTCTCCTTGTCAGACCTGCCACTCTACGGAGATACTTCATTTCTGCGGCTGTAGCCCTACTCCAATGTTTCTTCAGTGGCACCCAGCTTTCACTTCCATACAGAAGTGTAGGGAGATAGATGGCCTTAAAAATGTGCAGTTTGACGCTGTTTTCCATCTCTCTCTTCCCTACCACAGTGTTACACAGCTGGTAATAAACATTATTAGCTTTTTTTATCCTGTTGGAGAGCTCCGGGTCCATTTTCCCATTCCTGCTGATCACAGTTCCGAGGTATGTATATTCCTCTGCTGTTTCCAATACTTCCCCCTTGCAGCGAACTACAATTTCCTCCTCTTCATGACCAATGTGCATCACCTTGCTTTTCCTTGCATTTATTACCAAGCCCTTCCTTTCTAGTTCCGCTTCCCACTCGGAAACTGCTTGCTGCAAATTTTCATTGGAATCAGCTATGAGAACAATATCGTCCGCAAAGACCAATGCTTGTGCTAGAATTGTCCTCATATTCCACTTTCCTATTACTGTGCGTGTTGTCCTACGTTTGCAAATTTTTAAGATTTCGTCCATGAATATGATGAAAAGGAGGGGGCTAAGTCTATCTCCTTGTTTAACTCCTTTATTCATGGCGAAGGGCCTGGATTCAATTCCATTTAATCTAATTATACCTTTAGGGTCATGATAGGTAGATTTTATAGCGCTTATTAATGCCTTGGGAACCTTTTTAGCAGCTAAGGCTGCCCATAATTCCTCTCTAGGAACTGAATCAAATGCTGCTTTAATGTCTAGGAATGCGAGGTATATACTCTTCCCTCTGTCCCATGACTTCTCGATAATAGTCCTGAGCGAGAAAATGTGATCTTGGGTATCAATTCAAACAATAATAATATAAACTTCTGGTTAGTGACAACTTTTCGAAAATCACTACTCTTCGAAAATAAATCCTCCAGACTGCCGAATCAAACAAAAGTTGTTTTATTTAATCAAATTTCCAAAGGAATACTCAAAACGGAGATTATCTCTCAATTTCATAATGTAATTGAAATTCTAGAATAAAAAAAACAGCAAATAAATAAGAGTAATTTGTGTTTTTTTTGTGATATCATCAAAATTAAATGAAAATTATTCTTGATATTAATTCTTGCATAAAAGTTAATTACAGAACAAATACATCGAAAATTATGAACGTTTTTACAAAAGGCTTCCTTGCAAAACACACTGACGACACCTAGTCACACAGGTAGACCCCCCTAGAGATCGAAAATAATGGTGGTTCAAATTTATATATATATATATATATATAAAGGGGGGTGTCAATCGAGTTTTGAACACCCTGTATATATATATATATATATATATATATATATATATATATATATATATATATATATACAGGGTGTTCAAAACTCGATTGACACCCCCCTTTTTTCCACAATTTTTGATATTTAAAAGCGAAACTTGGTGGGTCTTAACGTGGTCGAATGTACATTCATTGGACCCAATGCACGACCCCTCAACTTTTATTATTTAGGAAATTCCTCGCTGCACCCTGGATGTCGGCACTAATGGCCTAGATGTCAAGACGCCGTAAAAAATAAATAAATCGTCCAACACAAAAATAATTGCTACGAAATTCTAATCATTAGGTGAGTTCTATTGCTTTAAATTTATTATTTTAATGCCTTTATAAAATAATTGAATTTGATTTTTAGGTGGAGCAAAAAGTTTAGAAAACGTTTATTAAGTTTTACGGAAGCGTAGACCACGTTGATCATAAACTTTTCTGAAAACTTCAAAAACAAAAGTGTGTTTTGCTCCATTCCTATTTACGTTTTAGGCATTTAAAGGTACTTTTTGGAAAGAAAATTTAATCCTCTACAACGTTTATGCCAATTACTTTTTCCATTACGGACATACTTTCTGCGTTATTGGCAGAAAAGTGACAAAAAACAAGGGTTTTAACGGTTTTTGGCAATTTGTTACTCATTGGTGCGCTTTAGCGAAAAAATGACTGACATAAAATCGACCTAAAATTCAATTCTCTACAATAATCCGTCATAAAAATAACCCCTTTCCATTGGAGATTCCAGAGTTAGGGTCTCTGGAGAAGAACTGGAGAAAGTTGAGGGGTCGTGCATTAGGTCCAATGAATGTACATTCGACCACGTTAATACCCACCAAGTTTCGCTTTTAAATATCAAAAATTGTGGAAAAAAGGGGGGTGTCAATCGAATAAAAAAATAATGAAATA
Source organism: Gonocerus acuteangulatus (assembly GCA_946811695.1). Lineage (NCBI taxonomy): Eukaryota > Metazoa > Arthropoda > Insecta > Hemiptera > Coreidae > Gonocerus > Gonocerus acuteangulatus. The sequence goes on from OX328123.1 coordinate 67,671,298, forward strand.
TATCAATTACGATGGAATTTTTATTTTTAATTCCCAATAATAAAAATTACTTAACTTTTAATTTTTATTATTTTATTATTAAATATATTTATTAAATATATTTTATTAAATTTTAATTTTATTATTTTATTATTAAATATCTCTTAACCTCCGAATAAATAAATACATGATTTAGAACCTTTTGATTATTAGAAGTTATTTCTTTATGTGAGTGAATCAAAGTTCCTCTAAATCCAATTGATTTCTATGAGTATATATTGTATATTCTAGAATTTGTTTTTGTGTATTGCTTTCTATTTATTATAGCACTCATTTTTTTTTATTATTTAAAATAATGTTTAAAGTTAAAGTAAAAAAAAATTGTTATAAAAAAATGTCGAAATAACATTATTCAAATAATTTTTATTTTTAAGGTTTTGAAATAAAAATTATTAAACATTTTTTTTTTAAATAGTAAAATATAATGTATTTTATATTTTATATCTAATTGATATTATCAATTACGATGGAATTTCTATTTTTATTTCCTAATAATAAAAATTAAAGGTTAAGTGAAACTCATTTGAAATAAAAATAGTTATTTTCGGTCTCTAGTTATTACCATGAAATCAAAATTCCGGGAGGGGCTGCAGCCCCTCAGCCCCCCCCCTTATATACGCCCATGTAAACAATATGAAAAATTAGGGTTTAATTACATACACAGACGTTTCATCATCTACGAAAATCATGGGAATTACAACTCACCTTAAAATATTCCTTACTCACTTCAAAGTGTTCTCAGGGCGATTTCGGCTTAAATATATAGGGAAAATGGAATATCGGTCGTATTTGTCGAACCAAATTTGCTCAAGGTCACGTGATTTCCTGCGCTATGCGTCCGAACTCGTGGCGTAATATTATGCTTGCACAGCCACGTTTTCTCGGAAACGGCTGGAGCGACAAATTCGTGATTGGTGTCATTCTAGAGCAACAAATTAGCAACAAATTCTCGTACCAATCTGAATTTCGTCAGACAATTAGATCAAAAGTTACGGGGGTGGCTGTGCTGGCGTAATATTACGCTAGCACAGCCACGTTTTCTCGGAAACGGCTGGAGCGACAAATTTGAAAATAGTGTAACAAATTAGCAACAAATTAGCAACAAATTACTGAGTATGTTAGAAGTTGGGGTTGCAATGTTGCTGTTCCAGCGTAATAGAGCTCTTATAAGCGGGGTTCCTCCCTATGGGGGAGGGAGGAACCGCGCTAAAATGTAAGCGTTGCGATTTTTTTGCGCGAATTTCGCCCCAAAAGTCATCTTCCAGTGGGCGGATTTTGCTGGTTAACGAACTTGACCTTTCAAATGGGACGACGGATTTTTGTACCAAATTTCATCAAAATCGGACCATCAGGGAAGCCAGAAATGAGCGAACAGACAAATATATATATATATATATATATATATATATATATATATATATATATATATATATATACAAATTTGAACCACCGTTATTTTCGGTCTCTAGGGGTTCTGAAACGCGAAATTTTCTTGTCGGCACTTCCGGATTGTTTCATTGCATCAACCTTATAAGCGGGGATCCTCCCTATGTGGGAGCGCAGGAGCTGCATAACTGAGCACTTTCCTCAGAATTGGGTAGTGTCGAGTGCATTCCTGAATAATTTGCTTAAAATAACCTAGATAGATAAACATTTTTTATGAGCAGCTGTTTCAATTATTAATTTTGTAATGAATTTCCATTTAGAGTTTTGTGTATGCGGGGTACTACACTACGTACTAAATACACAAAGCTTCACATTTTCATCTATTGATCTTGATGAGTTTCGTGAACCTACGTTTGGCGGGAGAATTCAATTCATACATAGTACAAAGTAACCCCCCCCCCTACAGATAGACCGATTTAGTTAATTTTTACAACACTTCTTTCTTATTAGATAGCCAGGACGTATACAGAGTTTCGTAACAATACAACAGAAATTACGACCGGTATAGGGAAATTAGTAATTCCTGTCCAGAGTAAACCCTCCTCCTCTAGTCAACCGATTTAGTTTATTTTTACAACACATTTTTTTCTTCAGTTGACCACAACAAATACCGAGTTTCGTTAAATATAACAAAAATTACGACTGTTATTGGCAAATAACTACTTTGGCTCCGGAGTATCCCCCCCCCTCCGGATGGACCGATTTTGTTGGTTAACGAACTCGATCAATCGTTTGAGGGGGGATTACTATATACAGTAAGACCTCCATTATCCGGGACTCTATTATCCGAGACTCCAATTAACCGGGGTCTCGATGGGGGGGATTCTTATTTTTATCCCTTT